>CAKOAT010097822.1:6890-118454 GCA_932364175.1 Eruca vesicaria subsp. sativa
GCATTCTCCACCCGCTTTGTCAACATCTCGATCTCCTCCTGGATGCCAATAACCCAAGGATGACGATAATGTAAACCGTCATCCTTGTTGGTAACAGAAACAAACAATCAGACAAATTATTAAATATGGAGACTTGGTTAATGAGACAATTTATACAGTCTAAAATATTACCTTGTAGTTAATACACGTGAAGAAGCGGTTGTAGTCTTGCTTCCCCGTAACCTCATCAATTATTTTACCACCACATGGACAGCCTTTCGGAATCCCATACTGAGAATCAGCCACGAACCCTAACATATCGATATGTTCTTTTTGCTTCTTGAAAGCTCTTCTCTCATCTGCGGGATCCATCTGTACAAGCAAAAGAAAAGGATATTAATAAAGGATATTAACCCTAAACCTAAACCCCCTTAACAATTTTTAACCCTAAATTAAAACCCCTGTATCAATTGAAACCGTAACCACAAACCCCCAAAATCCATTTCAATTTTTAACCCAAAACCTAAACTCCCTTAACAATTTTGGTTCCCTAAATTAAAACCCCTGTATCAATTGAAACCGTAACCACAAACCCCCAAAATCCATTTCAATTCTTAACCCAAAACCTAAACTCCCTTAACAATTTTGGTTCCCTAAATTAAAACCCCTGTATCAATTGAAACCGTAACCACAAACCCCCAAAATCCATTTCAATTTTTAACCCTAAACCTAAACTCCCTTAACAATTTTTAACCCTAAATTAAAACCCCCGTATCAATTGAAACAGTAACCCTAATCCCCCAAAATCGATTTCAATTTTTAACCCTAAACCTAAACCCCCTTAACAATTTTTAACCCTAAATTAAAACCCCCGTATCAATTGAAACCCTAACCCTAAACCCCCAAAATCGATTTCAGATCAACATTAAACCAACCGTAAATCAAACATGCATGTCGTTTTAGGGTTCTAAATCGATACCCCCTTATCAATTTAGAACCCTAACCCAAAACCCCCAAATCGATTTCAGATTTTGTAAAACCCTAAAACAGATTTCGATCCCAAAAAACGACCCGATCTAACCCCTCATCTACTCGATACTGACCTTTGCTAGAAGAGTAGACACAGCGTCGTCGATTTGATGGAGAAATCGGAGAAGAAGCCGTCGCACACAAATCGCCTCGGCAGAGAGGAAACTCGAATTTTTCGAGAGAAAGAAGAAAATGCTTTTGGTCTCCCCCGATTCCGTGTTTTCGAGCAAAATGGTCGGCCCAACCAAAGCGCGCCACGTGGAATGAACCCGTCTCACAAGGGTTCACGCGAGAGAACCGGTTCACCAGAAAAGGCCCATTTTGCATTTTTTTTTTTAAAAAAATACCCATGAACCCCAGCCCATGAACCCCTCCTAAACCTCTAATGTACCTGCTCTAACTGATCGAGTGATAATAATTTTTGAAAAGAAATCTTGACTATTCAACTAGTTCAAAACTTCTCCAGTAGTCTTGTTTTCACTAGGTCTGAGTATTCGGATACCCATTTAGGTATGGGTCGGTTCTTTCGAATATCGGATTTTTCAGGTTTTGAAATTAGCTCCCAGTCGGATATTACAAAATTACGGATAGGGTTCGAGTCATGTCTTTCCAGGTTCGGATAGGTTCGGTTCTGACGTTTAGAAATCTGAAAATAATCAAATAACCTATATATCTAAAACGGGTTCAGATATTTGTATTCAAAGTAACCATATTAACCGATTCGGTTCGGGTATTTTGTATCCAAATTACTAAAAAAATACTAAAAATAACCAAAAATACTCATTTAAAACGGTTTTGTTTGAGTATTTCTATTCAAAAGATCTTATTTTATTTGAAACTACAAAAAAGTATTGAAAAATAACTAATATATTCAATTTCTAATTAATTTAGATTATTTAACTATTTTTTAAGTATAATTAAACTAGATATATGGTTTATGCCAGAAAGGTATGAAGACGTTGGACTAATTTGGAAACATTGGGAAATTTATTTTTAGATGCATATTTACATTTCGGATATCTTTGGATACTCATTCAGTTCTCGGTTCGGATCGGGTTCGGTATCGGTTTTTCGGATATAGCAATTGAGGACCCATTCAGTTATTTCCCTTGGATCCGATCGGGTTCGGGACCCTGATTTTCGGATCGGTTCTTCGGATCTGGATATTTTGCCCAGTCCTAGTTCTCACCTTACCCACCTTTGTCAGCAAACTGTAGAATCACTTTTTGTTAATCCTGGTCATCAAAATCCAAACCCATATAAATATTTTCGGTTGTGATTGGTAACCTTACGGAGTAGCGTTTTAAATGCAATTCTACAAATATTTTGCCCACCAAAAAAAAATTACTGGATAAAAAATGCAAAATAGCAAACTTGCGGTTTCGCTGATAAAAATACAAAGAAAAAATTTTATTAAGTAGAAAAGTGAGTTTTAGTAAATTATTTACAAAATCAAAGTTGAAAAATAACTTTTTACACAATCAATACTTTCATATTATTAAATTATATGATAATGTCACTTTAAAATTTTAAATAAATAATAGTATTTTTAGTAATGATAGTTATGTTGTAAATAGACTTATACTTTAATTTATCTTATAATACTATAAGATGACAATCTATTATTAAAAATATATTGAAAATAAGCTAAGTATTTATAATATAATTAATTGTAATAACTAGTTTAGTTGTTGGTACTTCTTCTTATAATAAAATAAATACCATAGAAATATTTTAAATACTCTAATATGTATTCCACCATTCGCAAATGTAAAAATTTTTAGTAACTTAAAAAAAAATTTCCACAGTTTAACTATTTTTCCCGCGATGGTTACTAATCGGAGCTTCATGTTCTCACATGTACGTAGTTTATCTAAATGATAAATATTTAATACGGAGTGCTTAGCATCTTTTCCAAGTACGTAGTATCACCCGACCACACTCGTGTGGCGCTGTCAGTGAACCATCTTTATTCTTAGTTTCACCTTTCCTATTTCCCTTCACTGCTGATAAGGTATTTCTATACTTTTTATCCCCCACCGTTGTTGGCATTCTTGTGACATGTTTATCGACAATATTTACATCAAAGAGCAAATGCGTAAATTTACCATAAGATTAGTAGCCTCAAGAGATATCATGGAGCTAATGTTTTTTGTGTGTGGTATACCTACAGACAGTCTCTTCAATCTCAGGTTTCATGAGAAAAAGAAAAAATAATGGAACGAAATGACAATGTTCAAACTAATGTCTTAACTAAGAATTCTAAAAAACTAATATAATGAGCCCAGATATCAGCTTTGGACCCCGTGAGGGTTTCATAGAAATATATGTGATCAGGGTTCGTATCGGGCTGTCACGTTAGGTTGCATTGGCCGTCACGAGTTTTTGGTAAGTGAGATCTGATGATGATATTCCTAACACGATCGAGAGGCTTCCATCGACACACCCTTGTTGTGGATGTTTCTGGAAGTGCCGCCCCATTCTGACATCAATGACAATGCTCAAAAACAAAGTTGTTTCATCAAGATTTTACCAAAAACTTTCCTAAATATCTGCTAAAAACAGAGTTTATTTTAGCTATATAAAATTAATAATGCACCATGGAAATCAAAGAAAAAAAATTGTTGTTCTTTTGATATGTTTCATGATTGTTCAATTGACACTGTGAATGGTTCTGGGATTTAGACTTGTTATTCAATCTCTATTCAGTGAACTCACTTGTGGAGACAAGATCTTCCAGACATCACATAAGATCCTCTTTTATGTCTCTTTCATAATCTTCAGTTCCTACTGTTTCCTTGTGATTTAGGATTTGCCTATATGGCATCCAATGTCAACTTCATTATTCTTTTTTTAAATAATAAAGGACAGTTTATTTTCTCCTCATGCTGAAACATGGATCTCTGGTTCTAGTTTTGCCTACTTGCATTAAGAAAAATGTATAATTCTAAACTTTTATTCTTAAAACTATTTTGCAACCAGTGTTTAAGGTTGTTTTGAGAATACATTTTTTTTGACAAGCTGGATTCGGGATCTTGAGTTCCACAGTTCTCCTGGACAAGCCTTTTCTAATTTTGATTTGAATTTTCATTCAAATTAGAAGAAAAAGGAGAACACATTTTCACAATATTTATAGGCAAAATCCTAAAATGATGATAGAATCCCATGAGATTCATTTCAATAAACTTGATAGCTGAATCATGGTCATTTGATCATCTACTATATATAATCAACTCTCTAGATAATAGAGGGATATTGTATGAAATAATTTTGGATGATATATTATTATTATTATATATTGGCACATATTAGATCCAATGACTTAATAAAAAAGGAATGCGAACATTGGAGAACCATAGCATATGCAATAACTAAATGGTGGTCACAATATAATCATGCTAAGCACATGAATGCTCATCATTTGGTCTTTGCTTGTATACTTAACAACACCAAACGCCAAAAAGAATGAAGAGTAATCTAACTTATCTTTCTCTTTCGGCATTTTAATTTTGTAATGGTTACAATAATATTAGCACCTTGTTAGTATATAGCTTCAATATTACTCTAATACAAAATTCATGAATGCGGTTAGGTAAGCTTGTGTTTTAATCATAGACTACTTAACTTTGTCTTATGTGTAATACTCATGAAAATGTTGTTTTGGTATTATTTACTCAAAACTGTGACAACTAATTATATTTGTCATGACATATTTCTTAGAATACTCACACATTTCTACATATAATACGTTTATCTAAAATTTAAATATTACTTTGACTAATAGAGTAACAATAATAAGTGAAATAAACATTGTTCCATAGTAAAATCACCAATAATAAAACAAAGAAAAAAAATCAGAATTGGAAAAATACGAGAAATGAATTAGGTAAAGCTTAAATGAGAGGAGTTAATTTATTTCCACCTAAGAAGAGTATCAAGAAAGAAAAGAAAACCTTTGCAAACAAATAATGGCGGAACCCTATGTTGTTCAAATTAAAAACCAGCCTATCAATTTAAGAATTATGTTGAACTTTTTTGTAAAATTAACATGATTTTGTTTATTTAAAACTAAACCCAAAGTAAGAAAAATATATGTCATATTAGTAATAAAACAATAATTTTAGGCTAGCGAGTACCGAAATATAATCAAATTTCTAGATAATTAATAAACAAATGTTTCTTGAGTTCTGTTGAATAAAAAAGTTTGATCTTGAATTCCAATAATTGAATATATAATTCTATTTTTCACGTATGTGCAGTATTTTCGGTTTCTTATTTTTTCTATTTTTAGAGACTGAAAATATTATAAGTTTTTCCCAATGTTTGAGGTACCGAGTCCATTGTGACATTAAGCTAAATAGTATTCTTTCTGTTGCAATTTTGTTGTCGTTAATAAAATTTTTATTTCTAAATAAACGTCGTTTTATAATTTCAATGCATAATTTATTAATTTTATCTATTTTTCTATTTGTTATTGGTTAAAATGTGGTTAGATGCATAAGTAATTGTGTTTTTTTCTAAAAAATATGTAAAATTAAATGTTTCATGAATTGTGTGTAAAAATTCAAAATGACAACTAAATTGAAACGGAAAAAATAATAAAATGGTAAATATGTGCAATCAAGTACACTAACACCTATCTTATTAATTTTAAAAGTCAAGTTCTGCTACTGACTCTCTTTCAGATGAGATATATAGAAAAATTAGTTTTCTTATAAATATTATGCTATTAGAGATCTAAAAATTTATATAATGAAACCAAATTATAACTGATTAACTCTTATTATATTTCAATATACTTTTATTTAAAATATAAATGTACGCTTTTAATCATAACAAAAACTCATAATTTTAAAATATAATTTGAAATTTAATTAGATAAAACTTTAATCACCAAATATAATTATAAATTAGTATTAGTCCAATTTTAATTTTTTAATTCAAATAATAAAATATCTGTTGATATTATATCTATATAAAAATTCTTTAAAATAATTAAATTATTAGACTAAATAATAAATACATTTATAACTTATTAAATAATTAATTTCATAATTATACAGTTAAATAAGAAATATTCACACAAACAGCACTAATCATTTGTATGAATTTAAATTTATAAATATATTTTAAAGTTAAAAAATACAGTAATATATTTTTAATGGATAAATAAAAAATATTTGATATTTCTATTATTGATTATATGGTAAGTCGATTTATTTTTATGTTTATAAGACTGCAGTTTTTTTGATGGATTATTTTCCTAGATATGCAAAATCTTGAAACCATTATTAAATATTAAAGAACTTAGGCTGTTTCTATCATATAAAATTTAAATAAATGTGAGACAGAGCAAGAAAATGAATTAACCAATTTTGGCAATTACATTATTATTTTTTATTAAATTTTAAATTTAATCACATTATTTTCCTTCTGCTTTGGTGTTGCCGATTTGGTTTTAACTTTTAAGGGTCGTTTGTAGTTAGTATTAGTTTTTTTTTGACATCCAGTTGATATTAGTTTAGTAACAGTTAATGTGTTTGTTGAAAAAAAAAAATATTCTGCATATATTGCAGATAAGAGTGTCAAAATTTAATTACGAAATTGTTTCTTTCTGCATAAGATACAACGGACTTTACACTAAAAAGTCAGTTGTGAATAACATCACTATCATTATACGATGTTTTTGTGGGGGTCAATGATTTAAAATTATTAAAAATTCAACTTTCTCTTTTATTAGGTAATAACCAACCCAGATAATTATAAAAAACGACCGATCAAAATACAATGCAGTAGTAAGAAAAGAAAATTCAAAATATATTTTTTCTAAGAGTTTTCAAATTCACAAAATTATATCTCTCAGGTGCTATTCCGGCGAGATTTATCCATTTCCGGCGAGGAATGTTACACTCTAATCACGCTCGGATCTGATTGTTTTTGACCATTCTCTCGTTTTCCAGGTTCGAATCCCCAGAACCCAGTTTCAACTTCATGTAAATTTCTCCTGTTTACCGCATTCAGATTAGAAACCCTAATTTTGAATTATGATAAACAGAATGGACTCAAAAATTAGAAACAGCGAATCTGGTTTAGTCGACACTGCCAGTTCCTGTTTCCGTTTTTGGCGTTTAGAGAGAGATTTAATGAACGAAGAACAATTTATGATTTTGCAGAGAAAGTTTTTTTTTAATTATTAAAATTCCAAATTATTTTCGACCGATAAAACTTGTCTGCTTCATGACAGACACCAGCCGTGTAAATAAAAACAGACTTTTGGATTCTTCTCATCTCATTATAAACCCCCAAAAAATATTGTTTTTGAATCCCAAATTTCATTTTTCCCTAGAAAATTTTGTAAGTTTTCTTCTGATATTTAACTCAAATAGTGAAAACATAAACTATATTTTAAACATCTGCATTATTGTCACCTATTACTGCGAAATTTTTTTTTCACCGTTTAACTTAAGAATGGACACTGATTCTTCTATACACATGGTCCTCTTTGTCTCTTCCCATAATCAAACACATGAATCTGCAAATCTTATTATAATATTATAGCTCACAGGCATTATTATAATCCATTTCTAAAATGAATTATTAAAAATCTTAGTCAAGGAAACTTCTTTTTTTGTGAACTTTGATGGTTCTGATTTTGATGGAAAAAGAAGGACGATGAAAGGTGAGTCTGTGAATGAAACTTGAAATCTTCATTAATTACTCCAACCCATCAGACCATGGCACACCCGTGACAATGACACTGAAAAATTAGATCTTATTTGTACACAAGTGTAAAGTAAAGTCTTTGATCCAAATCAAGAATATCTCTGTAAATGTGAAAGTTCAATTAAACTACTTCTACTAGTACTAGCTAGACCTGCCTCTTTCTCTCTCTCTCTCTCTGCTTTCTTGTTTGACACTTGATTTTTATAGTCCTAGGCTCTGCTTTTCTTATCTCTTTTCAATCCTAGGTCTCAAGCTGTTCTTGCTGTCTCTTTCTTTTCTTTTTCTTAGAGGGGACCCTTACTGTAGAACAAGTCATCTTGTCCCAAGGACCAAAGCTTGTCTTTTTTTTTCAATCTCCATGCCTTGATCTGTTTTGGTTTCTTGATGTAAAACCCATCTCAAAAAACACCTAGAGATCTCATCTTTCAAATTCTATTTTCGACTGGGATTGCTTTTAAGAGATTCTTGATCTGTTTCTCTGTTGTAAAGATGTAATATTATCTTTTCCGTTCTTTCTTTATCATCTTGGTTGTCTAAATATTCTCTTTGCTTTTCTCCATCTTACACATCTGTGAGGTATCTTACTTTTCTCCTGCCTTATTGCAGAATAAAAGAGCATCATCTGCTGAACCATATCAAATGCAAGTTTGTCTTTGTTAGCTTGAATGGAAGTGCTACATGGTTTCAAGAAAGCATCAATGAAGAAGCAGCAACAACAGCAATCCGTTACAGATACTACAAGACCGCCTCTTGTTCCAGCTGAGAAGAACAATGCAGTTGCTGCCACTCGCCGGTCTAGAACAGTGGAAGTTAGTTCAAGATACAGATCATCAACTCCTACTAAAACTCGGAGATGTCCTTCGCCTAATGTCACGAGGACTGAATCCAAAAGAGCAGTTTCAGCAGAAAGGAAACGCTCTTCAACGCCAACCACTCCCACTAATCCGTCCACACCGGTTAGTGATGTATCTTTAGATTTACCGGTTTCGTCTAGGACGTTACCTACTGGTCAAGGCTTATGGCCTTCTACTATGAGAAGTCTCAGCGTTTCATTTCAGTCTGATTCAGTGTCAGTTCCTGTTAGTAAAAAAGAGAAACCAACTGTTTCGATTGATCGGACATTGAGACCATCTTTGAATATAACACAAAAGCAGAAGAGTGAGACAACAACAACAACAACGTCTGTGTCTAGGAAACTTACCCCCGAGAGGAAAAGAAGTCCACTGAAAGGGAAGAATGTATCTGCATGTCAATCAGAGAATTCAAAACCTGTAGATGGTCCTCATAGTAGGTTAATAGAACAGCATCGATGGCCTAGTAGAATTGGTGGAAAGATCATCTCAGATTCTATGAACAGAAGCTTGGATCTTGGTGATAAAGCGGTTAAGAGAATATCTAAAACCTCTAAACCTCTGCAGAAGTCTTCTAGTGACTCAGCGAGGTTGTTGTCCTCGTATGAAAGTAGTGGATTAGTAATGTCTCCAACAAACTCAGAAGATGAGTCTAGACACAGGCTTTTGTCAACAAGTTCATTAGATAGGGCAACTTCAGCTAGAGTGCATCCCTTGTCTGCTCCTGGATCACGCACTGCTTCTCCGAGCAGATCCTCATTTTCATCATCATCCTCTAACTCTCGAGGCATGAGTCCCTTGAGAGGATCGAGTCCTTCAAGAGGCACAAATCTCTCTTGTTTGAGGTCGTCTACACCGCCACCAAGAGGTGTAAGT
This sequence comes from Eruca vesicaria subsp. sativa, assembly GCA_932364175.1. Taxonomy (NCBI): domain Eukaryota; kingdom Viridiplantae; phylum Streptophyta; class Magnoliopsida; order Brassicales; family Brassicaceae; genus Eruca; species Eruca vesicaria. The sequence goes on from CAKOAT010097822.1 coordinate 16,349, forward strand.
CCTTCCAGGATAAGACAAACCAACACGTGCACACAATCTAGTAACACCGCGACATCGGTTCTTAGTTTCATCGCTGATGTCAAGAAAGGAAAAAAGACAAGTTACATAGAAGATGTTCATCAACTTCGCTTGCTTTATAATAGATATTCACAGTGGAGGTTCGCAAATGCTAGAGCTAAGGGAGTTAGATATATTCAGAGGTTAATTGCTGAGGTAAAAATACTTTTTATCTTTAATATGACATTGTATTGAATTGCTCTGTTTTAACAATCTTGAGGTTACAGGAAACTCTATTCAATGTCTGGCATGCAACATCCGACCTGAGAGATGCTGTGACAACCCAAAGAATTTGTCTCCAGCAGATGAAGCTAGAAATCAAGCTTGATGATATCTTAAATAAGCAGGTACGTCTTCTCTCACTCTCTCCCATGAAATTATCATCATCATGGTCTTAATGCTTCCATGTATGTATTTTAACAGATGGTTTGCCTTGAAGATTGGGCCATACTTGAGAGAGAACATGTCAGTTCTTTAGCTGGCGCCATTGCAGACTTGGAAGCAAATACTCTGCGCCTTCCACTAACCGGAGGAACAAAGGTACGTTGCTTACCTTTTCATAGGGTGATAGAAAACAAGTTTTAGATCAAGAATGGAGTATTGATTTAGTAAAAGCTCTTGTGATCACAGGTGGACCTCAGATCTCTGAAGTTGGCTATGTCATCAGCTCTTGATGTAATGCATGCTATGGGATCATCCATATGGTCTTTACACTCTCAGGTAAGACTACTTACTTTTCATGGATCCAAAAAATTATGTGCGTGAACGTTTACCTCTATTGCCACTGCAGATGGAAGAGATGACTAGACTTGCTTCGGATCTTGCCGTTATAGCTACAAAAGAGAATTTCATGCTTGGTCGATGTGAAGATATGTTGGCTTCAACCGCAGTCATGGAGGTAGCAAATCAAACAAAAACATTAAGATAGCTATATTATATGTTTCAACATGTTAACCAAGTTTGTCATTGTGTGAATCCAGATAGAAGAGAGTAGCCTCATGACTCATTTAATGCAAAAGAAGCAAGAAGAAGAAGAGATGATACAAAGTCTCCATTGTTGCCATTAAGCAAAGTTTCCACGGCCAACACTTAACAATGACTTGTAAATTGCTCTTTTTGGCTGCCATTTTCTTATGCCACCATCCTTTCTCCATTTTGTCTTTAACTTGTAGGAAAAGGATGTGAAATAAATGGTCTAGATAAAATCAATGAAGAAAATGCAATTTAAATTTATTTTTCTTCTTCATTACGTATTATAGTCTCAATTAGTTTAATGATCAGTTCAGTTAGTATTGTAAATATCGAAAGATGCTAATGCCAAAAGATGTAGGAAAGTTTATAAATTGTGAAAGATGTGAGAAAATGTTTAAATAACTGAAGATCTGGGGTGTATGTGAAAATAACAAAAGATTTGGTAAGTTATATAGTATATCGATAGATCTGGATGGTATACATAAAGAACGGGGGCATTGTCATTTTGCAGGGGCTTTGTCATTTTGCAAATAACGCGAAGGGTGAATTGGCTCAATACCATAAAAGAGAGATACTTAAGAATTGGGGGAAAAAATGGTATATGGGGAGGAGAGAGATAGAGGGAAATAGGGTATATCCCTAATTTAGGGGTTTTTTGTGTATAGAGGGTGCAAATACTCTAATGCGAAATACATGAGCTAGCCAGAACCATGCTTACTCATATTCAAAAAGGCATTGGCCTTACAATGGTTTGTTGATAAAAAATAAAAAACTAATGTGGCAAAATCAGTGTTGAAATTTATAACACCTTTGTAAACACAAAAGTGAGTCCATGTTATATGATGTGGCAATTGGACCAAAATAATAGGTTTGTCTCTCAAATTTTAATTCCAACAAAAATAGATAAATAAAGACAAGTATAAGAAATTGAATGATGCTCAAACTTTCTAACTTTTTTTTTCATCTCACTTATTTGACATCAATTATTTCATAAAATTGTAATTATATATATAAAAAATGTACATAAAAATTCATCATTTTTTTCGTATTCTATAAATAGAGACTTGTTTCATTTCATGTGGACACAGAAAAAAACTCATATTTTCTACTATACTTTTGCTAATAGTTTCCACTAACATTTTGCTATATCACTAAACATCCTTTGAAATGGATCCCAATAATCATTTCAACACCCACAATTCTTCTAATTATTAGTTCGATTATGTGTTTGTTTTTGCTTTTATTGTATTTTCAGGTTTTCATGATTGTATGTGTTTTAATAAAAGTATGAACAAAATTGGTGGTATATGGTGTTGTAATTTTTTTTAAACAAAACCATTGTAGAGAACAAAAATTGAATGGGTGTTGAATTGTGATGTGGAAGAAATAGAAAGTGATGTGTAAGAGAGAGAAGATGATGTGGAGTAAAAATAGGGTGTTGTAAATATACAGCCAATGTACATAGTCTAAGACTACCTCCATTGATGAACTTTGGAAGGATTCTTAACTTAAAAAAAAATAAAAAAATAAAAAAATAGTAGGTCCCATTGAATAGTTAAAGATTTGCCTCTTAAAACTTTTATTTAAGAGGTAACTCTTAGCACAATCACGAGTTCCACTGACAAGTGTCGATCCACAATTGGTTTTTTTTTTTTTAATTCTAAGAAAAAAATAAAAAATTAAAAAAAAAATTTAAGAACTTTTGATGAAGTCCACCAATAAAGATGTCCTAACTAATACAATGTTTTTTGGAGCCCCCTATCCTTAAACTCCCGAGTTTAGTAGCTATAATTTTTTTCCTTAAATTAGTCATGTCTACGTTTGATTAACTTATCCCATGTTTTGTGCAATTCATTTTCATGTAATTCAATTCTGCTTTCAGTTTATAGATGAAAAATGTATTTTATGTATGAAACAAAATACAGACTTTGAGAATGATTGGTTGGGCTTTTAACTAATGACTTTAGCTTTATTTTATATCCATAATCATATAAATCACCAATTATTTTTAAATAGTTTTTAGAGGTAAATTCAAAAAAAATATAAAAGTTGCGGTAAGTGTTATTTTCTAAAACAAAAAAATAGTGATGTAAGATTGCTGTAGAAATATCTTTTTTTTCATTTTTTTCTCATTTAATTTTTACAGAAACATTACATACAGTTACAAACTAATTTCTACAATAAATTTTTTACTGTTATAGTCCAACTAATTGCTCCATTTGTCTATATATTTGGTTATATGACTGCATTATCATTTTGAATATATTATACGAGAACTTATTTTAAAGTTTTTTTCTTAAACCTTTTAAAGTCTTGCCATGGTAGTGACTCTCGTTAAGAATAGTATAATTCAATATTTGAGAAAATAAAATTTTAAAAAGGTAATTTCAAAATAATATGAACTTAATATACAATTTAATATTTCAACTATAAACTATTTGACAGTATAACAGAATTATTTATTTTCTAACAATTTTATACTAATTAAATAAAAATAATAATATAAACATAATTCATTAAAAGAATGATTAACAAAAAAACTTTAAATTTATATAAATTTTTTTTTGTCTCAGGCCGCTATATAGTTTGGCACGACAACTAGAATGTAATAAAAACTCAAAATGTGTGTTTTGGTGTAAAAAACTCAGATTAAAACAATAACATGGGTTAAGTACGAAAGAGAGTGAGAGAGATAAATATATATGTATGTATATATAAAAAAATAGTTAATATAGTCTTTATTATCAAAATATAGTTAATATAGTCTAGTGGGTACGTATGTACATTTAAAATACAGTTAATGTAGTCTAGTGGTTTTGTCTCCCTCATATACTATAGGTTTTCTAATCATCATTATACATTGCCGTGGCTTACAAGTATTCCATGACACGGTGAGATTCACAACAAAAAGAAAATATTAATGTTGGCGGCAGTGAAGCAGTGCTGGGTTTAAGTAACTTCGTTGACGTAATATATTATGGTGTGGTCAGTGTAAATGATTCACCACATAAGTTTAACAATGTGTTCGGCATGGAAAGTTCTAATCTCTGGATTCCTTCTACGCCGCCTATCCGCACCCAAAATTTAACACCAAGGCATCAAAGATTTACATTACGACATATAACCAAAAAACGAGTGATATGTGTGGGAACCGAAATTCACCTATGGTCAATAAATCGTAAATAAGGAAACTTTGAGTAAATCTTAAGTTTCCAGAGGACCCGGCTATCTGCAGAACCGCACAACGATAATTAAGAAAACGATGAACTTAAAATTAAAGTATGAATGAGCGAAATAGAGAGCAAGAAGGTTTTTATTCCAAATCGGTGTAAGAACGGCTACAACGAGAGTGGCCTTAGCTGAGTGAGCCGTCGGCGAAATCCCTAACTCTAGAAGTCTAAGACCGAAAACTCTAGTTGAGACGCAGCTCGCTAACAGAAAACAGAAATATTTCTAAATGTTAAATTTGGTGGTGAAAGCTCTGAAAATCGTGTCTCTGCTTCTGCCCTATGCCTCTTGCTTATATACTCCCCTCCTGGGCGGTTTTAGCCTTTCCATTTCGCCCAAATTCGAGTTTATCTGGAATCTTCCATTTATCTTGATCTTTCCTTTTTTTCCGCGGAAATCTTCTATTTATCTTTAAACTTGCCATTTATCTTCAAACTTGACATTTATCTTCCTTCTGCGAGTAAACCATCAAAACGTTATCGTATCTTCGGGTTAGATTTCGTTAAGATCGCGAGATGGGTTTTTATCGCGTTTTAGGACCTTCCGGGCCGTTTTGCGATAAATCCATTTTTCGACCTTGTACGGGATCGTTTCCTGATCCGATGCCGTTTTTAGTAAATTCCTTGAGTTAATCGTAAAGTTTGGCTACGTTCGTTTCTCGGTTAATCGTTTCCGTTTTTTACGATTTACTTGACGTTTTTATTAAAAACGCGTTTTTTACGATTTTAACGAAAAATTTCGAATAAATCGTATAGTTTAGGAAATGTTTGGTGTCTCGTTTAACCGTTGCCGTTTTATACGATTTCCTCGAGTTCTTTTCGAGAAAATAAAGTTTTACGGTTTTTATCGTAAAACTCGAATGATAGGTCGGATCGAGACGAAACGGGAGACATTTCGACCGTGGTTCGGAACGGGACCGTGTCGTAAGTTTCATATCGGGGATGCGGGAGATCGAGGCTCGGGATGTTCGGTTCGACGTACGGCGAACCGAGCCTGACCGGTCCAGCTCGCCGGTTGGCGAACTGTCCGGGAAGCTTCTAGTTCGCCCAACGGCGAACTAAGCCAAGCCAGCTTAGTTCGCCGTTGGGCGAACTAGTCGAGAAGCTTCTAGTTCGCCCAACGGCGAACTAAGCCAGCTTGGCTTAGTTCGCAGTTGGGCGAACTAGTCGGGACGAGACTAGTTCGCGTTTTACGGCGGTTTTGGTTTTTCGTGGTTTAGTAAAACGATTCTTCGAGTTTTATAAAACGATTCTCGAGTTTTATAAAACGATTCTTCGAGTTTTATAAAATGATTCTTCGATTTTTATAAAACGATTCTTCGAGTTTTATAAAATGATTCTCGAGTTTTATAAAACGATTCTTCGAGTTTTATAAAATGATTCTTCGAGTTTTATAAAATGATTCTTGAGTTTTATAAAACGATTCTCGAGCTTTATAAAATGATTCTTCGAGTTTTATAAAACGATTTTTCGAGTTTTATAAAAGGATTCTCGAGTTTTATAAAATGATTCTCGAGTTTTATAAAACGATTCTTCGAGTTTTATAAAATGATTCTCGAGTTTTATAAAACGATTCTCGAGTCTTAGAAAATGATTCTTTGAGTTTTATAAAACGATTCTTCGAGTTTTATAAAATGATTCTCGAGTTTATAAAACGATTCTTCAAATTTTATAAAACGATTCTCGAGTTTTATAAAACGATTCTCGAGTTTTATAAAAAGATCCTAGAGTTTTATAAAACGATTCTTCGAGTTTTATAAAACGATCCTCGAGTTTTATAAAACGATTCTCGAGTCTTATAAAACGATTTCTTTTATATTTTTGTGGGGAGTTTTGGCTATTGATTCCGTCGTACCGATTTTGACCCCAACAGTTAGCCCCCTAGCTCGTAAGAATCATGGAGTTCTTGCGAGTGGATTGAACTTGTTTGGCGAGTTTGGTAGAATTAGGCGGAACTTTAATGGCCAAAAGTCCAAAGGTGAATAGTAAAATTTTTCCTTATAAGTATATGGAGTAATTTTTTGAATTCTTTACCTCATTCTCCATAACTTATCCAAGAAACTTTCTCTCTACTTCCTTTGAGTTTATTTCCCTCAAAGTTTTCAAGCATGTTTTCAAAAAGAAGAACTCGTTCCTCGACCAGTTCCGATTCTCGTAACTCTGAGGGAACGAGCTCGCAACCTCCAGTTTTAGTTTCGAAAGAGGAGTACTCATCTCCATCAATCGATCCAATAGACCGTGCGGCTTTTTGGGCGTTAGGAGATGAGTCGAGATCCGCTAGTCCTGGGATTTGGGTTCCAGGTTTGTCGGATGCTGATCAAGCTTCCGGATGTCTGAACTCAGCTCCTCCTAACAGTATTGAATCCATGCGAGAATTTTGCCGAGTTCCAGAAGCGGTCAAGTTTCGCCTCCCACTTGCCGGGGAGAGCGACAAGGCTGCGCCTGATGGCTTTTTTACGTGCTACAACGTATTTTGCAGCAATGCCATTTATGGTTTCCGATCCCTGAGATCATTGTTCGATATCTTCATCGGCTAGGATTATCGATCAGTCAGTTGACTCCCCCCGATTTAAAACAACTCGTTGGTCTTTTGACGCTGAGCTACGAGCAGGGAATCACTCTCAGCGTTGACCATCTCGAGGGTCTACTGAAGCCCACAGAGAAGACGCAGAGGATCACTCTGTGCCCTCGTGAAGGAATCCTCACCGGTTGCTCATCAAACTCTTCTTCTTGGAAGAAAAATTTCTTCTATGTTCGTATTGACAGTGCGTCAGTCGAGAAGGATTGCATCCCGTTTTTCACGACCGAGTGGGGTCGGAAAGGTATGTGATTCGAGTTCATACAAATTTTCTCCTCCTTCTGCCCCTTTTTTTATTCGTTTTCATTTTCCGCAGAGACCAACCCATTACCCCCGCATCTAGTGGATCTCCCGAATATCACTGCCTTACTCAAGCGCGGGGAAGTTGGCTGGGGCACTATTTCTTTGCAGCGTGTCCGCCGGGTGGTTGCTCTCTTCCGATCTCGGATTTTTGCGGATTCTCCGACTTATGAGGAGGATCCGTTTATAGGAGAATTTATCCCGTACGTTCCCTCAATGAGGAGGGGTAATTCGAGATTCCGAAGGGATAAACACCCGGTTGTTGAAGATGATGAATCTGAACGTACGGCCTCCCCTGACGATATTCTTAAGGACTTCCTTGACAGTCAAGCGGAGGAAGGTGTCTGGACAAATGCGGGCGGATCGTCGACCTCCCATTTTCCGGGCGTTGATCTTGATCAAGTCCCGGAGTTTACTAGAGGGTCTGAGCAAGCTAAAGAAGTTCATGTGTTTATTATTATTATTTTTGAGCGATTTTATCATCGGATGATTTCGCTTACTTCTCTTCTTTGGCCGGGTTTCCTTGTCATGAGCCGGGCTCTAGATAGCCGTAGTGCTGAAGCTCGTCTCGCCGAGTTTCGAGCAGATATGGCCGAAAAAGAAGTCGCTCATCTTCGGGCGGAGGTTGAGGCTAACCAAGCCGAAGAAACAGTTGAGAGGGAAATTGCTCGCGTGAGGGATGAGTGTGCAGCTAGATCGTGCCGCGCCAATGAGCTTTCTGACCAAATAATTCGTCGTGCTTGTCGTGCATGCAAAAGAGAGATTGCTGAGGAGATGAAGGCCCGTCGTGAGCGATTTGCAACTGGCTGTTCGGATGCTAAAGTTGCTCAACGGGTGCATGGTGATTATCGCGAATGTCACGGTGTCGTTCGTGGGTTGTCCCTTACTCAGAACGAAGGGTATTCGTTTACTGAGGAATACTCCGCGCGGTTGGGGCATCTGGGTCAGAAGAAAGACATGCAGCCTGAACTTTTTGATCTTAGGACGCGCATGTGGGATCAGTGGAACCCCATTGTGGTGTCGCCGGATTCGGTCGAGGTCGGACCTGGGATCTCGAATGTAGAGGGCGAAGTTGACCAGTCCGCATTTGATGACTTCAGTGTGTGATGTTATTGCTTTTATGATTTCGTTGTTGTTTTTAAGGGACTGGCCGTTGGTGGCTTTGAATCCCTACCGCTGGGCGGTGTGTATTTGAAGACTTTCTAGTAAGAAATATTTTCTAAGTATGAAATTTGTGTTTTGTTTTAGATGTAGAGGGAAGAATACGAGTTGTCGTCTAGCATCTAACTCTTGGTGTAGATCGTCCGGTTCGTTTACTCGGAATGTTTCGATTTTCGCGAGTGTTTAGATGTGGGCGAAGAGACATGCCTTTAGGATCTCAATTCATGCCTTGAGACGTTAGAGACCAGTGTGCTGGGTTTACGGCAAGACCTAGGTTTACTTTCGGATTGAGGCTATGCGATGACTAGTCAGCTTTCGTTTTGCCTGTTGCGATTTTAACCTGACTCCATACCGATTTAGAATCCGCGATAGGTTCTCGGCTTATACGATTCGTATGGTTGGAAACGAGCATCTCACCGGGAACAATTTGTAAGTTGCCCGGAAGTGCTGACCAAAAATTTGGATTTCTTTTATAGCGCGCTATTTTATCCTAGTCGGATGTATGCGGACCAATAGGTCGATAAGTTTGTTTAGGACGGCTAGCATGCTCGACGGGGCCAATCGCCGAGCGTTCGTGTTTTTATAGTCGTGGACGGACTTAAGGGAATAATTTTCTTGAGAATCTAGGCGACGTCTCGCCGGTTCTTTCCGAAAATATTTTGATGTACAAGTTTCATAGAAACGATTAAGTAGTTGTTGTTGCGGAAGTAATTTCCGGATGCTTGGAATTTGTTTTTGGCATTTTTGATAGTAGCGGAGATTTTATAATATTCTAACTTTGTCTTTATTAAAAAAGTTTCAAAAAATTTTCGATTACAAAGCGAAAGTTCTCAAAATTTGGGAGTATACGAATGCTCGTATACTCACCCACTCCCCCCCCCTGTTTTGGAAGGGGGGATAGCTGAACTCGTCTTTTAGGCGAGCTGCCTACGTATTCCTTTCGGAAATCAAGCCATCTCGTAGTTCTGATTGTTTGTGCGAGTATGCTTACTCGGCTGTCGCAGACTTTTCGATTGCTTCAGTCGCTGGATCGATGTCTTTGTCCGGACTTGTCTCCTCCGGCTGGGTGGAAGCGATGGGTGCGGAAACTTGTTGTTTCTCGACCGTTGCTTGCTTTGGGTCGTCTTTTTCGGGCGGTGGCGTAACCTTTGCCCGTTTTGGTTTCGCGATTGCGACCGCCAGTTGCCGCAGCTTGTGTTCGACCAGGACGCAGGATCGTGATTGTCTTTGGAATCCCCAAATTGATGTGATTCCCGTAGGAGTCGGAAATTTGATGCCTAAGTGATAAGTCGATAGAACTGCCTTCATGGAATTTATCCAAGGCGTGCTCATGATCACATTGTAGATGGCCGGGAAATCGAATACCGCGAAGTTGACGATTATCGTCACTTCTTTGGCTGCCACCGGTAGCCAGATTGATCCCAAGGTCATTGATGTCTCACCGGAAAAACTGGTCAACGGTTTTGGAATAGGTTCGACTTCCGTGAGTTCTATTCCCATACGTGCTAACGTGTTGCGGAAGATCACGTTGACGGTACTTCCGGTATCGACAAGGATTCGAGCGACTTCTAAATCGCTTATCACTAAGTAGATGACAAGGGGATCGGCATGAGGTTGGTCGATTCCGCCGGTTTCAGCGTCGTCGAATGAGATTACCCCTTTCGGAGTGTCATCCGACGATACCTTCCAACTCGAGCCGGTTTCGGCTTTGCATTGGTAGGATTTGATAGACGAGATGGTGTCGTTGTAATATTGCGATTCACCGATAATCATGTTGATTTTTTGGCGGTTAGCGTCGTTACCCTTCTCGTCTTGCCTTTGTCCACGTTTTTCGCCCGACTGGTTCCATTGAGGAGGAGTTTCCGCTCGCGAGTTCCTTGACGCTGGATATATCAGAGAGTTCTCCCGCGATCAGTTTTGCGGCAAGCCTGGCGCCGAGGACTTTACATTTCACGGTAGAGTGTCCACGGGTTTGGTGGAGGTCGCAGAAAGTATTCTCATCGTAATTCAAATTTCTCGTGCACGTGTTACCCGTAGTTCGTCCTTGTTCTGATCCGGAATTAATGGCGTAGTTATGCGTTCCTTGGAGATCCTGTCCCTCGTGATGGACGAACTTGTCATTACGAGAGTTCTTCTTTTTCTGCTTCTGCTAGGACGCGTTATCCTTTGCGGATGTTTTCGTCGGCTTATGCTTTTCGGACAGGATTTTAGTCTCCTCCTCGATGGTTATATAATCGGTAGCCTTAGGGAGCGCGTCCTGGATCGTCCGCGGTTTCTCGAGAGTTATCCATTTGCGGAATTTCGATTTGAACCAGAGCGATTTCCTTAACGCGTCGATGGCGGCTTTGTCACTGATTCCGCTAACCCTAGTCATGACGAGTTTGAATCTACTCATGAAATCGCGGAGAGATTCGTCCTCTTTTTGCGACAAGCTCCAAAGATCAGCGTCGGAGGTTTCTGGGTTGATGAACATCGAGTACTGCTCAGGAATCCGGAGGCGAGTTGGGGGAAACTTCCGATCGAATTCCGCCTAAGTTTGGCGAACCACTCGAGCACTGCTCCTTCTAGGTTTTCGACGAAAAGACGGCAGTAACCTGCGTCCTTTTCGTGATCCTTGAGTTTGGCTCGTCCCATGGTTATCTGGAAGGCCTGTAGGTGCGCTTTGGGATCAGACGTCCCATCGTAAGACAGCACCTTAAGTTTCCCGAGATCCGGCAGCTTGACCTCGGTGATGCGAGCCGTGAAGGGCGTTTTCTGAGATTCGTACAGTAGCCGATCGATTTCGGGTGCGGCGCTGGTAGCGTGATGAATCTGAGATTTCACCGCTTTTACCGCTGCGGCCGTTTTAGGGATGTACTCGCGGAGATCGCGAATCTCGGTCAGATCGCCAGCAATTTTCCGACCTCGTCGGCGTTTGCTGCGAGTAACCGGAGATCGCTCCTCGGCGGTTTTTGCGTATCGCGCAAAGTCGAATTCCTCGTCGTCTCCAGTAAGAGAACGCTCGGGAGAAGACTCCGGTGGAGGACTCCGAGTTTTTCTTCTCCTAGGATGGACGTCAGCGTCTTCGTCTGATGAGTCGGCTTGGTCGCTTGTTTCCAGGTTGACCCTTTCGATGCCGTCGCCCTCGGTCTCCTGTTCGTGAGTAGGTGGTTTTTCTGATTCGTTTAGCATCGCGTCAGGGTTATCTTTACAAGAATCCTTCTCCGGTATCTTACCCTGCTCGGTTCTGGGGCGATCCATAGGTTTCGCGAAATTGAGCCTCTTTCCGCGGATCTTGGTAGTTCCGCGGGGGCGAATTGCTCTGGTTTTCGCAGTTAGGGTTTCAACCCGTTTTGCGAGCGAACCAATGAACTTTTCCTGCTCTTCCGGTTTTTTGTTAAACTCGGAAAGCATCTTTTCGATGGTCTCGGCGTTAGCGTTTGTAGCGTTGGCCGCGGACGCATCTTGTGGTGGTGGTGTTTTGTCAACGTTGTCGCGTTCGTTGCGAGTTTGTTGGTCACCAATCATCGTTTCTTTGTTGGACATGTTGCGCCTTCGGTGTAAGATAGATCCGACCCCCCTCCTTTTAGCACCAAACTGTGGGAACCGAAATTCACCTACGGTCAATAAATCGTAAATAAGGAAATTTGAGTAAACCCTAATTTTCCAGAGGACCCGGCTATCTGCAGAACCGCACAACAATAATTAAGAAAACGATGAACTTAAAATTAAAGTATGAATGAGCGAAATAGAGAGCAAGAAGGTTTTTATTCCGAATCGGTGTAAGAACTGCTACAACGAGAGTGGCCTTAGCTGAGTGAGCCGTCAGCGAAATCCCTAACTTTAGAAGTCTAAGACCGAAAACCCTAGTTGAGACGCAGCTCGCTAACAGAAAACGGAAATATTCCTAAATGCTAAATTTGGTGGTGAAAGCTCTGAGAATCGTGTCCCTGCTTCTGCCCTATGCCTCTTGCTTATATACTCCCCTCCTAGGCTGTTTTAGCCTTTCCATTTCGCCCAAATTCGAGTTTATCGGGATTCTTCCATTTATGTTGATCTTTCCTTTTTTCCGCGGAAATCTTCTATTTATCTTCAAACTTGCCATTTATCTTCAAACTTGACATTTATCTTCCTTCTGCGAGTAAACCATCAAAATGTTATCGTATCTTCGGGTTAGATTTCGTTAAGATCGCGAGATGGGCTTTTATCGCGTTTTAGGACCTTCCGGGCCGTTTTGCGATAAATTCATTTTTTGACCTTTTACGGGATCGTTTCCTGATCCGATGCCGTTTTTAGTAAATTCCTCCAGTTAATCGTAAAGTTTAGCTACGTTCGTTTCTCGGTTAATGGTTTCCGTTTTTTACGATTTACTTGACGTTTTTATTAAAAACGTGTTTTTTACGATTATAACGAAAAATATCGAATAAATCGTATAGTTTAGGCAATGTTTGGTGTCTCGTTTAACCGTTGCCATTTTATACGGTTTCCTCGAGTTTTTTTCGAGAAAACAAAGTTTTACGGTTTTTATCGTAAAACTCGAATGATAGGTCGGATCAAGACAAAATGGGAGACATTTCGACCGTGGTTTGGAACGAGACCGTGTCATAAGTTTCAAATCAGGGATGCGGGAGATCGAGGCTCGGGATGGTCGATTCGACATACGGCGAACCGAGCCGGACCGGTCCAGCTCGCCGGTTGGCGAACTGTCTGGGAAGCTTCTAGTTCGCCCAACGGCGAACTAAGCCAGCTGGCTTAGTTCTCCGTTGGGCAAACTAGTCGGGACGAGACTAGTTGGCGTTTTACGGCGGTTTCGGTTTTTCGCGGTTTTGTAAAACGATTCTTCAAGTTTTATAAAACGATTCTCGAGTTTTATAAAACGATTCCTCGAGTTTTATAAAACGATTCTTCGAGTTTTATAAAACGATTCTTCGAGTTTTATAAAACGATTCTTCGAGTTTTATAAAATGATTCTCGAGTTTTATAAAACGATTCTCGAGTTTTATAAAACGATTCTTCGAGTTTTATAAAACGATTCTTCGAGTTTTATAAAATGATTCTCGAGTTTTATAAAACGATTCTCGAGTTTTATAAAATGATTCTTTGAGTTTTATAAAACGATTCTTCAAGTTTTATAAAACGATTCTTTGAGTTTTATAAAATGATTCTCGAGTTTTATAAAACGATTCTCGAGTTTTATAAAACGATTCTTCGAGTTTTATAAAATGATTCTCGAGTTTTATAAAACGATTCTCGAGTTTTATAAAACGATTATTCGAGTTTTATAAAACGATTCTTCGAGTTTTATAAAATGATTCTCGAGTTTTATAAAACGATTCTCGAGTTTTATAAAACGATTCTTCGAGTTTTATAAAATGATTCTCGAGTTTTATAAAACGATTCTCGAGTTTTATAAAACGATTCTTCGAGTTTTATAAAACAATTCTTCGAGTTTTATAAAACAATTCTTCAAGTTTTATAAAACGATTCTTCAAGTTTTATAAAACGATTCTCGAGTTTTATAAAACGATCCTCGAGTTTTATAAAACGATTCTTCGAGTTTTATAAAACGATCATCGAGTTTTATAAAACGATTCTCGAGTTTTATAAAATGATTTCTTTTATATTTTTGCGGGGAGTTTTGGCTATTGATTCCGTCGTACCGATTTTGACCCCAACAATATGTTTAGGTTTAGTGGTTTTGCCATATATCTTAATGTACATATGTGATGCTTTGGCGTTAAATTTTGGATGCGGATAGACGTTCCAGTAGACCACGACGTAGAAGGAAATCTGAGATTAGAGTTTCCCGTGTCAAACACAACGTCAAACTTTTGAAGCGGATTACTAACATTAATCTCACTATAATATATCAAGTCAAGAAGTTGCTTAAACCCACCACTGCTGCACTGCCGCAATATTAATATTCTTCTTCTTCATTGTGAAACTCACCATTCATTGGATACTTATAATCCACAATAATTTGGAAAGAGGATCATTTGTTGCTACCAAGAAAATCCCTTCAAAATTAGCATCTTTGTGGACAAGCTTTTAAGAGAGAATATTAAAAAAAGTAGAGATGAATGATGAAAAGAAGAAGAGAAGAATTACCATTTATAGACTTTTACACAAATAATATTTATTATCTTACGTAATAACTTTCATTTTATGTTAACATATGCGCTACATGTTAAAACAGTGACCAACCTGTGTTTTCTTGTTGTTGTTGACATGTTGATTGCGGTTCAACATGTATATTTTACATGTCTATTTTTCATAAAAAGATAACTTCATAACGAAATAAAATAATATTTTCTTAGATTTCAAAACTATGATAGCAATGGAGCTGAACTTGAATGAGAGAAAAACTGAGAAGAAAGAGAATATAACAAACTCTATTAATCTCACATTAACCGTAAAAGTATATACATAGCCAAGACGAAGTTAAACTAAAAGAGGTAAAAGGGGAAGGGCGGCTAGGGCTTTTGGAGAGCGATCGGCGACCAACATGGAGATCTTCGCAGTGGTGATCATCAGTAACGATCTCCCTTGACATCTCGAGCACTCCTCTATCATCACGTCCTTTGCGGTTGGGGATTGGCTCCTGGATCGTTTCTCCCGAAGGCTTGTGACGACAGATTGATTGCTTCACCATCACTCCTTGGTGTGGTCGGAGTATCTCGATCGTTTTCTCCTGAATCACAAACAGAGCACCATTCTTTGATCTTCACATACAGAGCACATCACCATTGAATCTCAGTGTACTCGATCCTTTGATCTTGACACGAACGTGAAGTTTTCTGTTGAAGGTTGATTGCTTCACCATCACTCTTTGGTGTGGACAGAATCTCTCGACCAATTCTAAAGGCATCTACGTTGATTCGACATACAGAAACCTCAAAGCTCTCTGAATCTCCGTGTTTGGATCCATTGATCTTCACCCGGCAGAGACGATCTATTACTCTGTTTTGCTAACATAAAAACAGAGATTCGTCTTAGAGTTCTTTGACATCGGACCACATCTGTTTCTATTGACGAGTTAACGACATTGACATAGGATTCTTTGATCCTTTTTTCTTCACAAGTGAACGTTGACATTGACACTGGTCTTCTTGTTACTCTGGTTCTGTTTTGCTCTGTTTTTTCATACTAAAAACAGAGTACTCTTAAAAACAGAGTTTTTTCCTCCGGTTTGTTATTATAGCGAGCATGTGTTCGTTTGGTAACTCAGGAGATGGGAAAGGAAAGGGGCTCTTGGGCATTGAAGAGGAAGCGCCTTTCCAATTAATTGATGATGAGGATACACATGTGCTTCAAGAGTTTAAGCTTTCCTTGATAGGGAAGATACTAAATCCGAGGAAACAAAAAGTTCAAAATTTAATAAACTATATGCCGACTCAGTGGGGAATGCAAGATTGTATTACTGCGAACGATTTGGGTAACGGAAAGTTCTTGTTGAATTTTACTTCAGAAGAAGATCTTACCGCAGTTCTACGACAAGGTCCTTTCCATTATAATTTATGCATGTTCGTGTTAGTGAGGTGGGAGCCTATTGTTCACGATGATTACCCATGGATTATTCCATTCTGGGTTACCATTACTGGAGTGCCTTTGCACCTGTGGACAACAAAGAATTTGGAAGGTTTTGGACGCACTCTGGGCCGCGTAGATACGCTGGAGCTTGAGGAGGGTCGGATGGTTATAGATATAGACACGCGTAAGCCTCTTAAATTCACAAGAATGGCAACAAATTCAGAGGGAGATGCAGTTAAAATTAAGATCGCATATGATATGCTCTTTAAGCATTGTACAATATGCGGTTTCTTAACCCATGAAAAGGATCATTGTCCTTTGAAACCACCACAATGCTCTGTTTTTGACCGAGTGGAGCATAAACAGGAGGGGGCTCAGATATTGCCAGGACGCCGCGAGATTAAACCAAGGCTTAATACTTCTTCTTCAAACACAGTGGTTCTCAACCATCAGCAGGAAAATGATCCCAATAATGCAACCGAGTTACAGTTGAATCGTCATGATACTGCTGTCCATCATCGACCAGATGGGGTCTCCAAAGGAAGTGGTGTTGGTTTCTCACACCATGGCAAAACTGATAGGGTGGAACGAAGAACAAATGAGCGAGCTAGCAATAGATATGTTCATTCACCCTATGATCGCCATGATAATCATCGCTGGAAGAAGTCTTATGCTTCATATGCGTCGAACACTGCAAGGGATAGATCAATGGAGGTTCAGAGAGTCTCTAGGAGAGATGAGCGTAAGCGGGAAGGGGAAGCATCAAGCTGGAAAGGTACTGGAAATCGCAGGAGCCCTACTTTGGCTATTAGGAGAGATAGGAGGGAATGGCGTGAGAAGAGCATGAGTACACATACTACTGCTGAGCAACAATATGACAGAAGGAACAGTCTCCGGGATAAGCTTGCGACGGAGGAAAACAACGTTACTCGCGTGAGCCATAACGAGGAGCCACAGAGTCACACTCGGGAGAGGGATTCACGAGGTCATGCCGGTGCTGCACGGTCTGAGACGGATGATGCTTCGCCTAATCACTTGGTACATTACGATGAAAGTAACGAGACGGTGGTACCTGCCAGGAACCGTGGTGTACACAAGGAATCTCGTGGAGGTCCTTATGACCAGGTGAAAGCACGGGATAAGAGTGCTTTGGAGAGTATTGTGGAGAGTCACCATGTTGAGTCTCCGGCGGTATTGGTGAATCCACAGAAGAAACGGCTTGCCAGCAAGATCACATCTCCAAACATGCAGGAAAATGTGACAGTTCGTCCTAGAAGTGTGATGCGTTCCTTGACGTTTCATACTGTTTCAGCTGAACCTGAGGATGAGGATGCCCGAGTCATTGACGCTTTATCTAAGATGGG
The DNA here is from genome assembly GCA_932364175.1 of Eruca vesicaria subsp. sativa. Classification (NCBI taxonomy): domain Eukaryota; kingdom Viridiplantae; phylum Streptophyta; class Magnoliopsida; order Brassicales; family Brassicaceae; genus Eruca; species Eruca vesicaria. The sequence goes on from CAKOAT010097822.1 coordinate 33,517, forward strand.
GCCTTCACCACATGAGGATGAAGATCGAATGGAGACGGATGATGATCTCTTTGATGACGAACTCTTGGACTTAGAGGCACCAGTACCACAACCTTCCTCACGCCAAACTGAGACGGGTGGTACCTCAAAAAGCTTGAAGGGAGTAAAGCATGGGAACAGGCGTACACCTAGGAAGAAAGAGGTCCTTCGTCGTGGATCTCCACGTCTACGAGGTCTAAGCTCTACTTCTCAGAAGTACACTGGTGGAAAGGCTAAACCAAAACAACATAGCCATAATGCTAGGGAGGGTCGGTTTAAGACAACTAAAACAAGTGGTTCAGTGGGATCCAAAAACCCACTCCATTTGTATCCATGAGGACACTCAGTTGGAACTGTCGAGGGATTGGGACTGACCTCACAGTTCGACGCCTTACGGAGATGTGTCAGAAGCATCGCCCAGGACTAGTGTTCCTTTCTGAAACGAAGAACAGGAGGCTGCTGTTGCAAGACATTCAGGCCGACTTAGGATACGACCGTTTGTTTACCGTTGAGCCACGTGGTCTCAGCGGTGGTTTAGCTTTATTTTTTATGGATGATTTTCATGTTAAGATTTTATTTTCTAATAACAGAATGATTGACATTGAGGCAGTCATTGATGGAATAAAAGTCTATATGACATTTGTTTATGGGGATCCTGTAGTAGAACAGAGAGAATTAGTTTGGGAACGTCTTACGCGTTTCTCAACAACACGAAATGGACCTTGGTTTATGATTGGTGATTTTAATGAAATTACTTGTCATGAAGAAAAGGAAGGTGGCAGACAACGCACGGATAATTCTTTTTTGCCTTTCAAACAGATGCTCAGTGACTGTGGTATGCTGGAGTTTCCGTTTACAGGAAATATGTTTTCATGGGTAGGAAGAAGAGCAGGAAATAATACTGTAAGATGTCGTCTTGATAGAGCTGTGGGTAATGAGAATTGGCATGAGAAATTTCCTCATTCCAAAGTGCAGTATCTAAGGCTTTGGGGTTCGGATCATCGTCCAATCCTGGCAGACATTCTTAAAAAGAAGCCACGGAGATCGAAAAATTTTAAATTTGATAAGCGATGGCTTCAGAATGAGGAACTTAGACAGATCATTCTTGAGGGATGGAAATCACCAGACCTGCCACCGGGTGCAAGTATTATGGAGCATATTTCAAGCTGTAGGCGTGCGTTATGTGATTGGAAGAGACAACATAACCTGAATTCAGAGAAAACTGTAGAAGAGCTAAAGGAAAAGGTGGATCGTTTATCGTCCAATGATGATGCAACTACAGAGGAGATATCGGCGGCATTAAAAGAATTGTCTGATGCCCTTAAGGCGGAGGAACTCTTTTGGAAGCAGAAGTGCAGGATATTCTGGCTAAGGGAGGGAGATCGGAATACTAAGTTTTTTCATGCTCTGACGAAGCAGCGAAGAGCGAGGAATAGGATAACCCAATTATTAGATGCAGATGGGAATGTTGTAGAGGATGAGGAAGGCCTAGTAGCCATTGCTACTAGTTATTTCCGCCAAATATTCCAATCATCGAATCCCGAGGAGATTGAGGAGGCACTCTCAGAAGTTAGCACTACAATTACGCCTGCAGATAATGAGGGTCTTACAGGGCCGGTCACAGAGTGGAAAGTCAAATTAGCTCTTTTTGCTATGCACCCTGAGAAAGCTCCTGGACCTGACGGAATGACGGCTTTGTTCTATCAAAACTTTTGGGATATCGTTAAGGATGATTTGACCCGTATGGTTAATGATTTCTTGTTCCAAGGGAGCATCCCGACTGGTCTCAATGACACTAATATATGCCTTATCCCGAAAGTTGACAGGCCAAATCAGATGAGCCAGTTACGGCCTATTAGTCTTTGTAATGTTTGTTACAAAATTATATCCAAGGTCTTATGCCAAAGACTAAAGAAGGTGCTCCCAGATAGGATTTCTGAAACTCAGTCAGCCTTTGTTGCTGGGAGACAGATATCAGATAATATAATGATAGCCCAAGAGCTGTTCCATGCCTTAAGAACAAAACCAAGTGGGCGCAATAAGAGGATGGCCATTAAAACAGACATGAGCAAGGCGTATGATCGGATGGAATGGTCTTTCATTGAAGCCACCATGAGGAAGATGGGATTCTCAGAAGTCTGGATTTCCTGGATTATGCGTTGTGTAACAACAGTGAAGTACAAGGTACTCATGAATGGACAGCCAAGAGGGAACATTGTCCCGGAAAGAGGTTTACGTCAGGGGGATCCTTTGTCCCCTTTCATTTTTATTCTATGCACGGAAGCGCTCGTTAGCCTTCTTAATCACGCAGAGAGTCAGGGAAAGATAACGGGGATGCGCATCACGCGTGCGTGTCCATCGATATCCCACCTGCTTTTTGCTGATGATAGCCTGTTCTTTTGTAAGGCGGAGCCCCGTGAATGTGAAGAAGTAATGAAAGTGGTTAGGAAATATGGACAAGCCTCTGGACAATGCATTAATTTTGACAAGTCTTCTCTACTCTTTGGTAAGAGGATCGGTCAAGAGGCAAGACAGGAGATCAAAGATACACTTGGGATCCAAAATGACGAAGGAATGGGGACCTATCTAGGGATACCTGAGGATATCAGTGGATCAAAATGTAAACTGTTTGCATTCTTAAAAGACAAACTCCGGCATAGAGTGAATGGATGGACGGGCAGGTGGTTATCTAGAGGCGGGAAGGAAGTAATGATCAAGTCTATCCTGTTAGCTCTCCCAACTTATGTTATGTCTTGCTTTCTGCTTCCTTTAGAGATATGTGATGCCTTGGCTAGTGCCATTGCACAGTTTTGGTGGAGCTCAAACCCACCGAAGAGAGGATTACATTGGACAACATGGGATAAGTTATGTCTATCCAAAGAGGAAGGAGGGATTGGATTCAGGATGATCCATGAGTTTAACCTGGCAGGCATCGAGGTGCCAAACCTTCTCGTCGATGTGAGCTCTTGGGGAAGATCAGTGCTAGCAAAACAGTTGTGGAGATTGGCCCAAAATCCAGATTCCTTGGTAGCTCGAGTTATTAGGGGGCGGTATTATCGGTTGAGCTCGCCTTTGCGAAAGCTCGCTGTTAGCAGTCCATCATATGTGTGGACAAGCATCTCGGCTGCACGTGATCTTTTGCTATTGGGGGTTAGACAGAAAATCCATTCAGGTTACGAAGTAAAGGTATGGGAAGATCCATGGATTCCCACAATCCCAGCGAGATCAGCAAATGCAACTGCCCCGGTGATGCATCCGAACATGAGAGTGAGTGATCTTATAAATCAAGAGACAAAGTCTTGGGATCTGGAGAAACTGGCTAACTATGTTGACGCTGCAGACATACCTCTCATAAGGAGTATGGCAATTAGCTCAACCCATCGCAGAGACACACATTGTTGGAGTTACACCAGGAGCGGGCAGTACACCGTTAAGTCCGGTTATTGGGTAGCTCGAAATATATTAATGAAGGAGGAAGATAATATGGTGGCTGAACCTAGCATTAAGAGGCTTCAAGCACATGTTTGGAAGGTCAAGGCACCCCCGAAGATTTGCCATCTTATGTGGCAGGTTATATCAGGGCAGTTGGCTGTTACGAGTGCGCTAAATCATAGACACATGAGATGCGATAACTACTGCCCACGATGCGGAGAACCAGAGGAAACAATTGCACATGCGGTTTTTCAATGTCCACCGGCCTTACAGGTGTGGGCCTTAGCATCTATACCTACCAGTCCGACTTTGTTCCCTTTGGAGAGCACATATGCGAATATGGACTATCTATTCTGGCGAAAGAAGGCCATTTGTGGACCAGATTTAGACAAGGATCCTTATCCTTGGTTAATATGGTACATTTGGAAGGCTCGGAATGATAAGTTGTTCAGAGGAATAGATAGAGACCCTTTAGAATTGGCCCGGTATGCAGAGAGTGAGTGTCTTGCTTGGTTCCAAGCTAATGAGCAGGAAAGTGTGAGTGCACAAGAGACCGATGATACGGATCGTCAGGCCATAAGCCTACGGGATATCTGCATGTTAGATGGTTCTTGGACCGCTATAGACCAATTCTCCGGATGTGGTTGGGAGTGGAGAGATAGCAGGGGAAATATTCAGCTGATGGGGATGCGCAATGTGAGTAGAGTGGAGTCGGCTTTGCACTCTGAGCTGGAAGCACTGCGGTGGGCAATGGAGAACATGCTTCAACATTCGCCATGTCAGAGCTTTGGGACGGATTGTAAGGAATTGGTAGCAATGCTCACGGATCCCCATGGATGGCCAAGCTTTTCGACGGAACTGGAGCGGATCTTGACGCTGAGGATTTGTTTTCCAGATTTCAAGATCACTTATATACCTAGATCTCTTAATGCTGTATCCGATCATTTAGCTAAGACTGCCTGATCTTTTTATCGTGAGCTCATGTATGTTGGTTGTTCTACTCCGGTCTGGATTCCCAGACCACCTCAAGCTTGAGGAATAGATCAGCCTTTCGTTGACAAAAAAAAAAAAAAAAAAAAAACCGTAAAAGTATATACATGAGGAGTTTATATACTATACAGTAAATACACGGTAAAATTGTACAAGATAAATGTATATGTATATCATAATACACCCCTCTCAAGCCTCAATCTGGATCTGGAGGTGGAGGACGAACACCATTAGAGGTCTTCGAAGGTAGAGGCTTGAAACAGACATCTTGGAGAGGAGGTAATGGAATAGAGCCAAAGCTAATGAATTTGTAAGGATGTCAGCATGTCGATCATGTGTACCAACATGGAAGGTTTTCAAGAAACCACTCTTCAACCTATCACGAACAACATGGCAATCTTGTTCCACATGTTTTGTCCGTTCATGAAAAATGAGATTATAAGCGATATGTAATACAGACTTGCTGTCGCAGTAAAGCTTAGCAGGAGCAGAAGGCTTGATAAGAAACCCATGTAGTAACTGATCCAACCACAACAATTCACAAGTTGTATCAGCCATAGAGCGATATTCAGCTTCAGCACTGCTACGACCAACCACACATTGCTTCTTAGACTTTCAGTGAATCAAGATAATGCCCAAGTAAACACAATAGCCCAAAACAGAACGTCTAGAGTCAGGACAGTTACCCCAATCAGCATCAGAGAAAGCGTTCAGGAAAATATCTGTTGTGACAGAGTAAAAAAAGTCCTTGACCTGGGTTAGACTTCAAGTACCTCACAACACGATGGGCATCCTGAAGATGAACATCAGTGGGCTTAGCAAGGAACTGACTAAGCTTATGTACAGCGAAGTTGATGTCAGGACGTGTAATGGTGAGGTAAAAGGAGACGACCAAATGAGTTCTCTGTATGGTGTAGCAGATGGTAAAGGAACACCAGTTTTAGAACTCAGAGTCACAGTAGGATCCATGGGAACACTACTAGGTGTTGTAACACCTGTGTCTTGTAAGATACCAAGAGCATACTTACATTGACAAACAGAGATTCCAGTATGTTTCCTGCAATCTCAAGACCAAGAAAGTACTTGAGTGGTCCAAGATCTTTAATAGTGAATTCATGTTGTAAGATTCTCTTAATAGAAACCACTGCTGCATCAACATTTCTTGGGATAGCAATATCATCAACATAGACAAGCAAAGCAATGAAAGAATGTCCCACCAGCTTGACGAAGAGAATATTATCAGAACCAGAATGAATAAAACCATCAGAAAGTAGGACATAAGATAATTGATGATACCATTGACGTGAAGCCTGTTTCAGTCCAAAGAGAGATTTATGAAGATGAAGAACATGATTCACAGGTAACACAGTGCAAGGTGGTGGATTATAGCCAAGAGGAAGTGCCATATATATCTGCTCATCAAGGTCTCCATGCAGAAATGCACTCGGGACATCAAGCTGAGACAAAGTCCATCCTTAGCGAGCAGCAAAAGCAAGCATAAGTTTGACAGAAATCATTTTAGCAACTGGTGAGAATGTGTCTATGTAGTCGATCCCGTCTGGTTGAGTATAGCCTTTGGCTACAAGATGAGATTTACATCGGCCAAGCGTACCATCCGCATTATATTTCAACTTATAGACCCATTAGCAACCAATGGCATGTTTCCCGGAGGTAATGAAGTAAGAGACCAAGTACCTTTGTCTTCAAGAGCAACAAACTCCTCATTCATTGACCAGTTCCAAACATCAGATTTAATGGCTTCCGCAAAAGATTTTGGTTTCATCTCAGTGGTAATGGATAAAATGTAATTTTGATAAGAAGCATTGAAACTGGTATAATCAATAATAGAGGAAAGAGGATAAAGGTTTGTAGTTTTAAGTGGGTTTGGTATTTGTTGGGTAAGAGAACAATGATACTCAGATAGGTAGCTAGGGGATTTAGTCTGACGTCTAGGTCTACCTATGTTAACCAAGTCTAAACCAGATGAAACATTGACAGTTTCCTGTGGATGAGAAGATGATGATGCATGCAAAACAGAAGAATGAGATGCATGCATATCAGTAGGATTAATAGACAAGTCAGAGATAGGTAAATGAAAAATAGTGTTAGGAAACAAATCATCAGACAAAGGTGGAAACAGAGTATAGTATCCTTGAAAGGAAAAACAGTTTCATGAAAGACTAAGTTTCTAGTAACCGAGATCACGTTTGTTTCAAGATCTAAAACCTTATACCCCTTATATCCAGATGGATAACCAAGAAAAACATATTGTTTTGCTCGTGGAGAAAACTTTGTTCGAAACTTGGGATAGGTAGAAACATAACATAAGCAACCAAACACTCGTAAAGACTTAAAATCAAAAGGTTTCTTAAGTAAATTTTCATATGAGGAAACATCACCAAGCAAAGGAGAAGGTAAAAGATTTATCAAATGAATTGCAGTTTGCACACAATCACTCCAAAAAGAAACATGTACATTAGATTGAGAGAATAAAGCTCTAGCAACGTTCAAAATTTGTTGGTGTTTTCTTTTAACTACTGAGTTCTGTTGTGGAGTATCAACACACAAAAAATAGTGAAACATGCCTATCTTAGCAACAATATCAGGAAACTTCAATTCAGAGGCATTATCAGACCTTATAGCTTTAACAGTGGAATTGTATTGTGTGTTTAACAAGTTGCAGGAAAGATGGAAAGACAATCCGAACAGAACTTGTTGTTTTTAACAAGTAAATCCAAGTAACACGAGTTGCATCATCAACTATTGTGAGAAAATAATGAAAACCTTACATAATTTCAGTAGAAAATGGACTCCAAGCATCCAAGTGTACAAGCTCAAAAGCTGAAGAACAAAGGTTATTATTTGAAACATAAGGAAGACGACGTTGTTTAGCAAGTTGACAAATAGAGGTGTCAAAATGGGTCATGGGTTGACCCAACCCAAATTGATCTATTAACTCAAATGAAATGTTTATTTTTGATCAAATGGATTAATAAATTACCATGTTAATAGGTTAACATGTTAAATATGTCTAACGGGTTGGGTCAACTCTGACCCATTTAATTTTTAATTAAAAAAAGTCTGTTGAGTTTGATCTGATCTCGAACTTCATCTCAGATTCGAGCTCGTGGCTAAGAATCATCATCGGTTTATTTTCATAATTGGTTTACTAATTACATAGCCCTAAAGAAGTTTGAAAGAAGTATATGAAAAAGCCACTAATATTCAATTGTCTCATAAATAATTGTTTAGATGTGTTCATTATAAAGATATTGGGTTGATGGATCAACCAATAACCCATCTAATGTACGTAATTAATGGGTTATGGGTCAACCCAACCCATTTAATAAATGGATGGGGTTGACCCACGACCCACTAACAATCAACCATTTGTGTTATGGGTTGGATTGACCCATTTGATCCATTTTGACACCCTTATGGACAAACAAGACAGTGAGAAGATGATTCCACTTTAGGTAAAGAAATAGACGAAGACATGCTCTGTAACTTGGCTAAAGACAGGCGTCCAAGGAGATGATGCCAAAGATCTCCATCAGCAACCAAGGATCCACATAATGAAAATGATGAAGAAGAACACAAAACAGCTTGCGTGAAAACATAGAGGTTTTGAAAAACGTTACACTTCCCAATCATCGAGCCCAAAGAAAGGTCCTGAATTATACAATAATCAGGAAAGAAATGATTGACTATAAGCAAGCATATAACTAACACTGATCAGATTAAATTTGAAAGAGGAAATATGTAAGACATGATGCAATGACAATTTAGACGAAAGTTTCACAATGCCTATATGCATGATTGGAACAGTGATGCCATTTGGAAGAGTAACTATCAAACTTTCAACTGTTTTAAACTCAGTAAAGAAAGAGAAACTAGAACAGGCATGACTCGCAGCCCCACTATCTACTATCCAAGAATCAGAGGAAATCATATTTGAAAGTCAATGGTTTTGATAAATGAGATTTTGTTTGGTAAAACGAAGGTTTGAAGAAGGGAATGAGATGGTACCTGCAGTCGCGTTACAAGCCATTATACCATGTTCAGTTATGGAAGGAGATGAATGAGAAGCTGAAGCTTCCTTGACATTGGCATGGGCATGTAGCTGAGAAATCAAACTCTGAACTTTCTCAGGATAAAACCAACTGAGATCAAGACTAGAACGAGTAGGAACTCTGCTGTATGAGATCCCAGAGGCATATTTGACTGACAAGAACATCATTAACAACATTGGCAATAGCATTTTCTTTGTTGTAGTTCTGATTAGGTTGCTTCCATTGTTGTTGGCCTGAAGAACGTTGACAGGAATTACCAGACTTAGGAGCATAAGAACCTTTAGAGCCTGATTGAAACATTTGCTAACCACATGACCCATCGGACCACAATGAGTACAAACTGGACGGGGATGAGGCTTCTAATTACTGTAAGAAGCAAAGTGATCATTCTCATTAGTAGAAGATGATCCTGAAGCTTGAAATGCCACATTCTCCACATTAGTGATTGGCTTCAGAACACGCTGACGTTCATCTTGACACACCATGTTAAACACTTCTTCAATAGAAGGAAGAGGTTTGATCATAAGAACCTGACGTTTTGTTGCTTCATATGCTTCATTAAGTCCCATCAAGAACTTCATAACCCGATTACAATCCATCATTATCTTATAATTTTTAGCAGCATCACATTCACATTTGCCACAAGTGCATACGGGAACCTCCACAAATTTCACATAGGTTTCCCAAAGAGTAACTAACTCAGTGTAGTAAGTACTGACATCATGAGCACCCTGACTTATTAGGCAAATACTTTGTTCTATCTCAAAAATCCTAGCGAGATCATCATGTTTGAATCTATTCACCAGACTATTCCAGATATCAGCCGCAGTAGACATGTAAAGCAAGCTAGCACTAATCGGTTTACTAACAGAGTTAAGTAACCAAGTCGCGACCATGTCATTGCAACGAGACCACGATCCATACGTAGGATCAGTATCAAGATGTTTCAAGATCGTACAGTTGATAAACCCCAGCTTATTACGGACGTTAAGCGCGAGACAAACAGATCGCTTCCAAGAATGAAAATATGCGCCACTGGTGAGTTTATCGGAAACAAGAACAAGTCTGGCATGATCGTTATGATAGAGCTAGAACGAAATCTCATAAAGATCAGAAGAGGATTGCGAACGAGACATCGCAAGCAAACAGAATCAAGATTGGAGAATGACGAAGACGATGAACAAGACGGTGTCAATCGATTGAACGAGAAATCGAAACAGTGAAAGGAAGAGATGACAAACGAGCTGAGAACGAGAGAGACTCATGAAGAATCGAGCGGAAGATTGCTTCGCTCTGATATTATATCACATCTATGGAGCTGAACTTGAATGAACGAGAAACGGAAAAGAGAGAAACTGTAACAAATTTTATTAATCTCACATTAACCGTAAAAATATGTATATGAGGAATTTATAAACTATACAGTAAATACACTGTAAAGCTGTACAAGGTAAATGTATATGCATATCGTAATAAAAACAGCTACAAACTCCTCTTGTGTTAGCGTATTAGCATTTTCATGCCTAACTTTGCTGTCAACAAAATATCATGTATAAATTTGCCATGACCAAATCACGAATTACACAAGCATCTAAAATTACTGAAATATTTTGGTTGGTATAAACCATTATGGTCGAATAAGATATGCCCTGTTAGTATATTTAATATAAAATAAGTGAATCTAATAGAAAAATCACTATAAAACAACCAACTAAAACTTATTTGGAGAAATACAAATAAATATTGAATAAAAAAATACAACTTAAACATGAGATTAGACGAATAATATTGAATGTTTGACTATTTAGTTTAAATATTTTTAAAGTTAATTGTTTTATGAAAAGTTCATATGAAATCATTTAAGTGAAGAGTATGTGCATATTTTAAATGATTTTGTTAAAATAGTTGATTGGATAAATAACATAATGTTTTAATGACTTCACAAATTGATCTACAAAGCAAAAGTCTAAAACGGAGTTATGAAACTTTCTCCAATTAAAATATTATTTACTTGAAAACCTAGTGAAGTTGTTTGTTTTTGTATTTGTAAACTTTTTTAATCAAACAATATATTTGATTTGCCGGTAGAAGTAACGCTCTTAAAGAATCCCGTTTAGAATATAAAAATTTCCATTTATCCTTTTCTTTTTGTAACTGGCTTTCAGTTTCCATGTATCTTACCTAATCCGTTCCTTTTGAATTTGGAAAGAGAGATATAACAAACGTTAATTAGTTTTCAGATATATCCAAAGATATGTTTCGACGCGTTTCCTTTTTTGAGTTCTTAAACCAAACATAAAGCCCTATAAATAGTGATCATCAACAACACAGAACCAGTCCAAACTAAAAGGTAAACTACAAAAAATAGATAACTTCAACATGTCTCCCTCTGCTTCCGTCGTTGTTGCACGTATGCTGTCCTCTCCAGCAGCCGTGAAACAGAACCACCTGAAACGCAAACGCGATAACGAGATCACTCAAGAGAAAGTCACATCTATGGAATTTTGTGCACAAAAAACATAACGAGCATGAACATACCAAGCCGCTTCCACCGTAAGCAACGCAGCTATCACTGTCGGTGAAGATGACGTGACGATAACATGGCAAGTCATGTACAAGGGAAAGTTCTTCACGCTAGCTGATACTACAAGATCGTTGGACACAAAGAACGGGTGGTTCACCGATGAGCTTGAGGACAAGTGTAACCGCAAGCTTGTAGGCGACGTCAAGCCGAGTTTTAACGGTGAAGTTCTTGAGAAGATTGGATTTTCGATAGTGGACTCAGATGGCTGGGGATCTCTGTTACTTGATGGGTTTCTGAGATATCTTCAGCGGTTTTTATTGGAATAGTTTCTCACAATTGTCTCGAGTAGATGGTTTAGCAAGTAAAGCAGAAGTTCTTTTCCTATGAGTTATGATGTCATTCCCTCCTATTCTATGTACTCCATAGTATTACTGAACTTCAATAAACAATAAATTTGAGTTACATTATTGGGGTTTCTTAGAGGATTTCATAGGGGTTTTTATTGTATGGGTCTCATGAACAGTATAAATCGCATAACTCAGTCATCTATTTTTTTGTACTCTTTCTCAGCTGTTAAATTATCTCTCAACTGAGAAGTGACACAAATGCTAAATAAATTGGGAGGAATTTGAAAATATAACTCAAAACTTGATTTTAAATACAAAAATGTATCTTAATTTCAATCAAATGTAAAAATAATCTAAAAAGTTACTGAAATTACTACAAGCTCTTTATGATCAAACAAAAAATAAGTATTAAGTTTTGCGATTATAACTCTGCGCGTGAGAAGACTTACCTAAAAGTCTTCTCAGAAGACTCACCTGAAACTCATCTTATACAGTAGATCTTAAAAATAATTATAAATTAAAAAAATATTTAATTAGGAAAATAATCATATCATATATTATAGACATTTATAAATGATGTAAATTTTAGATTTACTAAAATTGAATTGTTTTTTAACATAGATGAGTGAATGTAAGTTGAGTCATGATATTCTTTGGTTGAGGGTTTGGTAACTATGTTATAGTTTTGCTTGTGTGTTTTAGGGTTAGATTGTGGAATCTGTTTTTTTTTAAAACTAAATTTGACCTAAATGTGTTTAGTTTTATATATATATATTAAAGACTTTGAAAGTTGATTTTATGTTTAAGTTTTTGTTTGTGATTTAGTAAGTATTTGATTTTGGGGTTTGGAAGATTTCCCAAAATCAAATAATGTACTAGAAGACCTAATGGAAGACTTAACAATAGAGTCTACCATTTTCCAGTTATTTTTTTCTTAAAATCCGGTTTCCCGCTAAGTCTTTCAATAAGTTTTCCAGAAAGTCCTATAAAATCTTCTCAAACTCTTCTCATGTATTAGATCTTAAAAATAAAATTTATAAATTTTATAAAAGAAAATTGATAGGAAAAAAATCTTAAATCATCTAATTATAGAGATTTGGGAGTGATGTAAATTTATATTTAATAAAATTGAATTGTTTTAAACATCGATAAGTGAATGTAGATTAAGTGAAGATAATCTTTGGTTGAGAATTTGGTAACATATGTTACAGTATTGTTTATGTTTTTAGGGTTAGATTGTGGAAACTGATTTTTTTTGTTAAACAAACAAAAATACATATCCAAAATTTATAGATCTACCTTTAAAGAAGTGAAACATGAGAACCATGTAGTGAAAAACTTACAAAAATAAGATAAATTAGTGAGAAAGATATAAAAAAATGAGAAATTGATATAAAATTTGGTGTTTACAATTTCAAAGAGATTAGAGAGAGAGATTGGAGAGTTTTAGAGTGAGAAACATTATATTTTTGTTGCAGCCATTTGAGGGGAAACGAGAAATTGTGTAAAATTTTATTTATATAAGGCAACAAATTCCAAGTAGGTAAAATATGTTTGGTTCAGAAGACTTCTATGGAAGTCTACTAACATAAAAATGCATTAGAAGACTTCCCAAGAAGTCTTCCAAAGTCTGACTCACATCTGAAAAAATTTGCATATCCAAAATCGTTCAAATGACATCAAAACAGAGAAAAACTCCAAATTATTTTTTTTATGGTTAAATAATAAACTAAACAGTCACATTATATTGAATCTATAACTTTTTAGAATATAACACACAAACACACACAAATATACATATCCAACATTTACAGAACTACCTTTAAATGAGTGAAAGATGAGAACCATGTAATAAAAAACCTTTAAAACAAAAAATAAACACATAAGAAAAAAATGATCTGTTATATGCTTATATATATACATATACTTAATGAAATATATATAAGTGTTATAAATAATATATTCTATATAAGTTTTAGAATATTTGTGTTTACTAAATTTTATAAAATTAGGTATTAGTATTCAAAAAATAAATAAGTTTTTTTGTAAGAAAATTTTAATATTTTAAGATTTTTATTTATTTTTTCTTTTACGGATCGAAACCCGGTTAATTTTTCCAGGACACTATATATTTGGATGGCTACGAATCGAATTGGATAACTGATTATTCAGACAAAACATATGGGATCGTATTCCCCCAAAACCTTGGATATCCGATTCTTACCCACCATTACATGTATATATGTAAAAAATATATAAAAGTGGTTGATAAATATATAAAGATACCCTAAGTAACATTAAAAGAAAATTTTGTTCAAAATAAAACATGAATTACAATATTTTATTAAAATAAATTAAGTAAAATTAAAATAAGCCTAGACAATAATAAACTTTATTGTAAATTATCTTTCTATATATATTTTTTTGTATAATCCGCAAAACCGTGCATGTAAGTTTTTTATTGAAAGAAATGTAAAATAATATATAGTGCGAACGCATTATGTAGAATTTGGGCGAAAATTTCTGTGCACATGATACGTCAGCGTATTGGTTCTCAATTCGATGTGAGGCTACCATGTGGCAAAAGTAATGTGAACGCATTAAATGACAATGCTTCTCTTTTAATATATAAGAGATTAGTTGTTATTTAAGCTCCTGAATGAAATTTATAATTTAATTGGTTTTATTTATGAGTTTACCAATATTCATGAAAGTCTTCTACATTAATTTTTTGTAAATTTGTTAAGTAACTTTAAGATATGCTTATTTAATTTTCAAAAGTGTTAAGTAACTTCAAGAATATCAAGTAACATGGTTTAATGTGTCTTCTTCGATCACACTTTTTAACTTTCAAGAAATTTGAAATTTCAATTTTTTACTTAAAATTTTGAGTTCCCCGCTTTTAATTTTCCGCTTTAAATTTAAGTCTTCCGAGAAGACTTCTAATGAAAGTGTTCTATCTTTGAAATTATGTAATGTGTTATCTTTCATGAATTTGACTAAGTTTTCTTGATAATTCTTCTCCCTTTACTTGTAAGAAATTTGATTAATTTTTGTGTTATTGTGTTTTGCTATTGAAGTTGTATCAATAACTTCAATTATGTCAAGTTATTTTGGCAAAATAATATCGTAGAAAAAGAACATATTTAACAATTTTTTTCATTAATATCTCTTCAAATTTATAAAAAATCACAACTAGAGGAGTACACATGCAAATCACAAAACAAACCACAGACAAAACTATTATAAATCATTCCTCTACAAAGACAAGCTTGGACTCCACTTGATATGGAAGAAGACTTCCAGAAAGTTTTCTAGCACATTATATTTTATAAGACTTCTGAGAAGACTTCCCATAAGTCTTCTAAAGTCTGATTAAGATCTAGAAAACATGTATATCAAACCCAGATCTGAAAAAACCTGCATATCAAAAAACGTTCAAATAACTTAAAAACGAAGAAAATGAGTTGAAGATTAGATAGACATACTTTTATAAAACACATAACGTACATATCCGAGTGGAAGATGAGAACCACCTGATTAAAAACCTGTAACTAAAAGATAGATTAGTGAAAAAGACATGAGACAAAAAATGAAAAATTCATATAAAGTTTTGTGTTTTCAAGTCAAAGTGATTAGAGTGGGTTTGGAGAGTTTTAGTTTGGGAAAAAGGTAAGAATTTCATGCAACAGGAGGTTACCAAATGAAGAAAAATCAGAAATAAAAACTTACCATAACACTTAGATCTGTTATGAAAAGGAGATATGGAGAAGAGTCTTCTAGCGTATTTATTTTAGAAGACTTTGGGAAGTCTTCCAAAGTCCGATCCATCTAAAAAACCTTCATATCCAAATCCAGATCTTATTAATATGCATATCCAAAAATGTTCAAATGGCCTAAAACATAAAAAAAAATGAGTGGAAGATTAGATAGATCTACCTTTATAGAACAAACAAAAATACATATCTAAAAATAATAGATTTACCTTTAAATGAGTGAAAGATGAGTGAGAACAATGTGATGAAAAACCTACAAAACAAGATAAATTAGTGAGAAAGACATGAGACAAAAACAATAAATTGATATAAAGTTTGGTGTTTATAAGTTCAAAGAGATTAGAGAGAGATTGGATGGTTTTAGAATGAGGTACATTACATTTTTGTTGCAGCCATTTGAGAGGAGTAGAGAGAATGTGTAATTTTTTCTTTATATAAGGAGATAAAATTTCCAATAAGGTTAAATATTTTCGATTCAGAAGACTTTCAAGTAAGTATTCTAATAGAAGATTTCCTAGACGACTTACTTGTAAGTCACCCAAAAAACTTCAATATTTTTAGTGAAAAACTAAAATATTTTTAGCGGGAGTTAGAAGACATTCAGAGAAGTCTTTCAATCGCTACGACTTACCTGATAGTCATATAGACCCTAAGTATAACCCCTAAACTAAATTAATTAACTAAACACTTCATAAAAATAAATGAAACTTAAAAAGTGTTTACTATACACAGAAATAAACACATATAGGTACAAATTTAATTTTTCAAAAAAAACTTGAAAGAATTTCAATTATACCACTTTGGTGGTACCACTTTTCATGTTTACCATCAACAAAGGAACATTTTCAAAAATACACATTTTATTAAAGGATAAAAGACTCTTATATCCTTGTTCTTTATATATATACATAAAATAAATATTAAATAAAATATTAACCCTAAACCCTAAAACATCAATTCTAAACTCTAGGCCCTAAAAAGTAAACCCTAAACCTTAAAAATCAACCCTAAACCCTAAAATATCAATTCTAAACCTTAAACCCTAAGCTCTAAACCCTAAAAAGTAAACCCTAAACCCTAAAAAATCAACACTAAACAATAAACTATCAATCCTAAACCCAAAACCCTAAATTCTAATAGTATTTTGACTATTAAAATTTTAATGGTAAAGTTGGTTAGTGTAAAGTTGAAAAATGATATCTTGAAAGTGTTATTTCTGGCAATTTCCCAAAAAACTTTAAGCTTTGCACAGTCTAACCCTAAGAATACATACAATACTACAAGATACGTTGTCAAACCCTAAACCAAAGAATATCATGATTAACTAATTTCACTTATCTATGTTGAAAACTATTTAGTTTTATTATATCTTAATTTATATTACCTAAAAATGTTTAGAATTACATAACTTTAACTTTGCATTAGTCAAAGTGTTTTTTTTTAATTTAAAAAATATTTTGAAGATCAACTATAGTAGAAGACTTCTCTGGAAGTCGTCTAGGCGACTTACAGTATATCAGAAGATTCAGACGATTTTCCAAAGCTATATTCATGAAAATGATTTCTGTTTTTCTTTGTTTGGTCACAAGAGACTCACTGTAATTTCAAAAAGCTTTTATGTTAGTTTTGCATTTGATTCAAGTTTGAATATAGTTTTAGGTATAAAATCATGTTTTGTGTCATATTTGGAAAATTCTTCTGAAAAAAAAAACATTAAGTTACTTTTACATTTGACTCTTTGTTTTGAATCATATCTACAAAACTCGTAATAAAATATTCATTAAACTTGGAATAGTATTTAGAAACAACTGAAACTAAATCACAGTATTCTATTTTATGAACCCGTTCAGAAATCCAAGTTAGTGGTGTAGAATCCACATGATACACAGTTGAATGAGAACTCTGAATATCTCGTGTAACTTATTTGCCATAATGTTTTATGTTCTTAGAATATGTTTGTTCTGAAGTTAGAGAAAAGTTGCTTACATAGTTGAGTTTCTTTCATGTGTATACAAACAATTTCATAGTTGTAGACATTATATTCACTAGTTAAAAACAGTGTTTTCCGAGCACTGCCTTTGAGAATTGTAGAACTTGTCTTATCATTTAGACCCAAAAAAAAAAATTTGTAAAACTTGCGTATACTCTATGACTTAAATTAGAGTTTTACATTCTTCATGTAACGCTAAAAGGATGGTGAGATATTCATGATCCCTAAAATCTCATTATTTGGAGCCTAGTGAAGATGTTTTCTTTTTGTAAACTTTTTAGAAAGGATAATATATACGATTACATGAACCATGTTATGCTTGTTGCTTACGCAACTCTCTCTCTCACGGTTACATTGATTTTGTTGCCAAATAATCTTAAGAAATTCCGTTCAGAATTAAAAAATTTCCATTTATCTTATCTAATCCGTTCTTTTGAATTTGGAAAGAGAGATACAGATAACAAACTTTAATTAGTTTTCAGATATACCAAAACATATATCTCAAAACGTTTCCTTTTTGAGCTAACGTAACGCCCTATAAATAGTGATCATCAACAACACAGAATCAGTCCAAACTAAAAGGTAAACTACAAAAATCATTAACTTCAACATGTCTCCCTCTGCTTCCGTCGTTGTTGCACGTATATTGTCCTCTCCAGCCGCCGTGAAACAGAACCACCTGAAACGCAAACGCGATAACGAGATCATTCAAGAGAAAGTAACACCTATGGAACGTGTGCAGAAAGAAGATGACGAGCATGAACATAACAAGCCGCTTCCACCGTCTTGGGAGGCTCTATGCGTTCTTGGTCCTTACATGGATCCTGAGACTCTCGCCGTCGCCTCTTGCGTCTCAACCACGTGGTTACAGTGTTTCTCCTCGGACGATCTATGGAAGGCTCTCTTAACCGCAAGGTCCTCACAACGCTCTTCTCCCTATGAGATCGTACTGAAAAACACGGAAAACATATCATGCAAACACCTTGTCTCCGCCGTTGAAAGGGATGCCAAACGCCGCCGCAAAGATCAAGTGGCTGAACCCGTCAAGATATCCCTCTCTGAACTCGGCTTCATCATCCACGTGTCAACTAAATCAAAGAAAGCATCAGTTTACAAAAAGGGTGAAGATCTCGAGTTTGGTCCTAACGACAAGTTCCATATCGAAGCCCACGTAAGCAACGCAGCAATCACTGCCGGTGAAGATGACGTGGCAAGTCATGTACAAGGGAATGTTCTTCACGCTAGCTGATACTAAAAGATCGTTGGACACAAAGAATGGGTGGTTCACGGATAGACTTGAGGACAAGTGTAACCGCAAGCTTGTAGGCGACGTCAAGCCGAGTTTTAACGGTGAAGTTCTTGAGAAGATTGGATTTTCGATAGTGGACTCAGATGGCTGGGGATCTCTGTTACTTGATGGGTTTTTGAGATATCTTCAACGATTTTTCATGGATTAGTTTTCTTCTCACAATAGTCTTAAGTAGATCGGCATAGAACATACAAATCTCCATCGAATAGATTGTTTAGCAAGTAATTAGTGGCTATTTTCTGATGATGTTATTCCCTCCTTTTCTGTGTACTCCATAGTATTAATGAAATTCAATAAACATTAAATTTTAGTTTCTTTAGATCCATGATATGAAGAACCCGGAACACAAAAAAAAAAAAAAAGAATAATCTTCTTATACTAGCATTAGGCTACCAAGACACTTTGCTCGTTCTTATTCTTTCCACAGTTTTTTCTTGATCTGATTTTTTTACTTGAGTTTTTCATCACGCAGTGATAGTGTAGAAAGCTATCAGAGACATAGTCCCCTCACCACCACCAATTAGTAACGTATCTCCGTTAAAATCCTTTTTTTTGGTTGGTGCTAATCCGCAATTCCTCCCTAGTCACATGTTTAACACATTACGCAGTATGCCAAAGACCAAAGTATACCTGCAATAAACTTAAGTGATCATTGATATTTTAACTCTCTAGTTTCCGGTTTCGGAGATATGATTTCATACTTTGAAGTAAATGTCACTGAAGAACCATATATTCAATTAAAACATAAGTAATTGTATATGAAACATTATTGGGTGAATTGGCCTATAATCCATAAAGAACTTGGATATTAGCAATATGCCATGGTTTTGGGGAAAAAATAGTGAGAAGGGGAGGAGGAGAGATAAGAGAGAAAAAGGGTAGATAGTTAATTTAGGGGTTTAGTTTGTATATGAGATGCAAATACTCAAAATTATTTTGGTTCGATGAAGTATATTTCGACAACTACCTGATGGTGGCCTAGTAGTAGGCAAGTTTAACTTTGTTAAACAATTTGGATTCAAATGCACCCCACTATATTTTGTCGTGACGGATGTGAGAAGAAACAGATTAACAGATGATAAACAATGAAATAAAACACATAGATTTAACATGGTTTAATCCACGGGCAAAAAGAGTACTTTATTGATGGAGACGAATTTTTCAGAATAGAATTCGTGTTACAGAATAGTGTAGAATCCTAAAGAGATATATAAGAACCGTTTAATGAAACTTTCCATATTTCTCGGATTTGAAACAGATCGACCGATCTGTGTCAGATCAGATCGACCGATCCATGACTTCTGGATCGACTGATATATCTGTGTCAGATCGCAGATTCAAGACATATTTCAACAAATCTTAACCTTGACTTGAATCCTCCATAATCAGATGTACTAGAATGCCCTTCTTCGTGCTTAGATGTTCCAGACTCTCTCTTTGCCTTAGATGTTCCGTCGAACTCAGATGTCAGATGTCCCGTCGGACCAGATGCTCTTTAGAGCCAGATTCCCTCACTTGGGCCTGACGCCCATCAGAGCCAGATTTAACAGTTTGGGATATTAAGCAAGTCAAGACAATGCTTGAACTTGCTATGAGGAACCGGCTTAGTGAACATGTCCACATGATTTTCTCATCTCTCAGAAAATGGTATCTCACATCAATATGCTTGGTTCTCTCATGATAAACCTGATCCTTGGTTAAACAGATAGCACTCAAGCTATCACAGAACACAATAGCATGATCATGATGAAGACTAAGATCACTGACCAATCCTCTCAACCATATTGCCTTCTTAGCAGCTTCTGTCAATGCCATATACTCTGCCTTAGTAGTAGACGAAGTCACTGTCAACTGCAAAGTCGCCTTCCAGCTCAAAAAAGAACCACCCAAAGTAAATATGTAACCAGTCATAGATCTCTTACTGTCCACATCACCTGCATAATCAGAATCAGAATACCCAGTAACCAGTCTCGGATCCTTGTCTCTATAGACGAGATCCACATTAGATGTACCTTTAAGGTACCGGAAAATCCTCTTCACAGCCCTCCAGTGCTCCTTTCGTGGCTGAACCATGAACCTACTCACAACACTGACTGCATGTGCAAGATCTGGTCTTGTACAGATCATAGCATAAGGAACTCGTGACATCTAACCGATTTCCCCTTCAGAGATTTCATCACTCATGGTAGGATGAAAATTTGCAGCACATGGAGTATCAATAGGCTTAGCATTGAGCATCTCAAATCTCGTCAAGACCTTTTAAATGTAGGCCTTTTGCGACAAGAACAACTTCTTCTTCACCCTATCTCTGAAAATCTCCATCCCTAAAATCTTTCTCGCAGCACCCAAATCCTTCATCTCAAACTCAGAACTCAATAGCTCTTTAAACTTCTGAACTTTACACTTCTTCTTGGCAGATATCAGCATGTCATCTACATACAACACAAGGTAGATATACGAAACATCCTCCACCTTGCTCATGTAAATCCAACAGTCATAAGGACTCATGTCATAGTTCAAACTGACCATATAGTTGTCACACCTCTTGTACTCAAGTGATAGTGTGACCAGATCCCATGTATGATTCTTCTCATGAAACTATATCTCATCTTCCATTGCAGCAAACCCTTTTTCTCAGACTCAGAACTAAAAACAACTTCTCTGTAAATGAATGGCTCATAAGTATCCACTTCCTCTGCAACCTGCAGTGCATAACCCACATATCATTAAAGTGATATCTCTCTGGTGGCCTGACATCAACTCTCCTTGGTTTATCTCTAGCACTATTGCATTTTTCAGACCCAACACGTTGATTTCCAGAAGTAGAGAATTTTGGCAGCTCGTCTGACATCGATCGTTTGATCCCATGTATGTGGATCGTTTGATCCTGGGTCGTCGGACAGAAATTGGTCGATTTTACATCACTACGATCGCTCGATCCCGTGTTGTAGGACATGGATCGGTCGATCATTGGCCCTGGATCGGTTGATCTATGTCCATCCGACTGTACTTCTTGCAGTTCCACCTGCTTGTCAAAATTCTCATTCTCAGCTTCAGTCCCATACCTCTTCTCCAAACATGCATTATAAAACATGCACTTCGTTTCCTTCAGCAAAGTTTGGTTTATTATTTCTGCTACACCATTCTGTTGTGGTGTATTTATGACTGTAAGATGGTTAGTAGCTGTTGCATTCTTACAAAACTGATTGAACTCTGATGAACAAAATTCCAGAGCATTTTCTGAAACTATAGAACCTTCTAACAAATACAAAGTACCATGAATGAAACCTCTCAGAATCACATCTAAACCTCTGTAGACACTCAGAACTCCATCTCCACCTGAATACTTGAAATCTTTACTATCCAAAAGACTAACTGAGATCCAGTTCTTAGACATAGTTGGAACATGTCTAACTTCGGTCAATGTGCAAACTCTACCACCATGTGACCTGAGCTTTATAGAACCGATTCCTGTAACATTACAAACAAATTCATTCGCCATCTTGTTCTTGCTATCAGTCACTTCCTCATACTCTGAGAACCATTCCCTCCTTGGACACATATGATAAGATGCTCATGTGTCTAGAACCCACACATCTCTAGAATGTGTTTTTCCATGAGCAACTAGAGCAATATCGTCATCAGACTTAGCTTCATTCTCTCATACAACAACGTTCGAAATCAGCTTGCTTCTTCTTCTTCTTAGGAAAATCAAACTTCCAATGTCCTTTTTCATTGCAGTAATTGCAAATATTAGTTGGCTTAGGACCCTTTGTAAATGACCTTTTGTCTTTCCCAAAATTCTTTCCACCACCTACAAACAATCCAAAAGCTTGGTCATCTAAACCAGAACTTGATGCCTTGTGACGTAACTCCCTGCTATGAAGTGCCGACCTGAGTTCCTCCAAACTCACTGTATCCTTACTCCCTATGAATGACTGAACAAAGTTCTCATATGAGTTAGGCAGTGACACCAACAAAATCAGTGATGCATCCTTATCATCCACCTTAACCTCGATGATTATCTCATCTGCCAGACACAACAAAATCGTTGAATACGTCTTCTCTTCAGTAACCTCCATCTCAGTAGTAACAGATTCAATATTCTTCCCTAACAACGGTGCCCAAAGACCTTGTTGCTTCAGCAACGCCTTCATCTTGATTTTCCCGAGACTGAAAGTGTTCCTTTCAGTAAATTTATCGATCTTTATGTTTATCTCAGACATCTTCTCACAAGATTCAACCCGAAGCTCTGATACCAGTTTGTTGTGACGGTTGTGAGAAGAAACAGATTAGCAGATGATAAACAAAGAGAAAGACACAGAGATTTAAAGTGGTTTAATCCACGGGCAAAAAGAGTACTTTATTGATGGAGGCGAGTTTTTCAGAATACAATTTGTGTTACACAATAGGGTAGAACCCTAAAGAGATATATAAGAAAACATTTAGTGAAAATTTCCATATTTCTCGGATTTAACACAGATCAACCGATCCATGACTTCTGGGTCAACCGATCCGTGTCAGATCAGATCGACTGATCCATGACTTCTGAATCGACCGATCTGTATCAGATTGCAAATTCAAAGCATATTTCAACATATTTTATTATGTGATCAGATAAATATAAATTTAGTTATTACACTGTAAGGCACTTGTTGCTACGTGGGCACTTTTTGTCGGTGGATTGCAAAAATGGTGAGTTTATGGACCGAGTGATATCACTCAAATGTTTAACCCTAAGGAGTGAATTACTCTCTCAAATAAGAGGTTCAATTGTAGTACTTAGGGATCGAATTCACGGGGAGCTAGGGAACCTAAAAGATCTAATAGTTATATGATTAAGCTAGGCTAATAGATATTAATGCAGTAAATAAATAAAGTAAAGCATGAAACAAGATGAACAAGATAATTGATCAGCTTGGCAAGGAGTTGTTTATGGAAGGATGGTTGCTAGATCTAGGGTTTCTATTCAGGTAATCAGGATTATAATGCTATAGATGCCTAACAAGTTGCATGCATGATATATAAGAACTTTTATTCTTAGACAAATCTATAGCTGTCGCTAGTTAGACTCGTCCATTGATCTGAATGCCGACAGTATCGACCGATGTTGCTATCGCAGTGTCGGTCAATATGTGTTGCCGTCAATCGATTACTCTATAGGAGTATCGATCGATATAGCATCGGATCGAATCGAACTTGTGTTCACAGAGATCATTAGGCCGGCTATCGCTGGTGCCTAAGATCTGAGTTTGTGCAGGATGATATCAGGATGAAGATTAATAAATTAAGCTATTCCAGTTCATGGTTCTAGTTCATGACTCTAGGAACAAGCATTAAAAACATCCTAAAAATGAATATTACAACTTAGCATTCTATATTTGGGGCTAATCCCACAACCTATCTGAACCCTAAATCCAACAGGTGGATCTATTCAGACATGAAGATTGTCACAGAAATCATAGATGAATAGATATAAATTAGATATAAAAACCAATGGAGTTCCAGGAGGACTCTGATAAGAGTTCCAAGAGGACTCTGATAAGAGTTCCTCCCTTCTCTCCTAACAAAGAATAACAATAGAAAAGAACTTAGAAAAGCTTAGATAGCTTGTAGCCGTCAACAATGGCTTATAAATATCATAGCTAGGGTTTATGGTCGTCCAAGGGTATTATGGTAACTTGTGGGCTTCAGTCGGTTATGAAATATAGTCATCCCACGTTCTGGCATTCATATCGACCGATATGAAGTGTCTCCCATTGATCGACATGCACATATCTTCTCGACAGCCTTCTCTCGCGAGGCAGACTGACCACTCTTCAGTAACACGGCCATAACTTCTGATCTAACCGTTGGATTGACCTCAAACCGGTGGCATTGGAAAACTAACTCAAATCTCTATCTTGTGTCAAAAGATCAGCTAAATCGCAACATGGGAAGGTCTCCATCCATATCTAAACATCTGACACGTCTGCGCAGTTCTGCATTTAAAGGCTCCAAAAGACACCAAAATCACCATATTTCTCCAGAACGTACCTGAACCTGTAATTATTCTAAATAGACTCCAAAACATATATAATTTTCATAAAAACATATCAATACCATGACTAAAAGTGGATCAAAATCATAGTATATCACCGAGCAAGCTAACAATTGGTTGGACTTCTAGTTACTTTTTGAATTTTGAATTTAATGAATTTTATTTATAGAAAATATAAATCCTTTATTTATCTTTTTTTCATTGGTGGATTTTAGGTGGAGATTCTTGGTCCTCAGCTCATCTTTTTCATGTTTCTTGGTCCTCCTATGTGACCGCCGGTGAACCTCAGTCGAGCTTGATCGCAAAATCGTCACAGGTCGTCTTCTCTTTTACTGTAAATCAATATATCGTACTCTTCATTTCATTTCCATTATGCTGTGACAATAGCTTGTGGCTATTATGATGCTCCAAGTCCGACTTTGGTGGCCGTTTTTCAGTTGCACCATGAAGCTCAAATAACAATGGCCAAATCTCAAAGAAAACTCATTATCTTTTTAAATCTGAAGTTGAAAATCTATTTATAAATGATAAAGTTATGATCTTGAAGTGTAACCAACAATTTAAATCTAATAGAATGGAAGATTAAGAGAAAGAAATCAATGGCGGCCGCAAAAAACGTTGCAGAAAACACTAAAAATCTGGGGAAGACAAAACCAAATTTACTAAAATGCCCCTATTAAAAAATAAAAATAAACAAAAAAGTCACATGTACATGAAATTATGAACACGCCTTTATTATCCACATGTACAACGATTATTGTTGTTATTTATGTATATAGTCATATGTACATGACATTATGTATACATAATTTATTATTCATATGTACAACGATTCATATGTACTCTTGTCAATTTTGGCAAATGATTCATATGTACACACTATAAAACATTTCATCAAAATCATACATGAAATTAAGTATACAAAATTTATTATCCATATGTACAATGATTCATATGTACATCCGTCAATTTTTGAAAATGATTCATATGTACACACTATAAAACATTTCATTAAAACCATATATGGTATTTTGGTGAAAACCATAAATCTTAAATTTCATCTTTAAAAAAAACCCAATTTTATGCTTAGAAAATAAAAATGCTTAGTTTAGCTATTTAAGAGTACAATGAATATATATATAATCATTTTTTATGGAACAAAAAAAAACTCAAAAATCTTACTTCTGCAAAACAAAATTTAATGTTCAATGAGTGTAAATCACTCAGAAGTGAATATAAATCAGTCAGAAATGAATAAGAGACCCACGGTGGTGAATCATTATTTTGCTTTAATAATAAAGAGTGTACACATGTGAAGAAGTACACATGCACATATATAATTGTACATATGTAAATTTTGCTTTTTGTTTTAATAATAAATAGTGTACACATGTGAAGAGTGTACATTGTTTTAATAATACAGAGTGTACACTTGTGAAGATGTACACATGTACACATATAATTGTACGCAATTTTTTTTAATGAGTGGCAATTTTGTAATTAAATAATCTTCTTCCTATTAGGGTATCGTGTCTTTCTGTAATTAAATTTCAGATCCGCCATTGGTTTTAGTAGTGCAATTTTTTTTTTGTGTTTTTACCTCAATAACTTGATAATATTCTAAAAATTAATCGATTAGATCTAAAACCAATTGGAAAAACAAAATTTCTCATATTTTCCGAGTTTTAACAAATTATAACCAAAACGTTATAGCTTTTCTTCGTCAATCATCAACCCGTTTGCTTTCGAGCATGACGCTATAGCTTCCCAGATTTTGAATCCACACCTGAACATTCGTAGTCAACATAAACAATGTCATAGCTTCCCGGATTTAGAGATCTCGCCGGAGGTTAAAAAGGTTAAATTTTGAATCTAGAAATGGAAGTGAGTTTAAATATCTTCTCTTCTCCATTAGTTTTTTAGAGATCTCATGAATAAAAGATAATCTTTCCGAAAAAAAAAAAGTGAGCTTTGAAAAGATTTTGCTTAGCCGAAACAAAGAAAAATCAAATAAAAAAAAAGAAGAGGAGAGAAAGAGAGAGAGATTTGTGGAAAATAGTTAGGAGGAGTGAATAAAGTGGGACCTACTAATTACAATTTGTTTTGATTTCAACCATAAACGTAACGAAAAAAAAAAGAAAGTTAATAAAAAGTGCTCTAGTAGTGAAAACTGCCCTATAGTGTTATTAAAAACTCAAAACTGCCTCTGAGTGTAATATTTTCGTATAAATATATTCTTTTATGATCTATTTGAATATACGAAAGAAAATCATCCATGAGTTGCATGTTGCATCTATATCTGAGAATTAGTCTATGTCCTACCATAGAGATCCGTGATACCACCGATTAATAAAAAGAAGAAGAAATATATTTGTGAATTATTTCGTTAAAAGTCAAACTTTATAAAATATATGATGGACTTAATTTAGGGTTTAGGGTTTAGGGTTTTTTCATATTTTCACGAAAATCATCAAAATATGATTAAAAACGATTTTAAAATAATTTTTTCGAATTTGAAAGCTATAGAATTTAAATATTTGCCCATGGGTTTACCCATCCATTGGGGGGGGGGGTTTGTTTAGTTTTGAACACCTGGAGTATTTAATTTAGGAGTTGAGGTTCTGATCAAAAAAAGTATTATGAAATAGGGGTATAGATGATTTTAGTGGGTATAGGAGATTGAGTGATGAGGAGGATGGGCAAAAGAGATGATGTCCCACTAAATTAACATATAATTCATATATGTTATATAACATTAAACAAATACTGGAAACAGGTTAAAAATAGGGACATTTGTTAAACCTAACCCAAAACATTATTTAAAATACAAATGTAGACCCTTTATTCAATCAAATACAAAACTAACCTAAAGAGATAAAAATTACAATTTACCCTTTATGACTAAATAATAAAACCAAAAAGTTATTTTACGTTTCTATCATTCGAAAGTCTATATTTCATAGAGAGAAGTTTAGAAAGTGTAGACTTACCATGAAATCATCTTTGTACACATATGATGAAGTCTACATGTAATTCAATCTTATAATTTTATGTCTACATGTAATTCAATCTTATAATTTTATTTTAAAATTTTATAAAAATAATTTGTGAGAATTTACTTTTAAATCATAAATATAAGAACTAATATGAGGTATATAAACTAAAATGTGATATAACTGAACTATTTAAAAGAATATATGTTCTAACATGTTATGGTTTAGCAAAATATGTTCTGACATGTTATGTCTTTAGGGGGTGGATTCTTAGGGTTAGATTTTAGATTGAGATTTTTTTTTTTGTTTTACTTACATATATTTGAAAATTAGTGTTTGGTAGTTTATATTTTGTATATTTCGATATTTGATATAATAACTGAGACTTTTTGGTTATCAAGCAAACTTTTGGGGTTTGATTTTTGTGGTTTAAAGTTTGGTAGACTTACAATAAAATATATTTCACTGTAGAAGTGTTTTTGAGTCTACTGTACTTTAATTTAATTTTTTTTATTTTTAAATTAAATTGGGTTCTTTATGAATTAAAATGTGAAATTATATTATAGATATTAAAAATAAAGAAATAAATTAAATAAAACATATATTAAAATTATTAAAACAATAAATAATAAACAACAATAACTAAATAACCATAGTATATTTCCAAAAAGTCTATTAAGTAAACTTACAATAAAGTCTAATCTAAAATTTTAATTTTTATTAGATTTCAAAAGAAGTCTACACTATCGAAAATTTTAACCTAATTACAAATTTTCTCTTCTTATATAACTGAAAATTATACAATCTCTCTCTAAAATGGCTACAAAAGTTTCTAAAAACATTCTCACTTCTCTCTAAAACTCAGTCTCTTCTCTCTAAAACTCTCTCCTTTCTCTTTAAATTTTGAATGTGAAAATGCACTTTTGTTTAGTTTGTTAATTTTTATTATCATGACTTTCTCACAATATTATCTTGTGTTTGCAGGTTCTTTTATGGTTATTACCTTCCACTCTAAATATGTAAGTCTTAGATCGATATATTTTAAATGTGTATTTTTATGTACAGGTTCTTTCTTTTTTTTTGACATCAAACGGCTGTTCTATTACTTAAACGACTTGAGGTGGTCTGGGTAACCAGACTGGAACAGAACAACCAACGTACACAAGCTTATGATAAAAGGACCTAGCTAACTTAGCTAAAGAATCAGAAGCGCCATTCTGAAGTCTAGGAACATAAGAGATCTTGAAGTCTGGAAAGCAGATCTTCAGCGTCATCAATTTTTCCAACTATGTTGAGAAGCTAGGCCATGCCTGAGGATTCCTGAGCATTTCGATCATCTCCTTGCAATCAGTTGCAAACCTCTGACATGGCGAATGTTGAAGCATGTTCTCCATTGCCCACCGCAGTGCTTCCAACTCTGAATGCAACGCCGATTCCACTCGATCAACATTACGCACCGCCAGTAACTGGCTATTTCCAGAAGTATCGTTCAAAACCCACCCACATCCACTGAAGGACTCCGTTGAAGTCCAAGATCCATCCACCATGCAGATGTTTCCCAAGCTTAAGGCCTGGTCTTCATCTATTCCATCCCCAAGAGGAGACGGTATTTCCTGCTCATTTGCTTGGAACCATGCTTGGCATTCACTCTCTGCGTAACGCGCCACTTCCAATGGATCCCTATCAATGCCTCGGAATAACTTATCATTCCTAGCCTTCCAAATGTACCAGATTAACCAAGGATAAGGATCCCTATCTAATTCCGGTTCCATTATTGCATTCTTCCTCTAGAACAGATAATCCATATTCGCGTACGTGCTTTGAACTGGAAACATAGCTGGATTGGTAGGCGTAGATGATAGCGCCCAAACCTGTAAAGCAGGTGGACATTCAAATATTGCATGTGTGATCGTCTCCTCTGGCTCCCCACATCGTACAGGTTCTTTTATGGTTATCACATTTTCACATGTACATAGTTTTCAGATCTGAAAATTATTTGATATTGTAGACTTCTAATGAAGTGTACAAAAAAAGTCTACAAAAATAGGGATGACTTTTAATTTTCTTGCATAATTTTTTTTTCTCAGAATTTTATCTTTATTTTGATGATATTTTTTTCCATGGTTTTTGTATACTCCTCCCTAAATGAAAGATTCACATTTTAAAATGTATAGATTTTTCAGATCTGAAAATATCTTATATAGTAGATTTCATTCTAATTAATGAAGTCTACTAGCTTAAAATTTTAAGCATACTTCATTAGAAGTTTACAAAGTTATGACTTTAATTTTTTTGTCTTATGTTTTTCATAGTTTTATCTTAATTTTGCAAGTATTTTCTTCCATGGTTTTTATCTCTTCCACCAAAAATTGTAAGATTTACATGTATAATGTGTGTTTTGTATCTATATTTAAATAAAGTTACATATTCAAACTCTATGATTGTAATTTACTAATAATTTATTTTACAAATTATATTTTATATATAATTTAGATTTAAAGTTATTTTCATGTTTTTAATGTATATATTTTTCAGATGTAAATTTTTTTCGGATTGATTAGACTCTAAATGAAGTCTGTTAACCTTAACTTTTAAGCAGACTTCATAAAAAGTCTACTCAAGTTTTATTTTAATTTTTTTGTCTTATATTTTTCTCATAATTAGATTTTATTTTGTAGGTATTCTCTTCCAAAGTTTTTAAATCATCTTCCCAAAAATGTAATATTTACATATTTTCATTTTAAATATGTATTTTTTGTTTATATAAAAATAAATTTATATGTACAAACTCTATGTTTTTGGTTTACTACTATCTAATCTATTAAAATAGGAGTACAAATTTGAATTAATCCTGATTTTTCCTAAACATTTACAAGTTTATGCCATTGGCCTAAACCATGATTAATAACACTATCTAACCACTTCAATTAATTGACTTATTTAACCATTTCTTACCCCTCTACCCTTAATCAATCATAACTCATCCAGTCTATCCTTCTTAACGTGTATTACTTCATTGTACTCATTTATGGCAAACCTAAACCATAAATTTAGTCAAAAAAAATTCAACACAAAATTTCCTCAAGTTTGAAAAAATTATGTGTTGTAAATCAGAGAGAACTTAGAGGGAATTACTTGTATTATTAATGATAAATAGAGGTTCCTTTATATAAGTATTACAAGATATGAAATATGTAAGTTATCCAAAACTTAATACAACAAAGAATAAGAAAACTAGTACAATATAGAAAAGGAATACAAGGACCATGTGGCCGCCTATGATCTAATCTATTTAGACCGGATGGGCCTTTGTGATTATGGGCAATCCACTACATGATTTATAAAACCCCCTCCTTTAGATGCCATAGCCATATAAGGTTTGTAACGTGCTTAATATTGCCTCATTAAAACCTCTCCAGGAAAACTAAAAACCCAATAGGGAAACAACACACATTACTCCCTTGATGAATGCATCACTGAAGGTTTTCAGTTGACGCATCCCAATCTTATAAATCAGCTTCTTGAACGTTGAGGTTGGCAAGGACTTGGTGAAAAGGTCGGCTGAGTTATCACTGGACCGTACTTGAACCAATTGAACCTCTTTGGCTTTTGCATATCGTGGGTAAAGAAGAACTTAGGCAATATATGCTTTGTCCTATCTCTTTTGATGTATCCATCTTTGAGTTGAGCTATACATGATGCGTTATCCTCATAGATGATCGTTGGTTCATCTTTTCCGATGGCCAAACCACTGTCCACACGAATATGGTTGTTCATAGACCTCAACCAGACAAGTTCACGACTTGCCTCATGCATAGCTAAGATCTCGACATGGTTGGAAGATGTTGCCACAAAGGTCTGTTTCATGGACCGCCAACATACTTCAGTTCCACCATGTGTAAATACGTATCCAGTCTGAGATCTAGCATTATGTGGATGAGATAAGTATCATGCATCTGCATATCCAAACAATTTTTCTTTGGACTGATTGGTAAAGAACAAACCAAGATCTTTGGTTCCTTGCAGATACCTTAATATGTGTTTAATTCTATTCCAGTGCCTTATGGTCGGACAAGAGCTAAATCTAGATAGTAGATTCAGGCCAAAAAAATGTCTGGTCTAGTGTGGCTAGCCAGATACATTAAAGCTTCAATGACACTGAGGTAAGGCATTTCCGGACCAAGGACTTCCTCGTCCTTCTGCTTTGGTCGGAATGGGGCCTGGTCCGGGCTAAGGGACCGGACGACCATAGGACTCGACAATGAGTGAGCCTGGTCCATATTAAACTTCTTGAGTTCATTTTCTGTATATGCCTCTTGATGCACAAAGATTCCATTGTTTATGTACACAAGCTATTATCCCAAACAAAACTTTGTTTTTCCTAAATATTTCATCTCAAATTCTTTCTTGAGGTATTCAACTATTTGGAAAATCTCTCCAGAGGTTCCTATGATATTTAGGTCGTCCACATTTACTGCTATGATTACCAAGCCCTTATTTTCGAATTTCGTTGTAAAGATACATGGACTTATTGGATTATTCTTATAACCCTCTTTCACTAGGTATTCACTTAGTCTATTGTACCACATTCGATCTGATTGCTTTAATCCATACAATGTTATTCTGGAGAACCTTTCTTATATCTGAGCTCAATACCCTCTGGAACTTTCATATAAATCTCATTATCCAGTGGACCATATAGATATGCTGTTACTACATCCATTAGGTGTAAATCAAAATTCTCTTTTATAGCCAGACTAATTAGATATCGAAATGTAGTTGCATCCACCACAGGGGAATAAGTTTCCTCATAATATATTCTTGGTCTCTGTGAGAATCCTTGTGCAACAAGCGGTGCTTTATATCTCACTACTTCTCCTTTCTCATTTCTTTTTCTCACAAATACCCATTTTTGTCCAACTGGTTTGACATCACTTGGTGTCAATAGTATAGGGCCAAAAAGCCTATTTCCAGGAAGTAAAAAAAATAGTTCTTACAAAATAATTCTACGCTCACTCATCATTTGAATTTTTTTATCACTTTTGGATTTGAAATCGAGTCAAATATCTCTTTTTCAATAAAGCAAACTATACAATCACTTAAAAACTGATCTCCTATTCGGTTACGTGTAGCTGTCTTCACTAGCTTCATTGCTGAAAAACATATTTCAACACTTGCGGTGACAACTGGTAAAGTTAGAACTAACTTTAAAAGTCTATAAACCAAGGGATGCACAAGATGCTTTTGAGTTTTCACCATCAAACATGAAAAATCTCCAAGATTTTCTACACTCTTAAATCTTTCGTCTCTACGTATATTGTCGATGTAGAAATCAAGTTGTTTCTCTAGATACAAAAGCTCACCATAGCTAAAATCATCTGGATATAACTTAGCTAATCGCACCAGCTTCTCTTTGTCAAACCCATGGAATGAATCAATCGGGTTAAAAGCAGCAATACATATAAGTAGATCAGTGGTTACCTCTGTAAAACGATCGTTGAACTCTTGAATCTGCAAATCAAGAACCGTGTAGAAGCAATTGACCTTATAATGATGCATATTGCTTATGTTGGTTCTCTTTCTTGGATACCTAAGATCAAAAAAATCTTCTTCCATGATGAGCATTTCAACATTGTGTTTCTTACAGAAAGAAGCAACTTTAGCCATAAGCAAATCCCAACCATCATCTCTAAGCTTCTGTAACTCTCGTTTAGTGGATTGTACCAGTGACATAGCATTCAAAATATCTTGATCTTTCTGTTGCAAAGTCAATGACAAATTCGCAGTAAGCCCCAAAATGAGTAACATAAGATGCAAATAGAACACAAAGTCAAATGTGTGAAAGTATTTGAGAAGACCACATGCTTGACGTTTCTATGAGTCTTCCCAACCTTCATCTTGGACATACTCAAGAAATTTAATGGTAGTAGAAAACAATTCTGGTAGTAGAAAACAATTCTTCCAACCTCAACAGTGTTTTGTGATGAGAACCCCAACGAGTAGTTGTAGGTCTTGATAAAGAACGTTCTTGATTTTGTCATGTCCCATTCTTAACATCACCACTCTTAATTATTTTTTTCTAAATCCTCACGTTGAAATTCTCAAAACTTATCTTGTCGTTTACAAGAATCTCTAACAACATTTAACAATGTAGAAATTATATCAAAAAAATCAGCAATATCAAAGTGCTTTTTTTTTTCAAAAGCCACCACAACCAGCTGAAGATGATGAGCAAAACAGTGAACATAATATGCTGAACTGTTTTCTCTAGCAACCAATGATCTTAAACCATTAAACTCACCCCTCATATTACTAGCTCCATCATATCCTTGCCCTCGCACCTTTGTAATGCTCATCCCATATCTAGCAAAAAAATCATCTATATCAGACTTCGGAGCTAATGAAGACGTTTCTTTTACATGAACAACTCCAATAAATTTCTCTTTGATTGCTCCCCTTTCATCTACAAACCGAAAAACAACACCCATCTGCTCTTTATGAGAAACATCAGCAGAATCATCAACCAGTAAACCAAACACACCATGACCAATTTCTTCTAAAATAGCTTGTCAAACTTCTTCTGCAAAGGAATGGACAATATCTTTTTGAATCTTGGAAGAAATCATCTGATTATTTCCAGGAGCATTTTTCAGAATAAGCTTACTTATAGCATTATTATGTTATCCTGTATATTTCAGAAGCTGAAAGAAATTCCCTTTATTCACATCATCCTCTTTCTCACCATGGCCACGAAAAGGTAATCCTTGTCATAGCAAGAATCTTGAAGCATCAATCGAAGCATTTAAGCGAATACGATACTCATTTTTCACCTTATCATCTTGCTTAAACAGAGCATATACTATAGACTGATTTTGATTCATCAAATCCTTACATTTCTGAGCAGCAATAATGTGACAACTGTTGGGTGGTTTTCCCATATGAGTAAGCAATCTCTCTGGCTTCTTCCAACTTTTAAACCCTTCTTTCACAAAAGCATCACTTCCACCTTGCTTTCGTACCTCATTTTTAAATAAGTAGCAATATAAGCAAAATGCACTTTCTTTAGATTTGCTACACTCAAGCAAACTACCATATTGATCAAACCAAGCTGGATTGAATCGCCTCGTTTCACTTCCTTTCGATATTTGTTTGAATTTATGACCATAGGGTTGACATGGACCTTTAGTTAGATATCTACGTCTAACCTCGTCTCTTTGATTTGCAGGCTAATCCTTTATGTCTTTCCTTTCACCAGGGTCGGATGGTAAATCATCGATAGCTTCACGTACTGGAGGCGATTTTCTTTACTCTCTCCTTTCATCCGGTTTAGGTGGCAAATCGTCGACATTGGTTTCAAGTCCCGAAGAAGATATTTTTTGTAGTATTTTTCCATTGATTTTTTTCTGTAAAATAAAAACATGCGTTAAAAATACAATTGAAAAATTGACCGAGAACTTTATAATAATTTATATCATCATCATCACATCAGAGAAACCAAGTCAACCACTCCACTTTCAAAATTTCTCAAAGGCACGGTTTATCAGTAGAGTTATAGAAGTTTAGTTTATATAATAATAAGTCTATAAGAGGTTGATTTTCTTTATACGATTAGAATAAACTATTAACTATGAAACATTAATAAAATAACCAATTAAGAAAGACAAAAAGTTACCTTTGCTCGAGAATTTTGAAGACGACGACTAACACACGAAAAAGAAACTTTATTAGGGT
The DNA here is from genome assembly GCA_932364175.1 of Eruca vesicaria subsp. sativa. NCBI lineage: Eukaryota > Viridiplantae > Streptophyta > Magnoliopsida > Brassicales > Brassicaceae > Eruca > Eruca vesicaria. The sequence continues at coordinate 68,740 of CAKOAT010097822.1, forward strand.
TCTTAATTTGGAAATTAGTTAGTAACTTTAGTAATTAGAATAATTATGTCAATTTGGTAAAAAAAAATTAAAGATGTTTTTAAAATGGGCTTTCACTAACATAACTGAATGGGCTCTAGCCTGTGGGGGCAACATCAAAATTATGTTCGTAATTTTTTTTTAAACTAGAGAAAATCTTAATAGCTTTTTTTGGGTTTTTTTTTTGTGGTGGCAGTTGCCCCCTCCATCCCATGCGTAGGTTCGCCACTGTGAGTAATGGTCTAGCAATTAGTTGTATGCGTTTAATAAAAGATTCGGCTAAGCCGTTCTGTGTATGGACGTGTGCCACAGAGTATTCCACACTTACCCCCATAACGCTTGGGCATGAACTCACCAGCATTATATAGACGTATAGTCATTAAAGGAAAATCTGGAAAATTTGCTCTCACTCTTATAATCTGAGAAAGCAGCCTTGCAAATGCCAAATTTCGTGTGGATAATAAGCAAACATGCGACCATCTGGTCGATGCATCTATCAGGACCATAAAATATCGAAATGTCCCACTAGGTGGGTGTATTGATCCACATATATCTCCCTGAATCCTATCGAGAAAAGTTATGATTTCCTTATTAACCCTTACTGGTGATGGCCGAGTTATGAGTTTCCCTTGTGTACACGCTACACATGTGAGATTCTTTGGGATAATTCTCTTTACTTTGTGCCCTTGAGAATTCATTAACATTTTACGCATCATGCTGGAACCGGGATGGCCAAGCCGGTTATGCCATAAAGTGAAATTTTCACAGGAATTAGCCTCGATCATGCGTAGTATAGACCAGTAGAGATTGCAGGTATGGTCTCTAGGACTCTCTTATTGCCTTGGACGTTTTCAAAAATAATTAGGAACTCTTTATTTCCTTCGTCCTTTGTTTCAAGGTGGAAACCATTCAATCTTATATCCTTAAAACTCAATAAGTTCCTTTTGGAACTGGGTGAATATAAGGCATTAGAGATCTCTAGATGAGTGCCATTAGGCATCAATAAATAAGCCTGGCCATGGCCTTCAATAAAGCTGGCGGTTCCTGCAATAGTTTGTATATTGGCATTTTGCATTGTGAGATTGATGAAATATCTTTTGTTTCTAAGAATTGTGTGGCTTGATCCACTATCCACCACAAATATACTCATCTCATCTTTCATTCTATAAATAATCATAATCATAATTTCAGAGACTTTTAAAATAAAATAAATTAAAACTTGCATATATAACCAAAACAATTATAATTTTAATAAATTGATAAAATTGATGCATATAGACTATAAAACCATATTAAATATCGTAAGCATCAAAATATATACAATTAATCATGTATGAAATTTTTTTAACAATATAATTTTCTTTAACACCCGCACGGGCGTGCGGGTCGGAATCTTGTTTTAGGTTAAAACACTGTTTTAAAGTATTTTGCAGAAAAACTATTTTCAAATTTTGTAATTATACATTTTTAGATCAGAAATTTTTTTGGCATGAAGTCTATTTAACAATTAAGGCTAGTAAACTTTAAATAAAATCTACTAAAACCATAAATTTTAAGTAAACTTATTTAAGAAGTCTGCTAAAATATGATTTAAATATGTTTACCTTGTATTTACCTTATGTTTTCTCATAATTTTATCTTATTTTACAGGTACTCTTTTCCAAGACTTCATTTGAGATATCAAGATTATGAATAATTAAAAACTCTAGATTTTTAAATAAATTGCTTTATAGTAATTTATCTTTACAAAATATTTATTTGTAAATAATTATTCTGATACATAATCTATAAACATTGTATTCATTTTTTACTTATGTTGCACTTGTATGATATTATTAATTTTTTTTAGCAATCGATTTTTCAGAAAATACTTTAATCAGCCAAACAATTAAAACTACCATAAGCTAAAACAACAACTAAACACACAATATTAAATGTGTTGAAGTTATATAATATGCAGACTTGTTTTGTAGCATCTTTGGAGATTTTGAACACAAAAGAGACTAATAATATAGATTACTAAAACTCCAAACAATAAAGAGAGTAGACTTCACTATTTATCTACTTTCCTACTTGTAGATTAATAAAGAAGTCTGATTTTGTTGCAGACATTTTAAAAATTCTGCATTATGGAAATCAAACTAGTTTAACACTACATAACAATACAGAAGAATCTTACAACTTAAACATAAGTTCATCGCATAATACAACAAAGTAGAAGTTCAACTGGCTCAAGATCCACAAATACAACATAAGTTCAGCACATAAGACAAAGACATGTTTTGCTTGGACAATGTGGACGACTGTGACCTGGTTGTTTGGACTAGGAGCAACTATAATCACTGTGCAGCTTCAGCGGTTTTTTTCCCTTCTTTCTACAAATTTCTAGCCAAGACTGTCACCCTGCAAAACAAAAATGGTATACTAAATTAGCGAACAAATATTTCATGTTTAATAAAATTATAGAAGTAGACGTTTAAGGAAGTCTACAATTGTTAGCTAACTTGTAGTCTAACCAAAAATTTGATAGCTTCCTAATTATAACATGTTATCTTTTGAAAATCATTCAAGACTATTAGGATTACCTAACACACACTGTGAAACAATCAAAATCGTGAAAACCTTGATGAATAATACACAAATTCACTTTTAACAGAATTCATAACGTAGACTTCAATGTTAGTCTACATTTGTAGACTGTAATAGAGGTCTACAGTTTGGGTTAGTTTTTGCAATTACAAAGTTCGCGGCTTATTGTCACGGTTTATACGCGTAGAGTTACTTTTCAGTCTACACAATAAAAAAGATTAGTTTTACAGTTGGCCCATATTCACGAAGAATTTGACAATCGAAAGTAGACTTTATATTATCTGTACATTTTTATTCTTTTAAAGAGGTTAATTTTGTAATTGACAAGTTTGACTGTCTAAGAGTAGACTTAAATAGATGACTACACATGTGTAGACTTCATCTGAAATCTACTCCCAAATCCAACAGGTTAATTTTGTGTTTGACCAAAATAAAATTGTAAACTTCATATGAAGTCTACCTTATTTTTAGATTAGTAGACTACATATAAAGTCTACACTTTAATTAATCGCTGGATAATTTAACGTTTTAGTCAAACACAAACTAACATATTAAAGAAAGTCAAAGTTTGGTCAAATGTAAAACTGACCCTTTTGTTGACTTTCAAAGCAGTCTACTCTATGTAGACTGCCGAAGAAGTTTACTATTAAAATTCAAAAGTTTGGTTAATTGCAAAACTAACCTTCAAAGTTTTTTTTTATTTTCAAAGGTAAATATGTAGACTTCTATTGAAGTATACTTTGCATAAACAGCTATTATGGTCAATTGCAAAACTAATATGTGCGTTGACAAGTAGACTGCACCGTAGGTCTACAATTATTTGTAGACATACAAAACAGTCTACTATCGCGACACAGATCTGAAAAATGACGAAATCCATGTAAAATGTTACATTTTCGGGTGTAAATCTTGTTTCCAACCTTTTCCACCGTGAAAACTCCATATATGAGCACAAGGAAGCATCTTAGCCGGTTTTTACTGAAGAATCACGAAAATATGAAATTTGTGTTTATGAAAATAAAAGTTATGGGAGATTTTTAGATGAAATTGGAGAGGGAATGAGAGTAGATGAAGATTTGTTGGTGTAGAACGAAAAATAGATAAAAGTTGAATTCTTGAGCATTAAGAGCTCTAATATGGTTGTTAATGGTGATTGAGAATATTTATGATAATGACATTGTTGTAAATAAGAAGAAATGTATTGTGTGTTTTTGATTTTTAGACAATTTCGAAAATATAAAAAAAAATTAAGTTTTAATGGCACTTCCCCTATATATTAATTGAGAAACATTTGAAAAATTGTAACCTCAATTTTGTAATAATTAAAAAAGAGCTCATGCTTACGTGTCACTCAATTAGGTAGTCAATTACATTCAATTGAAAAATAAGTAGGTCCACATTCGATTTTTATATGTCGCTAGATATATTTGTTGGTCAAACTATATGATATGATATGATATTTATGATAGAAGCATTTATGATTGTTATGCTAGATATAATTACTATTTTAATTTCTTTCCTTAAATAAAAGCTACGGAATTACCATAAATGACAAATATATATATGACAATTAATGTTTCTAATAATAGATATTTGATAACAATGTGTATATCCTCCATCATTTTTCTTTAATTTTATATTATTAAAATAAATCAAACAATCAAATTAGCTATAAAATTAAAATTTAGATTTTTTCGTATATGTTATATTTTGAATTTTAAAAACCAAGAATAAATGACTAAAACTATTAAAATTATTATGATAAAAATTAATGATCAATAGTTTAACATTTTTATTATAAAAAGATACACATGATTTTAAAACCATATGAGTAAAAAGTATCATTCAATAATAAAATATATATATATATATATATATAGATTAAACTATATACCATATAAGATTACATACTTATTTTAGTTTCAAAAATTTCAATGAATTTTCAAGAACATTTATAAATTATAAACGTATTAAATTTTTCACATTGAAAATTTTTGTTATCAATGATTTAAATATATTAGTTCTTTTTTTTTAATTTTCTATTTTTTAAAGATATTAACACAATCGATAATATGCTTATTTTTGGTATATACCATACAAACCGAATGTATGTGATTTTATAAAAACCGTAAGATTTGGATATTGTTTGATTTATAATCGATTAAACTGAAACATGTAAATATGTATATCTATTTGTTACATAAGTTGAACTATAATTATGATTTGTAAATCACTTGAAATATAATTAACTAACAATTTAATGCAACTGAGGCTTCTTATTTTCTTCGTCTTTTTTTTATTTTTTTTTCTTTTTTAATATTAACTAAATTGAAGTCAAAATTATAAACTTGATGGAAAACAATTAGTTGAAATTCTTTACAATTCTTTTTAATCTTTAAACAAACAGAGTTGTGTTCAATCGAAAACATATTAATTTGATGAACACTAAATATGGAAGAATATAAAAACTTTTCTTTCATGCTTCTGTTTTGTTTTAATTTTTATTTTCAAAATTTAGAGATTTGATATTAATTCTACATTTGATCATTTTATTAGACAGTGGATTCTAGACCACATTTGGATTTCTGTGTAAACACCATTTTCAATAGCTGAAAACAGAGCCGTGCCTCAATATAAAAAAAAATGTAACATTCGTCTACGGCAACAGATTTTTTAAAAAAAAAAAATTAAGGGCATCATTGTTTACTTATGTAAAGAGTCTAAAGACCAAGGGGGAACATCATCTCTTTTGCCCATCCTCCTCATCACTCAATCTCCTATACCCACTAAAATCATCTATACCCCTATTTCATAATTCTTTTTTTGATCAAAACCTCAACCCCTAAATTAAATCCTCCCCAATGTTCAAAACTAAACAAACCCCCCCCCCCCAATGGATGGGTGAACCCATGGGCAAATATTTAAATTCTATAGCTTTCAAATTCGAAAAAAATATTTTAAAATCGTTTTTAATCATATTTTGATGATTTTCGTGAAAATATGAAAAAACGTTTTTTGATTTATGAAATAATTTTATCAAATTCTATAAATCAAATAAAAAATATTCACGTTTCAAGTTTAATTTTATGTTTTTTCGTTCAACATATAATATTAAAAGAAAAAAGTATCTAAGAGAGATTAGAGATATAGTTGGGTGGGTATAGGGGATGATCCCCCGACCAGGGGCATAAAATAATTAGAAGAAGCATATATTTATGTGATGATGAAGAACTTGAGTTCTTAAATAAAAAATTGATGACCGTTGTTAGAGTGTTTTCTGAAATATTTGAATGCTAAAAAGGATAAATTTTACCTTGGTTTGAGTATTACATAAAAACCTTGATTGATTTTGTTATTTTATCGATAAAAGAGTTAATTATAAAATCAACTGAAAATTAGATTTCTAAAATTTAAATAAACATTTTATTGTAATTAGTATTTTCTTTGATAGTTTAACTTGTATATATAGCAGCTACAAAATAATTAATAATAAAATCATTACATATTATTTTTAATACCAAAATTATTGTAATTTTTTTTTAAATCGCTTATGGCAATCTTTTGTGAACATTACATTTAAGAATTGTAAAGCCTATTCTATGATTCAAATCAGAGCTTCAGATTCTAAGTGTAAAACTGATAGTCTGGTCCCATATTTATGATCCCTAAGCTCTCATTGTTCTAAACTCCTTTATAAATACTTCTTCTGTTTCATTATAAGTGTCGTTTTAGAATTGTGCACATAGATTAAGAAAACAATTAATTTTACATATTTTCTAGAAAAAAACATAATTATTTATACACCTAACTACATTTCACCAATAGAAAAAAATAGTAGATAAAGTTAATAAATTTTGTATTGAAAACCGAAAACGACACTTATTTTGTAACCAAAAAATTTCTCTACAACTACATTTAATATGAAATGGAGAGAGTACCATCTGTGGCAAAGAACTTATACTGACCTTCAGTGATCTATCCGCATCACACCTACTCCTCTCTGTTAACTTACTTGTGGAGAATTCAAATTACCAACTTTTACGAGCCCTAGTTCAATTGTGGAGCCTCTACTTTGCCTTCGATTTTTGCTACACGAATTTGGAGTACTAAGAGCACCATTAACGGTGGTTCTAAGATGGACTCTTAAGCCCAAAAAAAATTTAAAAAATTGAAACCCAAAAAAATTTGGTAAGAGGCGAGTTTCACAACTCTTACGCAAGAACCACCTCTTGCGTCTGTTTCTTCGTCTCTCTCTCCTTTCTTCCATAGCTTCCTTGGTTGATCTCCCTTCGATTCATCAGTCCACCTCGGTCGATCTCCTCCACGATTCAAGATTCCGCCACCAAGGTAATCTTCTTCTCTTTCTGAGTTTTTTAATTAGTTCTTCTTCCTCTTCTGTTTCTAAATTTTTAATTTGAAGTTGAATTGCTATGATCTATAAAGCTGTGATTTTTTTTCCTAATGTGGGCTTCATGAAATTGATTGAAAGATTGAGACTTTCTGAGAATTTACGTTTCGTTTTGTTATTTGCCATGGCTGTCTATCACAAAGTTATTGGTGTTTCTACGTTTTATCTATTTGTTGAAGGGAAGGCTGCTTCCCCAAACGTGTCTCGAGTTTTGGAAAGCATACCAGTAATCTCTATCTATAGCTTTTGACCCCTATCCTTTGATTTGTTTTTTTTGTTTCTTATCTTCTTTTGGCCAATGAGATTTGTTGTCTTCTTTAAGCTACTTGTGTCTTAATAATGCTTTCTTAAGTCTTGTTTGTGTCAGTGTTAACTTCAATGTACTTACTCCGAATTAGCCTCATTGGCATGAGCAAAGCTTCTTGTCATACCACCGTAATTCTGGTTCACAAGGCTTAGTTTTTAGATGTTTTGATAGTTTCCCTCGTAGACACCTTATAAACTTGTGCTATTCTGTTCAGGATCACTTATTTTCTCTGAAATGCTTTCTTGAGTTATGTTAGAGTTTCTTGATTGAATTCTTTAATCACTGTCATGAATGATATCATGATTATTATTTGTTGTGCATAGTTCAGTGAATGATTTGGAACGTCCAAATTGCTTAGCAGCTTACCAAATTTTTTAAATTTGCAGGCCATTCCTCCTGTAACTAGAACGGCACTCACACGTGATACCTGGGTCGCTGTCTTGTGCAGAAAAAATAGAGATTGCTGGCATTGAGTAATGATTGCTAAATATCAGTGATCTGATACCAAAAATACACTTTTTGCATTTGATCATGTTATGACATGTCCTTCACCTACTTGTTTAGGTCGCATAAGGGGACCTTCCTATCTTTGCCTCGCAAGGGTGAGTTGTTATCATTCTTTGAATCTCATGGTAACTCGATTAGGACGATAAGAAATTTTAAGAGACATGAAATTATTGAGCAGGTTTTAGTTCTGTTTTCATCTCTTGTTTTCTGCAGCTTATATGGATTAATGTCAAATGAAATATATTGAAAGTAAAATTCTTATGGAATGGTAATGAAAAAAAAACATGTAATTTAAGAACCCCTAAATAAGAGACATCCATTGGAGCACAAAAATGTTGGTATCTCTTAACTATGTCTCTTAAGTAACATTTAATATTTAAAAATGAGTAAGAGACACAAAATAAGTTTTTGGGTTAATGATGCTCTAATAATTCTTGATTTTATTTAGTTGACGTGGCGATCCATCATTGGTTTAGAGCTTAAACGCTAACTTACAAAGTAAAAGTCCTGAATTAAAGAAAAAAAAAAAAAAAAGAGAGCATTTCCTTCCTCCTCCGTTTTATCTTCGGCCCCTTTCTCTCATTCTCTCTTATCTCCTCCGGTAGAATAACCATGGCGTCGACCACCGATTTCACCAAGTCTTTTCTATCTACTTTCTCCCAACATGGTCAGTCTCTCTCTTATCTACTGAACTGTATCTCTCTATCAATTCTAGATTTGGGATTTAAGTATACATTTTCGATTGGATAAATTTGCAGGCTTTAATTCCCAGAGAGGAAGTAGTAGAAACAACAAGAAGTTGTCATGGCCAAATCAGCACAAGCCCAGAAGGTCTCTTCGTGTGAATGGATTGTTCGGAGGTGGAAACAACAAAGATAATACTGAGGATGGACAGTCAAAGGTTTTAGCTTTTTTCCTATTTTGTTTCAGAACACGAAATGGGTTTGGTCGGAACTCATGAGTTCTGTGATTCTTTTTTTTTTGTTCTAGGCAGGAGGAATCTTTGGTAATATGCAGAATATGTATGAGACTGTCAAGAAAGCTCAAATGGTTGTTCAAGTTGAGGCTGTTCGTGTTCAAAAAGAGTTAGCTGCGTATGTCTCTCCCACTCATTAAACTAGTTAGTAGTTAGATTTTTTCAAGTATCTGTGTTATTGAGTTTTTTTTTTGTCTCTTCCGCTCGTTCCAATCTTTCAGAGCAGAGTTTGATGGTTATTGTGAAGGCGAGCTTGTCAAGGTCAGTCTTGTCCCACTAGATCAGCTCACACAATATAATGAGACTTGTTTTGTCCTAATAGATCTATTACCTGAAACCTTTGTATCAGGTTACGTTATCAGGCAACCAGCAACCAATCCGTACTGATATAACTGAGGCAGCAATGGAGTTAGGCTCCGAGGTTACTGACCGCACCCTACCTTGTTATCAAAGCTCTATGGTTTCTCATGTTGTGGGTTTTCCTTTTTGGCAGAAACTTTCACTGTTGGTCACGGAGGCTTACAAGGATGCACACGCCAAGAGTGTTGTGGTAAAGAAATCATAAACCATTTATGACAACGTAACTCAAGTAAAGTATATGTCTCTCTTCGTCTATGCTAATTTGAGATTTCTTTGAATTTATCACAGGCTATGAAAGAAAGAATGAGTGACCTTGCGCAGAGCTTAGGCATGCCGCCGGGTCTAAGCGAAGGAATGAAGTAAGAAACTGTTGTTGTTTGTCACATTTTCTCTTTATGGAATCAGATATTTGTTTCAGTCAGGCAGAAGCAAAGATCTCTGTACTATTCTCTTTATGGAATCAGATATTTGTTTCTCGGCAGTTTTATTCCTCTGAGTATGTTCTAGAATTTCAACCAAGCTCTTCTTGTATTGAAACACATTCCTCAGTTTTAAGACTTTGAGATCTTATCATTGCTAGTTAAAACAGATAGGCAAAAAGCAACGAATGTACTCTTCTGTGTGTAACTAAAATCTTGGAAGCTCTTTGCCAGCCAAGAACCGGAACTTCGTGGCCCACCCCGCTTACTGCAGCAAAGGTTATCTAACTTGTTAACTTGTACACCTTTGTCCGTCCTTCCGCCCCTTACCACCACCATGTAATATCACGGGCAAAGCAAGTATCATAATCATATACTAAGAAATGTATAAAGATGTGTATGTGATGAAAGTACCAAGTCTGTACCGCAACTGCATCACCATATAATCAACAAAATGTGGGTTTAATGACCAAACGTGTATTTTACTTTGAAGTTAGTTTCTTGGCTTACCTAAACACCCATATCCTCAAGCCAGTGGCCATGAGAGGCAGAGCTGAGCAAAAAAAAACCCAAATCCAAAAAACTGAACCGAATCCGTTCTGAAAAAATAGTATCGAACCCGAATCGAAATTGGTTATTAATCCGAACAGGTTCAAAATTTTGGTATCTAAATAATTGAAACTGAACCCCACCCAAAACAAACAATATTGTGTATCTGAATATATTAATTATTTTTATGTTTAATATCTAAAAAATATCCAAAATATATAAGATATTTTAAAGATGTCCAAAAAACTTAAAAATATATAGAAATAATCAAAAATAAATGTCTAAAATAGCTAAAAGATACTCAAAACACCAAAAATATTTAAAATATCTATATATTTGTTATCCAAATAGTTAAGCCAAACCAATTTTTATATTAAGATTAAGTATTTGGGCACTCATTATTCAAATTACTATGTTATATATTATTTTTATTTTTAGATTGTGAGAAATTTAAAGTGTATATGAATTATAATTGTTTTGTGAAAATAATAAAAACGAGTTATCTGAATCTAACTGAACCTGTAAAGATCCAAACCAAATCCGGACCGAAAATTATAAATACTGAATGGGCTGAAATCTTCAACCCGGAAATTCAAAATAGATTCGAATCGAACCTGAATGGCTATCCGAACATCCTTAGAGAATGGAGTCACACCGTCCGAGTTTACATATCTTTAAAGCTGCAGTGCTTGAGGATAAATTTGTAGAATCTATCGGAAATCATTGGGTGAGACCAATAGTTCATGATGGTTTCCTAATATATCCAATGCCAGTCCGTATCAGGTACAACCCGCTACGGAAGCAACGGAAGCAACATAAGTGGTACCAGCTTCGCGCTCATATAGCACCATTCTTGCAATTTTGAGCGATGGTTTATGGGAGTGGGACTGAAGAAATATAGGCAGAATATAAAGAAATAGAGGACACAAAAATTATATCCATTTTTTAAGTTAAAGTTAAAGTTAAATTTACCTAACTTATATATTATAATAAAAATTATATATTAAAATAGAAGTTACAACCTTGATTCATGTGTAATTTTTTTTTAAAAGGGACCCTCCTTAGATATTAATTACTTTTAAAACGTAACATTTATCTTCTATCATTAACGACATATATCTTATGCGGTTGACCAAAATAATATTTCTTTTCCTAAACGACCAGTTTGCATTTAAATAAGATATTAACCGTCAAGTAAAATCTGACCACAAAGTTTCACTCTATCACTGGAAATAATTTATCATATTCTTATGTGAAATCAACCTGTTAATATTCGATCTTATTATTATTTACATTAGCCACATATATTATAAAATCCAGTTAGGTCCAGATATAAATATATAAAGTACATATACTCAACATCATATACAACCTGTTTACTTATACTGTTTATCATATGACAATGGCAAATAACTTGACCTGTATATATCATGAATATTTTATGTACTCACAATCTTACTTTCTCCATATATTTGAATATACATCTTATCCATTAAAACATAAATATTGATAATGGACAACCAAGAGGAAATATAGTTCCGGAGAGAGGTCTACGGCAGGGAGATCCTCTGTGCCCTTTCATTTTTATTATGTGCACGGAAGCGCTTGTTAGCCTTCTAAATCACGCAGAGAGACAAGGAAAGATAACGGGGATGCGCATCACACGTGCGTGTCCCTCGGTGTCTCATCTTCTCTTTGCTGATGATAGTCTGTTTTTCTGTAAGGCGGAGCCCCGTGAATGTGAAGAAGTGATGAAAGTGATCCGGGTATATGGACAAGCTTCAGGACAATGCATTAATTTTGATAAATCTTCTTTACTCTTTGGTAAAAGAATTGGACAGGAGGTGAGACAAGAGATTAAAGACACACTTGGGATCCAAAATGAAGGAGGTATGGGAATGAACCTAGGCATACCTGAGGATATCAGTGGGTCCAAAGTTAAACTCTTTGCTTTCCTCAAGGATAAGCTGAGAAGTAGAGTAAATGGATGGAATGGTAGATGGCTCTCTAAAGGAGGCAAAGAAGTTATGATAAAATCGATTCTGCTTGCTCTTCCAACATATGTAATGTCTTGTTTTCTTCTCCCATTGGAGATCTGTGATAATTTAGCTGCCATTGCACAGTTTTGGTGGAGCTCAAATCCGCCAAAAGGGGTATCTATTGGTCGACATGGGACAAACTATGCTTAACTAAGGAAGAAGGCGGAATTGGTTTCAGGATGATCCATGAGTTTAACCTCGCGCTACTAGCAAAGCAACTATGGAGATTGATGCAGAACCCGGACTCTCTGGTAGCTCGCGTACTGAGAGGCAGATATTACAGACTGAGTTCTCCCTTGAGGCCAATTAAGGCTAGCAACCCATCATATGTGTGGACAAGCATAGCGGCCGGGAGAGAGTTGCTACTTTTAGGAATCAGACAAACAGTACACTCAGGATATGAGGTTAAAGTTTGGGAAGACCCTTGGATTCCTACTATACCTGCGAGACCACCAATTCCTGTCGCACCGGTTCTACATCCAAATATGCGAGTGAGCGATTTGATTGATCAAACAACGAAGAGATGGGATGATCGGCGACTACACGATTATGTTGCGGCAGATGATATACCACTCATTAGATGTATGGCCATTAGTTCAATGCATCGACGGGACACGTACTGTTGGAGCTATACGAGGTCTGGACAATATACAGTTAAATCTGGATACTGGGTGGCACGAAATATTTTGTGGAAGGAAGAAGAACCTGAAGTATGTGAGCCTAGTAATACAAAGCTCCAAGCACATGCTTGGAAGGTGAGAGCCCCTCAGAAGATATGTCATCTTATGTGGCAGTTGATAACAGGGCATGTAGCTGTCACGAGCATCTTAAACTATAGACATATGAGATGTGACGACCATTGTCCTCGCTGTGGGGAACCCGAGGAGACGATTAATCATGCAATATTTGAATGCCCACCTGCCCTGCAAGTTTGGGCTCTATCATCTACGCCAACCAATCCCGCTCTGTTCCCGGTACAAAGCACGTACGCAAATATGGATTATCTCTTTTGGAGGAAGAATGCGATAATGGAACCAGAATTGGATAGGGACCCTTATCCTTGGCTAATTTGGTACATTTGGAAGGTTAGGAATGATAAGATATTCAGAGGTATTGATATGGACCCTTTGGAGCTAGCGCGGAATAGAACAACCTACGAACATAAATATTGATTTCTTTTATGTGTGATATTTTATTTTGGACAATCTCTAAAAAAATCATTACATTTAATTATTCTATCATTTAGTTTTATAATAAATATATTCACAAATATTTCTTATTCATATTTTAACAAACCAACAATATACTATCTTTAAGGAGAATCTCAAATTAGTTACTATGTTAAAATAAAAAATATATATACTCAAGACTAATAAATTAAATATAATTAAATATACCGACTGATTTATAAAAAAATTAACCTATTAATCTTATAATTATTAACAACATATATAATCATTTTGTAGGCCATTAACTATTTTGTATGTACATCATTAATCAAAAGAAAAATCATATGTTATGCAATCATAATATATGATTATATATACATATGATCGTGTATATTATTTTTAGTATTATGCTATGCAACCATAACATATGATTAATGTTATTATTTTAATGATATCAAAGAGGTATCACAATATGTGATTGTTCTTTAATATTATTAACATTTTTTATCAAATTAATACCATTCTAAAACATATAATTGAATTTATAATTATATAACTAAATTAATGTATTTAATTATAAATATTTAATACCACTCTCGAGAATGATGTTCAAAAGTTAAATCTAAACTGAAAAAATAATTTGACATTTAAATAAATTGTAACTAATTTAATAGAGAAAATATAACATATTTTATGTGAAAAATGTATTCACAAATATATACGTATTAATATATATAATCAACTAATTTCATTCATGTGTGATATTTTATTTTGGACCTTCCCAAAAAAAATCATCACATGTAATTATCCTATCATTTAGTTTTTATAATAAATATAATCACAAATATTTCTTATTAATATCTTAACAAACCAACAATATACTATCTTTAAGGAGAATCTCAAATTGGTTACTATGTTAAAATAAAAAAATATGTACTCAAGACTAATAAATTAAATATAATTAAATGTACCAACTGATTATAAAAAATGTTTTAACCTATAAATCTAATAATTATTAACAACATATATAATTATTTTGTAGGCCATTGACTATTTTGTATGTATGTCATTAATACAAAAAAATCATATGTTATGCAATCATAATATATGATTATATATACATATGATCATGTATATTATTTTTAGTATCATGCTATGCAACCATAACATATGATTAATGTTATTATTTTGATTATGTCAAAAAAGTATCACAATATGTGATTGTTCTTTAATATTATTAACATTTTTTTAATCAAATTAATACCATTCTAAAACATATAATAGAATTAATTTATAATTATATATCTAAATTAAATATATTTAATATTAAATATTTAATACCACTCTCGAGAATGATGTTCAAATGTTAAATCTAAACTGGAAAATAATTTGACATTTAAATAAATTGTAACTAATATAATAGAGAAAAATATAACATAGTTTTATGTGAAAAAATGTATTTACAAATATAGACATACTAATATATATATATATATAATCAACTAAATTACACTATTTTTTTTACTTTAAAATTTTTTTTCTTCAAACAAATTAAAGAAAAAATTTTGTTTTGTATTTTATCTAACGAAAAACATCATTAGATATTCACCAGTCATAATTCAACAAATAAAAACGTTAATGGAGGAATAGAAAAAAAAAATAAAAATGAATAAACTTGCATTGAAAATTGAAAATGTCATCTAATTTGAACTGAAAATAATTCTCTAAAACTTCATATATTTAAAATATATATATATATATATATATATATATATATATATATATATTCTACAAATAAAAACACTAGAAAATTTTAGGTTTTGTATAGAATTATCAAATTACAAGTTATTTATATAAGATATCAATTTCATTGTTTCATCATGCAAAACTTAAATACGCAATCAACATAGTTTTCAACTTCCTCAATTCAATTTAAAATAAACATCTACGCGGTTGCGCGGATCAAAATATAGTGCTAAACCAAAATTGCAACCCATCTTCCACCCCTTTGACTCCTCTTGTTCTCATAATACTCAGTTTATTTCGAACTCCCTTCTCCACCATTTTCTTGACCACTTCCATAGGCAAAGGCTTCTCCTCATGCTTAATCTTGTTTCTCTCTCGCCACAAGACATGAATAGCAATCTGAAAAGCATATCTTACACAGAANTAGTGCTAAACCAAAATTGCAACCCATCTTCCACCCCTTTGACTCCTCTTGTTCTCATAATACTCAGTTTATTTCGAACTCCCTTCTCCACCATTTTCTTGACCACTTCCATAGGCAAAGGCTTCTCCTCATGCTTAATCTTGTTTCTCTCTCGCCACAAGACATGAATAGCAATCTGAAAAGCATATCTTACACAGAACCTCTTCTTCTTTTCTACTCTTTCATCAATGATCAGTGGTAAGATATCACTCCAGATGTTTGTGTAATTATGAAGAAGAATACCTTTAGTTAAATGCTCCCAAACCTGAGAAGTGTAGGTGCATTCAAAGAAAAGGTGACTTCTAGTTTCCTTTGCATTCTTGCAGAGCACACAAGTCTCATCAACTCCATTACACCACTTCGAGATTCTATCCATTGTGGATAGTCTATCTCTAATTGCTAAACAAGTCATGAAAGCATATTTTGGTGTCGCCTGAGAGAACCAAACCGCCTTTGCCCAGTCACAATACATACCCGAAGATCTCAAAGACAACCAAGTATCATGGGTGGAAAAACGCTGCTTGAAACCCGACTGCCCTTTCCACAAACCCACATCCAATTCATCATATCTCAGCTTCTCTTTAACGAGCATTAACTCATCCTCAATTTCATTATACAGCTGAGAACGAAGGACTCTTCTTCTTCTCAGACACATTACAGCATCTTCCACAGTGGCACTTCTGCTAATACCCATATAAACCATCCCACGATCACCCAAAAGAGTAGACATTACTCCTCTACCAGACCAATTATCAAACCAGAACGAAGTTTGTTTGCCATTTCCCAGTTTCCTTTTGTAGAAACCACTAGCAACATCTCTCATCTTAACCATTTTCCTCCACATCCAAGAACCCGTTTGATTTTTATCATTTATCTCCCAAAAACTCTTGCCTTTCAATAAATTACTATCCACCCATTTACCCCAAAGAGAAGGACCCGTAAGCATTCTCCAGATGATCTTCAAGACATTCACTTTATTAACAACTTTGAGAGCTCTGATCCCCTCCATCTTGTCCTTACAAACCTCACTCCAAGTTACTTTTGCACCCGTAGATTTGAGAACAGGACCTGTCCACAGAAAGGCTCCACAGAGATGCTCAATATCCTGGATACACTTGCTGGGAAGAAGATACACCGAAGCCCAGAAGTTGATTAAACTCATGAGAACTGCCTTGAGAAGTTGTAATCTCCCCGCAAAAGAGAGACACCTACTAGTCCAAGTACTGATTTTACTTCTGATCTTCTCCACCAAAGGAAAATAATCGTGCTTTCTCATTGTTTTGGTCATTAAAGGGAGACCCAGATATCTTACAGGGAGATCACCTTTTGAAAAAGGGAAATTAGATAAAATGTTGCTCTCCATCTCATCAGAAACCCCTGCAAGGTAAATTGTAGATTTCGCAATACTGATAGAAAGACCAGACCACTCAGCAAACTTGTCAAACACTGATAAAGCTCCCTGAATAGAATCCTTTGACCCTTCCACAAAGACCATAAGGTCATCCGCAAAACAAAGATGAGTAAGCGAGAGCGACTTGCAGCGAGGGTGAAACTTGAATTTCTTCTCAGCAGTAGCTCTATCAATCTTAAGAGAGAGGACATTCATACACAACACGAAGAGGTACGGGGATAGGGAGCAACCTTGACGAAGCCCTCTAGAACTCTGAAAAAACCCAGCCAAATCGCCATTTACTTGAACAGAGAAAGACGGAGTAGTAATGCAAAGTCGAATCCAGTGAATGAAACGCTCCGGTATACCCAATGCTTCTAGGCTGCTGAGGACGAAGGACCATTGGACAGAGTCAAAAGCCTTGGAAATATCAATCTTCATAACACCTCTTGGAGATATATCATCTTTATGATAATCTTTCACCAGCTCAGAAGCCAACAGAACAGTCTCCATAAGTAATCTCCCTTTGATGAATGCAGATTGATTCTCAGTGATGATACCCGGCAAAATCAACTTCAAATATATTTTGATACTCAGTTATATGTTGTAAATTTACTAGTGGTTCAAGATTTTATTTCAAATTTAATATCTATAGTAAAATAATAAAAAAAGAATTTTAT
This sequence comes from Eruca vesicaria subsp. sativa, assembly GCA_932364175.1. Classification (NCBI taxonomy): domain Eukaryota; kingdom Viridiplantae; phylum Streptophyta; class Magnoliopsida; order Brassicales; family Brassicaceae; genus Eruca; species Eruca vesicaria. Next base: position 86,360 of record CAKOAT010097822.1, read on the forward strand.
TTTTAATTTCTTCTCAATATATCAGTTCAATGTTCATTGACATGTCTCTAAAGATCATGTTCCAAAAACATTTCAAGTGAAAAACTTAAAAATTTCAAAAAGGGACCAATCAAAATCTGAAACATATATAAATATCTATCATTGATCTTTATTTATATTTGATTTTTAAAATGCATACATAAAATATCAATATTTTAAGTGAATGTGTAGATTAATTAATTGGTTTCACGTAAATGAGATCCCGATAATCATTCCAAGCCTGTTCGAATACTTCTACCTCGTAGATCTTAATGCCTTCGTTGCATCCATCATTGACATTCAAAACTAATCGGTAGTTTATGCCTCCTACCAATTGTTTATCACCAGAAACTACAGTCTGAAAAATGAGTCTTGAGTCTTTGTGTTTGTTGTATTCTGAAATGGCAAACTTGGCGATAACTTCAAGAGAAGGATCTTTAATATCTTCTATGGGTTTCCATTCACATCCACCTACGAAATCATCATTGTCTTCTTCATTTTCCATTTTCTTCTCCTTTTTTTTTTATTTTGCATGTTTTCTTTAGATTTCTCATTATATTTATATTCAGAATCTCTGACGTGTGGGAGATAAAAAAATGGATTTTTACCACAATAAGAGATCACTCAAAATCCTAAAAGAATCTAAACTTCATAAATGATAATTAATTTAATTTAATTTATAGTATAAATATAAAAAAATTAAATTGGTTTACGTTTGAAGATAATTGTCACTTCTGAACCATTTTATGTTTGACATGTGACACATATGGAAAATATATAAGTTTCAATATTATAATATATGTTACCGTCAATTTTAATAGTGATATATTATAATTTATTGTAATGAGATTTTCAGATTAATATTTGTATCTAGTTTTAAATTCTTAATTACTTTTTTTGTGAGATTTTGTTTGTTAAAATAGAGGTCATTCATTCTAATATTTTTTTTAAGATTGAAATTTAATTTTGGTAGAGATATATATTCTAGTTTAATCTAAAAATAAATATGAAAAAAATAAAAAACAAAAAAAAATCTCACAGTCCAGAAAATACAAATTTCTATATTAAATTAATACTTGAAAAAAAAAATTTAACATGTTAATTTTTTTTTGTCATCCATGTTAATGATTATATATATATATTTATTTATTTATAACAATATTGTGAAATATAAATTTACTATTTTAGCATATAATAATTAGATATTCTTCTTTTCATTAATGTATGTATATTATGTTGTAGAAACAAAAATAAGGGAAGATGTGTTCTTGTTTAATCAACTTTCAAATATATTTGATACTCAGTTATATGTTGTAAATTTACTAGTCATTCAAGATTTTATTTCAAATTTAATTTAATAAAATAATAATTTTATTTTGAATTTCTTCTTAATATATCAGTTCAATGTTCTTTCGGGTATATGATTGGAATTCTTTTTCTCGGAAATAAAAATATTGTTGGCCCAATATATTTAACTTTAAAACCAATGAATCATCTATTTAAAAGAGAGAGAGAGAGAGAGAGAGAGAGAGAGAGAGAGAGAGAGAGAGAAATCTAAAACATATATAAAGTTCTTTTTTAACACTGGTTAGAAAAAAACATATATTAACCAGTGTTAAAAAGAACATATATAAAGCTCTATCAGTTATTTGTTTTTCATTGCATACGTAAAAATATTAATATTTTAAGTGACTGTATTGATTAATTAATTGGTTTCATGTAAATTATTTTCACGTAAACGAGTTTCCGATAGTCCATGTTAATGATTATATATATATATATATATATTTATAACAATATTGTGAAATAAAAATTTTTCTATGGAAATTATAATATATTTTATCACATAACCAAGAAAATAAGTAAATATAAATTTACTATTTTCGCATAGTAATGATTAAATATTCTTCTTTGCGTTAGTGTATGTATATTATGTTGTAGAAACAAAAAGAAGGGAAGATGTGTTCTTGTTTAATCAACTTTCAAATATATTTGATACTCAGTTATATGTTTTAAATATACTAGTCATTCAAGATTTTATTTCAAATTTAAGGGAAATTGCCAGAAATAACACTTTCAAGATAACACTTTCAAGATACCACTCTTCAACTTTACACTAACCAACTTTACCATTAAATTTTTAATAGTCAAAATACTATTAGAATTTAGGGTTTAGGGTTTTGGGTTTAGGATTGATAGTTTAGGGTTTAGTGTTGATTTTTTAGGGTTTAGGGTTTACTTTTTAGGGTTTAGAGTTTAGGGTTTAAGGTATTGAATTGATATTTTAGGGTTTAGGGTTGATTTTTAGGGTTTAGGGTTAATATTTTATTTAATATTTCTCTTATATATATATAAAGAACAAGGATATAAGAGTTTTTTATCCTTTAATAAAATGTGTATTTTTGAAAATGTTCCTTTGTTGATGGTAAACATGAAAAGTGGTACCACCAAAGTGGTATAATTGAAATTCTCCCCAAATTTAATCTAATATAGTAATAATTTTTTTTTGAATTTCTTCTTAATATATCAGTTCAATGTTCTTTTGGGTATATGATTGGAATTCTTTTTCTCGGAAATCAAAATATTTTTGGCCCAATATATTTAACTTTTAAACCAAATAATCATCTATTTAAGAGAGGGTGAGAGAGAGAGAGAGAGAGAGAGAGAGAGAGAGAGAGAGAGAGATCTAAAACATATAAAGCTCTTTTTTAACACTGGTTAGAAAAAAAACATATATTAACCAGTGTTAAAAAACATATATAAAGCTCTATCAGTTATTTGTTTTTCATTGCATACATAAAAATATTAATATTTTAAGTGACTGTATCGATTAATTAATTGGTTTCATGTAAATTGTTTTAACGTAAATGAGTTTCCGATAATCCATGTTAATGATTATATATATCTATATTTATAACAATATTTTGAAATTAAAATTTTCTATGGAAATTATAATATGTTTTATCACATAACCAAGAAAATAAGTAAATATAAATTTACTATTTTCACATAGTAATGATTAAATATTCTTCTTTGTGTTAGTGTATGTATATTATGTCGTAGAAACAAAAAGAAGGGAAGATGTGTTCTTGTATAATCAACTTTCAAATATATTTGATACTCAGTTATATGTTTTAAATATACTAGTCATTCAAGATTTTATTTCAAATTTAATATAATAAAGTAAGAATTTTTTTTTGAATTTCTTCTTAATATATCAGTTTAATGTTCTTTTGGGTATATGATTGAAATTCTTTTTCTCGGAAATCAAAATATTGTTGGCCCAATATATTTAACTTTTAAACCAAATAATCATCTATTTAAGAGAGAGTGAGAGAGCGAGAGAGAGAGAGAGAGATCTAAAACATATATAAAGCTCTTTTTTAACACTGGTTAGAAAAAAAAACATATATTAACCAGTGTTAAAAAAACATATATAAAGCTCTATCAGTTATTTGTTTTTCATTGCATACATAAAAATATTAATATTTTAAGTGACTGTATCGATTAATTAATTGGTTTCATGTAAATTATTTTAACGTAAATGAGTTTCCGATAATCCATGTTAATGATTATATATATATATATATATATATAACAATATTGTGAAATTAAAATTTTCTATGGAAATTCTAATATGTTTTATCACATAACCAAGAAAATAAGTAAATATAAATTTACTATTTTAGCATAGTAATGATTAAATATTCTTTTTTTGCGTTAATTTATGTATATTATGTTGTAGAAACAAAAAGAAGGGAAGATGTGTTCTTGTTTAATTAACTTTCAAATATATTTGATACTCAGTTATATATTGTAAATTTACTAGTCATTCAAGATTTTATTTCAAATTTAATTTAATAAAGTAATAATTTTTTTTTTTGAATTTTTTCTTAATATATTAGTTCAATGTTCTTTCGGGTATATGATTGGAATTATTTTTCTCGGAAATCAAAATATTGTTGGCCCAATATATTTAACTTTTAAACCAATTAATCATCTACTTGAGAGAGAGAGAGAGAGAGAGAGAGAGAGAGAGAGAGAGAGAGAGGTTACAGTTCGTGAAAGAGAGATCTAAAACTCTAATTTAGTACATAATATGTAGTATATGAAATTTAATATTAAAATGACATTTTAAAAATTATACTCACTGCATAAGAAATAAAATGAGTGAGGCAATTCTTTTTATTGACACGTCTCTAAAGATCATATTCCAAAAATATTTCAAGTGATATTTTATAATTCAAATAGGGACCAATCGAAATCAGAAAAAATATATAAAGCTATATCCATTATTTATTTTTAAGTGCATCCATAAAATATTAATATTTTAAGAGAATGTGAATTACTTAATTGGTTTCACGTAAATGAGTTTCCGATAATCAAATCAAGCCTGTTCGAATAATTCTACCTCGTAAATCTCAATACATTCATTGCATCCATTATTGACATTCAACACTAATCTATAGTTCCTGCCTCCTACAATTTTATCACCAGAAACTAGTGTCTGAAAATGGAGTCTTAAGTTTTTCTTTTTGTTGTATTCTGAAATAGTAAACTTGGCGATGACTTCAAGAGAAGGATCTTAAAATCCTTGATGGGGTTATATCCACCTAAAAAATCATCTTTATCTGCTTCATTTTCTATTTTCTTCTCCTTTTTCTGTTTGTCTGTTTAGATTTCTCATTGTATTTGTATCAGAATTTTGTGATTTGTGGTAGATAAAAAAAATGGATGGTTACCACAATAAGAGATCACTCAAAATCCTGAAAGAATCTAAACTTTATTATAATATATAAATTACAGTCAATTTTAATAGTGATATGTATTAATATTATTTACTGTAATGAGTTTTTTAGATTAATAATTATATATAGATTTAGTTTGTTAAATACTATTTTTGTTAGACTTTGTTTGTTTAAAAGAGCTTTCATTCATTCTAATATTTATTTAAGATGCAAATTTAATTTTGGTACAAATAACTATTCTAGTTTGATATAAGAAATTAAAAACTAAAACATACAACAACAGAAAAATCTCAAAGTCCAGAAAATACAAATTTCTATCATAAATTTATAATTGAAAAACTCTTCTTAACATGCTAATGATTATATATATATTATGAAATTATAATTTTGTATGGAAGTAAAAAAAAAAGATTTATCATAAAACCAAGAAATAAGTAATTATAAATTTAATATTTTAACATAGTAATGATTATATATTCTTCTCTGCATTAATGTATTTGTATTATATTGTAGAAACAAAAAGAAAGAAAGATGTGTTCTCATTTAAATCAACTTTCAAAATTGATACTCAGTTATATGTTGTAAATTTACTAGTGTTTCAATATTTATTTCAAATTTAATATATATAATAAAATAAAAAAAATATTATTTTATTTTTAATTTCTTCTCAATATATCAAGATATTGTTGGCCCAATCTATTTAAGTTTTAAACCAATGATTCATCTCTTTGAGAGAGAGAAATCAAAAATTTATAGTTCGGGAGAGATGGATCTAAAACTCTAATTTAGTACAGAATATGTAGTTTAAGAAAACTAATACTAAAATAACATTTAAAACATTATACGTAGTGCATAAGAATAAAAATCAAGTGAGGCACAAATCATATCAATTCTTTTCATTGACACGTCTCTAAAGATCGTGTTCCAAAAAAAAAAATTCAAGTGAAACTTAAATTTTTTTTTAAAAAGCACCAACCAAAATCTAAAAATATATAAAGCTTATTTTTAAATGCATAGATAAAAATATTAATATTTGATTAATTATTTGGTTTCACGTAAATGAGTGTCTGATAATCAAGCCAAAGCCTATTCGAATACTTCTACCTCGTAGATCTTAATACCTTCATTGCATCCATCATTGACATTCAACAATAATCGGTAGTTCATCCCTCCTAGAATTTATTTATCACCAGAAACTACTTTCTGAAAACCGAGTCTTGAGTTTTTCTGTTTGTTGTATTCTGAAACGGCAAACTTGGTGATGATTTCAATAGAAAGATCTTTAATATCTTCTATGGAGGTACATCCACCTAAAAAATCATCATTATCTCCTTCATTTTCCATTTTATTCTCCTTATTTTCTTTAGATTTCTCATACTATTTATAATCAGAATATGTGATGTGTGGGAGATAAAAAAAATGGATAGTTATCACAATAAGATATCACTCAAAATCCTATAGGAATCTAAACTTTATAAATGATACTCAAATTTAAATGTATTTATAATATTAATATAAAAAATGGCTTACGTTTGAAGATAACTATAACCTCCGAACCATTTTATGTTTGACATGTGACACATATTAAAACTGTCTTAGTTTCAATATTATCATATATGTTACAGTAAATTTTAAAATGATATATATTATATAATATTATTTATTCTAATGAGATTTTTAGAATAATAATTGTATCTAGTTTTAGTTTCTTAATTACTTTTTTTTAAAGATTTTCGTTTGTTTAAAAGAGCTGTCATTCATTCTAATTTTTTTTAAGATGCAAATTTATTCTAGTTTGATATAAAATAAAAAATACAACAAAAGAAAAACCTCACAGTCCAGAAAATACAAATATCTATCATAACTTTATATTTGAAAAACTCTTCTGTGAACATGTTAATAATTATATATATATATATACATCAATATTTTGAAATTATATTTTCGTATGGAAATAAAAAAAAAGCTTTAACATATAACCAAGAAAATAAGTAATTATAAATTTACAACTTTAAAATAGTAATGATTATATATTCTTCTTTGCATTAATGTATGTATATTATGTTGTTGGAAACAAAAAGAAATCAAGATATGTTCTTGTTTAAATAAACTTTCAAAAATATTTTGACACTCATTTATATGTTATATATTTACTAGTGGATCAAGATTTTATTTTGAATTTAATATCTATAATAAAATAATGAAAATATAATTTTATTTTTAATTTCTTCTCAATATATCAGTTCAATGTTCATTGACACGTCTCTAAAAATCATATATCAACTTTAAAATAGTAATGATTATATATTCTTCATTGCATTAATGTATGTATATTATGTTGTTGGAAACAAAAATGAAGCAAGATATGTTCTTGTTTAAATAAACTTTCAAAAATATTTTGATACTCAGTTATATGTTATACTAGTGGTCTGTCGCGCGGAATGTTTGCCGTTCGTGTTATTTAACAAAGAATATTTGTCATGAGATTCAATTGTTTAATCGAAAATCTGCCAAAGCTCTAGCTTCGAGAGATTGATTGTGTTACATGATCTCTCAGAATGTGTGTTAGCACAATAAAGTGAGCGAAGATGCACTTGTTGCTGCTACACTCGGATCACAGATCACTACATCATTTAAATGTATAGATATTCAAAAGAGGAAGATGGACTATATGAGTTAAGGAACCGACATGAATCTAAATCCGGTAAAACCCCTTTTTCTTATAATATTTACAAAAACATGTGATTAAACTTTTCATACACTTTTAATATTAAAAAAATAATGAAACTATAAGATTTATGATTCTTTAGACTTTTGATGAAAGTTGTACAATGTTATTCGAAGAAAATGATAATAAAGAAAACCAAAATTTCTTTATATGACATTGTTAGACTATTATTTTATTTTTGTTATTGAAAATCTCATACAAATTTTTTTTTCTGATTTAAATTAATTTTCTAATATTTTGATTTAATAATTTGTTATCTTATTTTTTAGCCAAAATTCTTATATCTTATTTTATAATATTGACTTGTGGTTCAGCCACAGTCGACCTAATAACCGATGACCTGAGAATAATCCAATTTAACATCTAGTTTAGATTTAAAAACATTACATTTTTTGTTTGTTCGTTACTTCATTTCTATTCCATAAATACCTAGTGAGGTAAGGAGATATTCTTATTAGTAAACATATATATAGAGGTAGAGGTCGTAAGAAAGGATGAGGAGTTTAATGTTTTGTGTGACCTATAATTCTTTCAATAAATAAGCTAACATTTACGCTGTATTACACACGAATTTTAGGCTTTCTTTTTTTTTTTTTGTTACAAATGACTATGCTAGATTTATAAGAGATAAGGAACAAAGACAGATGTCCTAGCTGAAGGGGAGAAGGGATTTATAGAAGTTAGAATGTTGTTAGACGTAAGTGTTGAGAAGGTTGAAAGTCAGACTGAGTGGAGTTAGAAGTTGTTTGTTTTTTATATTGTCGTTGTTTAATTTTTTTTTCTTTTGTCATTTGTTTTTTATTAAAGGAAGGGGGTTTTGTAAGCTGANAAGGAACAAAGACAGATGTCCTAGCTGAAGGGGAGAAGGGATTTATAGAAGTTAGAATGTTGTTAGACGTAAGTGTTGAGAAGGTTGAAAGTCAGACTGAGTGGAGTTAGAAGTTGTTTGTTTTTTATATTGTCGTTGTTTAATTTTTTTTTCTTTTGTCATTTGTTTTTTATTAAAGGAAGGGGGTTTTGTAAGCTGAGTTAGCTGAATATTAAAAGCATCCATATGAATGGGGAAAACACAACAGCAACATGTAACAAATAAGGAAACATATGCATTCTAATTTATTTAAACATAAAATAAGCATGAATCAAAGGGAATAACTGTGGTGGAGAGATGCGACAAGAACCCCATAACTTTAGAAATCAAGCTTACCCCCTTCCTTTAATAACAACCCCTTGATGGCATCCATATTAATGGAGAAAACACAACAACAACAACAACAGGTAACAAATAAGGAAACACATGCATTCTAATTTATTCAAACATAAAATAAACATGAATCAAAAGGAATAACTGTGGTGGAGAGATGTGATAAGAACTCCATAACTTTAGAAATCAAGCTTTGCGCAGACTTTTCCCAGCGCATCCCTCTGCGGGAAGAGGTTTCTCAGCATTTATTCCATGTGGAGCAGCTTCAGCAGGTAGATGTTGTTCTTTCAACCATCCCTAAAGAATCAATTCACTATTGGTCTTAGGGGCTTCTCTTGGCTTACATGAAAATCTTTAGTTTTTTACAGATCCAATTCATGCCATGTAGTCGCCAGGGTTGTTATATCCTTCCCTGTGCATGGACTATTAAGAAAACCGAGCACTAAATAGAGTGAGATGAGTGCACTTATAGACAATAGTTGCACTCACATGTTCCACAAATTTTGGTAGGGGTTGACGTTCATTGTCATCGAAGATACTTGCTATGGTAAAATGTTGAGGTTTAGAAAAGAAGTTGAATGCGAACAACTCTTACTGGAAAGTGTAGGTCCTGTCCACTAAATCCTTTAGGCATTGTGGAAGGTATCTTGCCTCTGGGTTTTCAACACCTGTGTTCAGTATCCAACAAACATTATAGTAACCGTATTTGATATTTGGCAAAGAACCCAACACATGTGCAAATGTAATGTTTGGTTGATGTTACCATGAGTTGTGCGGCAGCTGTAACCTTTTCCAGCTTGGTTACTGAATACTCACCCATCTAAAGCCACAAACACAATACGTACAGATGAAAAAAATTAGAATGGTTAGTTGTGGTTGGTTTAAAGGTACTCTTTTTTAAAGGCTGAAGTATGAGCGATAAAAAGTTTAGCAAGAATTAGTTAAGACTTCCAACGGCATTTCCGTTGTTATAGGTTGCATATGTAAATGATGAGAAACCCCGCTGGAAATTATTTTGATCATTTAGAACAGTGTTCTGGTTTCATCTTTCCAAGTGGCTTTGATGCCATAAAGTGTTGGTTTGTATAACACTATCTGCCATATAGCACTCAGTAGCACAGGTTAGTTATTTTTTATAAAAAAATAAGTAAGAGATAAACAGTGGATATATTAGTTTCTGAGATACACCTGGTAATCCTTTGGTTGTGTTAGCGAGTGACATAAACTGTTCACTGCTAAGGAACCTGAACATCTCTGTTGTGCTATGATTAATAGTCCCAGCAGTCTTAACCAAGGTGGTCTTCTCCACAAAACCTACAGAAATGGCGGCCACCTAGAGCTTGAAGTACAAATTACTCAGTATGATATCAAAACCAATAAGCTCATTAAGCGAACTCTCTTTAAGGAAGAATCAAAAGTAACAAATTAGAATCTGAAATTTATGAATGCAAAAATTTAGTCTAGTAAATAAAGGCCTTCTCTTTGACCAAAACCTGTCAACACACATATGCTCTCCTCGTTGACATTCCTTGCTTTTTAGAAATGCATGAGCCTTGTGATGACTGTCACGCTACACCGACCTTCCTTCAGCTCAGAAAACGAAACTGACAATTAGCAATAAATCATGAAAAAAATAAAAGGAAGCAACTAAAACTTTCTGCCTAGACATAGAATGAAAATAATAGGTGCAAGTACGTACTTGTAGACAAACAGAGAAGAAGTAACTACATAGACAATGTAAAAAGAGGAGACAAACCTTCTAATCAAGCAGGAGCATGTCAACTCCCATCAGTTCCACTCCTTTCTTCATGTTGCGTGCTTCCTAGACATGCAGAAGAAACGTCTGAAAACACCGGCTGACTTCAAATCAAATAGAAAGATATGCGATTAGACCATAGTTGCAGCTTGTGTGTAAAGAAGCAGAAGGGTTGAATCTAGTGAAGCAGAGAAATCTCGAGTATCCTCTATCCCTATTTATGGTGGTAGAAATTAGGGATTTAAGATGAGGCTGATGCAAGGGGAAATCGAAATCGACGTTGTAAGAGAGCTTGAATTAAAATTAATGGGACAATTTATGAGACGAATCCAATGACGACGAAAATCGTTAGAATTCCGATTTGTTATTGCCGATTATATGAAGAGAACGTGAACAGGTGAAGACAAGTGAAGAAGAAATACTCGAGATCGACAATGGGCTTCGTTAAAGTATGATGTTGGGCCTTATCAAATAAACTAACATCCATACGCAGGTAAAATAGAGTGATGACGTGTCTTTTTTTGCCCCCTACTTCTTGATGATGTGGATAGCTTAAGAAGGTACTAAACTCAACTTTATTATTATANACGTGAACAGGTGAAGACAAGTGAAGAAGAAATACTCGAGATCGACAATGGGCTTCGTTAAAGTATGATGTTGGGCCTTATCAAATAAACTAACATCCATACGCAGGTAAAATAGAGTGATGACGTGTCTTTTTTTGCCCCCTACTTCTTGATGATGTGGATAGCTTAAGAAGGTACTAAACTCAACTTTATTATTATATACTAGGGCCGGACCGGCGCTACGCGCCGGATTCGTATGTGTTATTGAAGAATAAATAAATAAATAAGTTTTTAGATTTGGTAAAGCTATTATTCTGAATAATTTGATTAGAGTGAAGGCTCATCAAATAACAGAAGATTTGAAAGCACTTTATCGTAGGAAAGTTAGATGAAATTGTAATCTTTATTTCGAGTTATGGTTTTAGTTTTAGTTACCTCTTTTTCCTTGTTTTTGTATATCTTCCGCATTGCTAATTGTTTTTTTAATTTGTTCGAGGAACTCCGCTTATATAAACTTTTGTTTGTATTTTTTGTATTTATTTATTGAATGGTAGCAAATGAATATTTATTAAAATGATGAATAACATAGTAAAGCCACGAAAGTAACATGTATGATAAATTGAAATTTGAACATAAGAAATAGATCTTCTAGACCCTAATTTTATTTTATTCTCTATTGATTGCAAAATTAATAATTCCGCTTAATCGTTTGAGCCATGTTATTTGGATCGCACCTTGTTCGTTGCTTCATGTGAACCATATTTGTATAATACCGCTTTTTCATAGGAACCGGGATTGCATTTAGTGAATTTTTTATTCTTGCCCAGCAATGGTTGGATGTTGCTATGTTATTTGTCTATTGTAGTTTATCCAAATATTTTCCCCTTTGCAAAGAACTAAAATATTCTATAAATAGTATTTATAGAATATTAAAAATGACATAAATGACAAATAATTTTTCCAAGTTTGTATGTTTTATATTTAAATGAATTTACAATGTATTTAATGTTTTTTGTATAAAAGTATGTTAAAAATATTGAGATGAAAATATGTGAGAAAGTAAATGATATTTTTTTTTCCAATCAATTTGATAGTAGATACTCACCGTAGTGATTACTTTTTTTTAAAGTTGATTAGGTCAAAATGAGATATAATAAGTGCTTTCCTAAATTTAAAACTTTTGTTATGGTATTTTAGCATAAAATATTTACTGATGATATTTGGTTTGATGCAGCATTGATACCTAATTTAAACCTCGATTTGATGGCATTCAGGAAAGCTTAATCACCTACGGTTTATGAGAAATACGCTTATAATAAAAGTATTGTTAACTACATCATTAAGATGTTTTACTTTACAGAGAATCTAGAGATAAAACAATAAAACTTTATTAAGTAATGAACGCAAAAACAGTTGTCATCGATACACTTGTTACTTGTTAAACATGTACATCCCAACCTTTTGCTCTTTCCGAGTAGTACTTAAATGTCGCATTCCTGTCTGCTAGTTAAGAACACTCCCAACGGAGGTTTATAAGACAAGTTCTCAGAACTAAAAATAATCAACAAATGCAAAAAGATAGAAAGAGTAACATATACGGTCCTCAAATAATATATTCAAGAATCGTATTAGAAACATACAAACTAAGTGTCACTTTTAATTTAAAAAGGTAAACAAAAATTAATTATTCAAGGCAGGTTTTAACTGGTAAGGATGCTCTAGAGGAATGATCCTGCGCAGCTCTCGGGGACGTTAAGCTGGTGGTTGTGGATACCTTTCATAAAAAATGGTGGTTAAACGAAGAAAAGATTAGTTAGATTCATTTTTTATCTCATTTGATTGGGTTTGATAAAATGAAAATAGATTTTAGTATTTTTTAAATATATTATGTATTTTAACTAAATTATTATTTGTTGACAAAAAAAATTAGATGTTAAGCTAGATTAGAAATGATGAGTTGCTAAAAAATTAATAGGTTTGATATAAAGAAGAAGAAGAGGAAAAAAAAATTTAGAGATAATTTATAATTTTCTTAAAAATGATGATCGTTGTGTCAAATTTATATGATAAATAATAATGAAGATTTTTCAAGCAATATACACTTCACACAATAGCTAGCATGAATGTATTCTCGAGGCAGAGGAGCATAGTTTTCGACTTCCTTTCTCTGTTCCTTCCCATCAAACTTGGACAGAAGCCTCATGTTAACCATAAACAGCTTATCAATCTTCTTCTGAGGTAGCTTCTCAAGCAAGTCACCACACTTGATCAAAATATTGCAGGATGAGATAAGGAGGTAAGCAAAGAACTGAAGCCTATCTTCTTGANCCTATCTTCTTGAAACTCCACAGGGCTGTAAATGTTTCTCCTACCATCAAAAGCAGGGACAGCACCAGAGAAACTACTATGCTGATCAGTCTCCACGAATTGATCATCCGAGCGATTTCCTTTGACGGGTTTGGAGACATCTCAACGTTGTAATTGTAAATCTTCTGTGAAGGATCAAACTTGATAAGAAAATAGTTGGGGAGAAGATATATAACAGAGCCTTGTTGACCACCAGACTCAGGTCTTTTAGCAACCACTAATGCTGCTTATGCTTTTGTTGATGTTGACCCATTCACTTTGTTGTTTATATGGTTGGCTTATGTTCAGAAAACTGTGTCTGCGTCTGTTGTTTCTGATGCTTTCTCTCCACAACTGTTTTTGATAGAAACACAAAAGATGCAGTTAAATCAGTACCAGCAGAGAGTATTTAAGCATACAGAGAGTTTTTATTTCTAGGCAAAAAGTTTCTGACATTAACATATTAAATAATATTAAAGAAAAAGTGATACTATTGTAGTACAAATGAGGAGGAATAGATAGACATTTACGCAGCAGTGTGGGAAATCACACCAAGAACGACAACAGGGAAAAGAGATAGCCTTGAAAACCTTGTCCTCATCAACATCATGAAGCTGAAATCACATATGAAAGGTATATGGTCATGCACTGCATCTAATGAGTAAAGGGTGAGTAAATGGTCTTGGTCTTGGTCCTTTTCCGTCATGGTTTTTCGACTCTCTCTAATTATATCTCTAGACTGATCAAGCTTCTCCACGAACATTGCTAATCTCTCTCTCTGATCAGCAGAACCTGTAAAGAAAGGACGAACTTAAGTTACTGTCATCTACTTCCCTTTGGTGAATCTAGTAAAAAGAAATTTGAGAAGAAGTTCAGTAATATGTTTGTAACCTGACGACACCGATACACCTCGCTATAGTTTCTCGGAGAATTTTCACCATGAAATATAACACCATTAGTTATCAAGTTTGAATCCCGATCAGCTTGCTGGTACAGAGAACAATCAAACTCAGCTGGCTGTGATATATGAGAGAACAATGACAATCAGATGGTATTTGCAGTGTTTAGAATTGTACTTGCTTTTAGAACATGGTTTTCCACAAGATTTGGCAGAAACTTCCCCGCTATGTATTTCACGCTTCACCTTGTTGTCCTCGTCTATATCACTCATATAGCATATGCTATCCATGTAAACCACAAATCAACAGGTGATTTATAGAAAACGTACAATAGAAACAGAAAAGAGAAAACAATTCACCTTTTTTGGAGAGTGTCATTCTCCCAAAAGATAACTGCAGTTATCATTCTGTAAAATCAACTGGATATATTTATAGTCGGAGGACATGACGGTTAATGGGGGATTCGATGAGTCTGATTGAAGGATGCAGAGTGAAGGATGTGTTGATGAGACAGAAGGTGGGAGCAAAGTAGAAAACAATGACCCATTACGAAGAATGAATCGTAAAAGCCATCGACGGCAGCACCATTCACGGCGCAAGACTGAGACAACGATGAACCCTAATTCTAGTTTCTGGACTAAGGAAAAACAAAGCCCATATTGAATATAAAAGAGAAAAAAGCGAGCCCAAACGAAAGCAGCATAACCCAGTATCAAAACACAGTAGTTTCATCAGGTGCCAGGTGTCATTATTTGCCCCCAAGTAGTGAGAAAAGACAACTTTATTATTATAGATATATAGATATTTACTAGTGGTTCAAGATTTTATTTTGAATTTAATATCTATAATAAAATAACGAAAATCTAATTTTTTTTTAATTCTTCTCAGTATATCAGTTCAATGTTCACTGACACGTCTTTAAAAATCATATTTCAAAAACATTTCAAGTGAAAAAGTTACAAAATTCAAAAAGGGATCAATCAAAATCTGAAACATATATAAATCTCTATCATTTATCTTTATTTATATATGTATTTTTTTTTAAAAAATGCATACATAAAAATATCAATATTTTTAAGAGAATGTGTAGATTAGTTAATTGGTTTATTCTGAAATGGCAAACTTGACGATGATTTCAAGAGAAGGATCTTTAATATCTCGATTGGGTTCCATCCACCTAAAAAAATCATCATCATCTGCTTCATTTTTTTATTTTCTTCTCCTTATTTTTTGTTTTATTTGTTTAGATTTCTCATTGTATCTGTAATCAGAATTTTGTTATGTGTGGGAGATAAAAAAATGGATGGTAACCACAATAAGAGATCACTAAAACCCTGAAAGAATTTAAACTTTAATTATCACTAGATCATTTCTCCGCGCTACATGCGGATTATATATTTTTAATATTTAATTTCTTGCACATATTTTGTATTATTATGTTCATTGAATTGTTTGAGTTTATATCTAATTTAATAAACCATATGTACTTTTATAAATTTTATTATTGAAAAAATTCATGAAAATACATCAACTAAATATCATTAAGGTTTTTAATACCTAAACTTTTTTTATTATCCAATTTCATACCTAAATTGATTATTTATTCATTTTAATACACTTAATTTAAAAACTGTACTAATTTAATACCGAAATTATTTATAAGTTCGAATGAAAATTTAAAAAATCTTCAAAACTGAACAGAATAAATCTTAAAATTTCTATTTTTATTTTAATTTAGAGGAATAAAATATCTAAACTGTGGATAATATTTAAAACTACAGTATTAGTTGTAGTTTACATTTCAATTTTAGTTTTATTTCTGAAGCTTAAAATTAATTAATTTATTTAATAAAATAATTTCTAATTTTTATTATTTTATCCACAAATTAGTTACTTTATTCCTAAACTTGAAATTAAATTTGAAAATTTTCAGATTTATTTTTATTTCAAAGTTTTTTTTTTTAATTTTTGTTTGGAATTTTTAAAATGAGAATAGGTTGGGTAGTAAAATGGGCACATCTATTAGAATGAGCAAAATAATTAGTTGAAATACTAAACTGATATCAAAAAAGTTTGGGTATTAAAAATCATGAGAAAATTTTGTTAAAATATTTTTATAAGATTTTATCTTTATTATTTGGAATATGTTTTCTTTTTAATCTTTTGCCACTTATTTTATGTTATTTTCAAATAGGATTAAGATTTAAACTCTAGAAATGACCATAACTAACACACCAAAGGATGAGAAACACATGTTGTTCTTCTTTTTTACCATGTACTCTGCATATTTAGTATTTGGTGTACTATTAAGTTTATTTATTAAATAGTTATTGAATTATACATTTTCAAATTAGAATTTTTTTTATAATTTTGTTTTCCAAATTTTATTTATTTCAATTTTTTTATTTTTTATTTTTTTAAAAAAAATTTCATTTTCAAATTCAATTGTTTTAAAAAAATTATTTGTAATATTTTTTTATAAACATAAGTAACCGGACACTTGTGGTCTGGTGGAAAAGAACTCACATCTGTTACATAGATTCGAATCCGGGCCACGTCGATTAAAATGGGGTGAAGCCCTTGAAGCTACCTACCATAGGAATCTTAGTTTCTTGGTTGTGTTCTATATCGGAACACTGTTTTACAATCATAAAGTCATCGAATCAGACAATATAGCGAAAGATTTGGTGGGAGTCCTAATTGCTGCGTTTAAAAACGAAAGCTCATTGTCTTAGTTACCTTATGGAGCTTTATGAATTTGAGTCATATTATTTTAAAAGTACTGGTAAACATCAAGTTCATCACACTCACATATTCAAGTCAGTGTTGCATATCATCTCATCAATGAATTTAATTATATTACAAATTTTGACTTTTTTTTGGCCAAGTACAAATGATTACTTTCTCTTTTAAAAATTTGGATAAAACTAAAAAATAAAAATGTAAATCAACTTGTAACTCTTAAATAATTTTAAAAAATATTTTTCATGAAAAAAATCTAAAGAAAAACATACAGGGATGCTCTCAAGATATTATGCCGTTTTTCTCAGCTCCAAATTTTTCATCGTGTAACGTCTGTTTTTCAAACTTCATTTTAATTCTCAGTAAAATCCGACCAACAACCCCTCCATTTTACTGAAAGAAACAAACTGGAACAGTATGCACATTNTTTTAAAAAATATTTTTCATGAAAAAAATCTAAAGAAAAACATACAGGGATGCTCTCAAGATATTATGCCGTTTTTCTCAGCTCCAAATTTTTCATCGTGTAACGTCTGTTTTTCAAACTTCATTTTAATTCTCAGTAAAATCCGACCAACAACCCCTCCATTTTACTGAAAGAAACAAACTGGAACAGTATGCACATTTTTTAATTTGTATACTCAGGTAAGCGAGAGATTAACAGTAGCTTTCAGAAAATGAAAATCAATGACCTCAGACAAAATAGCAACGGTTAAGTAAAAGAGGTAGTAAATAAAAATGATACTCAAAATAGGATATTTGGTTGTTCAAACTTACATCCACCTTTATCGATTTATAATTGTATATATAATGATTATGCACAGTCTTTCTAAATTTTACTTGATACATGAGAATTTGACGAAAAAAATTGTTAATAACAAATTCTTTCATTATCTTTATTCTTTGCCACTTTATCAAATCCGATAATTTTGAAACTTTCTGTATATACTTTCATTTTAGTTAACGTTCTTCATTTGATTTTATAAATGTTTAAACCGAGATACAATATGGTCTTTGACTAATGGTGATGAAATTTTACTTGACATTGATCAGATTCAATATATTTTAACATTTACAATGAATTAGAATTGGTATAGATGTTAAACATTGTAAGATTCAGTAGAATATCATATTCAAAACGAAATTAAATATTAAATAAATAATCAATTGTCAAATGAAATATAATATATTAACTGTGATATAATACCAATGCCATCTAGATAAGAAACTGTAAGATGTTTTATCTTTGTGACACTAAAAAAAATATCGGCATTAGTAGCACACCAAAAATATTGATAGATCCCCTGTCTGTCATAGCGTTTTCTTATGAGCTATGATAAATAGATATATTATAGCATTAATAATCCACTATAGAATAATTTTTATACCATTTGATCCGTGTTATGATATATTTTTGCATGATTTATTTCTAGTGCTGTAAAATATATATTATAATTGGTTATTATTGATTTAATCAAAAATATAATTATTAATTAAAAATAAAATCAAATTAATTTATATTTAAAAATTAAATAAAAAAAACTAATTAAACACACGTTAAACCTAAAGGTTGCCTTCCTCAAGCCATGTGTGCCTACATTGTCTTCCACGTCATCAGCCATAAAGGTCATGTTCTCTTTGCTGTACTACCACCACTGGAACTGCCACCAAACCACCTAGCACCACCGCTGCGTAGACCACGCCTTTCCTACTCCAACTTTAAACTTCTGCTGCACCATCCACTTTTCTTACACTGTACAAAAACTAAAACTAAAATCTAATATACAAATACAAAAAAACACAACCTTACTTGTGAATAATATATCCCATCTTTGTGCTCTGGATTTGCCATTTACGAAATCTTCCAAGATCCGACCTGGTTCCTTCAACTCGCAGGAGGATGGAGAAGAAAGATTATGATATTTGAGGTTGGTCGATTCAGGTGTGATTCCAAACTGTTCCAGTAGATGTTTTACAGTCTCTTCCTTGCTCTTGTAATCTCGCTCCATGATTCTGCCATGAACCTGAAACAAAGCGGAGAAAAATAAAAAGTGATTAAGAGACTATAATTAACGTCTAATTAAATGAAATGATTGAATCCTTACGTAATATGAGAACTCCTCCACGCTCTTAAAACCTCAAGGGACCAAGGCACATTCTTGAGGTTCTTGTGATGTTACAGCAACCTCATCATCTCTCCATATGCTACAGCGACGTTTTTGTTGTTTCTTTCTTTTATCCCTGAACAAATGGGCTAAACATACAAACAATAAAAACCAAAGCAAAACAAATAAAAGCCCATTCTGTTTTTGAATATTTATGCTGACGTGGCACTCTCTCCATTGAGAGTATTGTACTTTTAATATAGTACTGAGGTTCTGTTGTTTGATCAAAAAAATATAGTACTGAGGTTCTTGTGATGTTACAGCAACCTCATCATCTCTCCATATGCTACAGCGACGTTTTTGTTGTTTCTTTCTTTTATCCCAGAACAAATGGGCTAAACAAACAAACAATAAAAAACAAAGCAAAACAAATAAAAGCCCATTCTGTATTTGAATATTTATGCTGACGTGGCACTCTCTTCATTGAGAGTATTGTACTTTTAATATAGTACTGATACTGATATGTAAGTTACAGCCAATTTTAGTAGTGATATGTTTTAATATTATTTATTGTTATGAGATTTTTGGACTAATAATTGTATCTAGTTTTAGTTTCTTAAATACTTTTTTGTAAGATTTTGTTTGTTTAAAAGAGATGTCATTCATTCTAATATTTTTTAGATGCAAATTTAATTTTAGTACAAATATCTATTCTATTTTAATATAAAAATATAAATACAAAAATACAGCAAAAAAATAAATCTCACAGTCCAGAATATACAAACATCTATCATAAATTTATATTTAAAAAACTCTTCTTAACCAAGAAATAAAGTTATATGTTGTAAATTTATTCTCAATACATCAGTTCAATGTTCTTTTGTGTATATAGTTTGAATAAAGTTTTATCATATACCAAGAATTTTTTTTTTGAACAAATACCAAGAAATTAAGTAATTATAAATTTACTATTTTAAATTACTAATGATTATATATTTTTATTTTCATTAATGTATGTAATTATGTTGATACTCAGTTATATGTTGTAAATTTACTAGTGGCTCACGTTTTATTCAAATTTAATATATATATATATATATATATATATATATATATATATATATATATATTTATGTATATATATAAAATAATAAAAAAATAGTGACCTACATATTATATTCTCTCTCTCTCTCGCTCTCTCTCTTTCTCTTTCTCTCTCTCAAATAGAAAAATCATTAGTTTCAAAGTTAAATAGATTGGGCCAACAATATTTTGATTTCCAAGAAAAAGTATTCCAATCATATACCCGAAAGAACATTGAACTGATATATTGAGTAAAAAAAAAAATTTACTATTTTATTATATTAAGTTTGAAATAAAATCTTGAACGATTAGTATATTTACAACATATAGCTGAGTATCAAAATGTATTTGAAAGTTGATTAAACAAGAACACAACTTCCTTTCTTTTTGTTTCTACAACATAATATACATACATTAAAGCAAAGAAGACTATTTAATCATTAGTATGCTAAAATAGTAAATTTATAATTACTTATTTTCTTGGTTATATGATAAAAACAATTTGTTCCGTAGAAAATATTAATTTCAAAATATTGTTATTTCTATATGGATGATAAAAGAAATCATTGCATGTTAAGATGTGTTTTTCAAATATATATTTATTATAGAAATTTGTAACTGTGAGATTTTTGTTTTTGTATTTTTTCATTTTTATATTTATATTAAACTAGAATAGATATTGTACCAAAATTAAATTTGCATCTTAAAAAATATTAGAATGAATGACCTCTTTTTAAACAAGCAAATTCTTACAAAAAAAAATAAGTAAAATTTTAAAACTAGATACAAATATTAATCTAAAATGTCATTACAATAAACTATAATAATATATATCACTATCAAAATTGACTGTAACATATATTACAATATTGAAACTTAGATATTTTCCATATGAGCCACATGTCAAACATAAAATGGTTTGGATGTGACAATTATGTTTAAACGTAAGCCAATTTAAATTTTTATATTAATATTATAAATACGGTTAAATTTGAGTATCTTTTTAAAAATTTAGATTCTTTTAGGATTTTGAGTGATCTCTTATTGTGGTAACTATCCATTTTTATCTCTCACACGTCACAGACTCTTCCCTCGAAGTCATCGTCAAGTTTTCCCTTTCGGAATACAACAAACATAAAAACTCAAGTATCAATTTTCAGACAATAGATTCTGGTGATAAACAAATTGTAGGAGGCATGAACTACTGATTAGTGTTGAATGTAAATGATGGATGCAACGAAGGCATTAAGATTTACGAGGTAGAAGTATTCAAACAAGCTTGGCTTGCTTATCGGAAACTCATTTACATGAAAGCAATTAATTAGTCAATGCATTCTTTATGATTGAAATTAAAAATAAATAAATAAATAAATGATAAAGCTTTATATATGTTTCAGATTTTCATTGGTCCCTTTTTGACTTTTTCAAGTTTTTACACTTGAAATGTTTTTGGAACATGATCTTTAGAGATGTGTCAATAAAAATAATTGATTTACTTACTGTCTCACTTAATTTAAATATCTTGAACGATTAGTATATTTACAACGTATAGCTGGTATCAAAATGTATTTGAAAGTTGATTAAACAAGAACACAAAATTCCTTTCTTTTTGTTTCTACAACATAATACTCTCATGTGGTGGATGCTAATACATTCAGGTTCCTTATCAGTCTGGCGGTAAAGGAAGGACTTGATTTACGCTTAATGGATGTAGTCACAACTTACTTATATGGCCCACTGGATACTGATATTTACATGAAAATTCCATAATGATTTAAACTGCCATGAGCAGCAAATGCTAATTCTTGAGAAATTATTGCATAAATTTAAATCGATCTCTTTATGGATTGAAACAATCAGGATGTAGGTTTAATCGCCTAAGTGAGTACTTGTTGAAAGAAGCCTTTAAAAACGATCATATTAGTCTATGCATCTTTATAAAGAGATCTGAGAAATGATATACTATAATTGCAGTGTATGCTGTTTATTTAAACATCATTGGAACTCCTGAAGAGATTTCACTTACCATGGAATACCTGAAGAAAAAAATTGAGATGACAGATCTCGGAAAAACAAAGTTTTGTTTGGGACTACAAATTGAGCACCTCAAAAACGGAATCTTAGTGCATCAAGAAACTTACACTGAAAAAGTGGCTAAACAGTTTTCTATGGATCAAGCCCATCCTTTGAGTAGTTCGATGGTTGTGAGATCACTCGATGTGAATAAAGATCCCTTCCGCTCTAACAGAAGAATGAAAAATTTCTTGATCCTGAAATACCATACTTAAGTGCAATAGGGACATTAATGTTACTTGCCAGTCATACAAGACTGGATATTTCATTTTCAGTGAATCTATTGGCAAGGTTTAGTTCATGCCCAACTTGTAGGCATTGGAATGGAATAAAACATATACTTCGTTACCTCTAAGGTACGAATGACATGGGTATATTCTTTCCTAACCCATCCACAAAAGATTTGATTGGTTATGTAGATGTTGGGTACATATCTGATCCCCACAATGCTAGATCACAGACAGGATATGTGTTTACTTGTAGTGGAACTTCTATCTTTTGGCATTCGATGAAGCAAACCATTGCAGCTACTTCTTACAACCACGCAGAGATTTTAGCCATTCATGAAGCTAGCTGTGAATGTGTATGGTTAAGATCTGGCATTCAACATATACGAGAAGATTGTGGTCTACCTACAGGAAAAGAAGGTGCAACAATCATGTATGAGGACAATGCTGCATGTATTGCACAACTCAAAGATGGATAAATCAAAGGAGAAAAGACAAAGCACATTCTACCGAAGTTCTTTTTCACCCATGATCTGCAGAAGAATGGTGATGTTTGTGTTGTACAAGTTCGTTTAAGTGACAATTTGTCTGACTTATTCACCAAGTTGCTACCAATTGCTACTTTCAAGAAGTTGGTTTATCTTCTCGGATTACGTCGTTTTAAGGATCTTGACGTATGTACACATTAGGGGAAGTTACTGCGCGTTGCATTTTTTTCCTTTAGCCATGGTTTTTCCTATTAGATTTTTCTGGTAAGGTTTTTAACAAGGCAGCATCTTACGCACATAATAGACATCAAGGGGACGTGTTATAATTATTGTGCTGTCGATTATAGAAAGTCTTGTTCACCAATATTTACTTATATTTTTTTTTCCAAACTAAACCCTCATCTTGTATCCCTATATAGGAGTTAATTATTCATGGAATAAGATACACCAATTCCTCTTTTCTCTTGTCTTCGCTTCTTTACTCAAAACAGTTTGGATTTTAACCTTCAAACTTATTTTTAAAGTTAATTGCTTCATTGTTTTCATATACTATACGTGTGATGTTAGTTTAGTTAGAAATCGTAGTTAGAAAGCTTGGTTCATATATCGGGTTTCTGAATTATGATTGGACATATTAGGGTTTAGATAGTAGCTGTTTATTGGATATTACAATTGACTGAAAAATATAATCATTATAATGTTTGTTTTTTATATTTATATTTTGGAAAAATATCTTTTTGTGGTTGAGATCTCCTTATTATTATTTGAGGAACATTTTTTGTGTTGTACAAGTTCGTTTAAGTGACAATTTGGCTGACTTATTCACCAAGTTGCTACCGATTGCTACTTTCAAGAAGTTGGTTTATCTTCTCGGATTACGTCGTTTTAAGGATCTTGACGTATGTACACATTAGGGGAAGTTACTGCGCGTTGCATTTTTTTCCTTTAGCCATGGTTTTTCCTATTAGATTTTTCTGGTAAGGTTTTTAACAAGGCAGCATCTTACGCACATAACAGACATCAAGGGGACGTGTTATAATTATTGTGCTGTCGATTATAGAAAGTCTTGTTCACCAAAATTTACTTATATTTTTTTTCCAAACTAAACCCTCATCTTGTATCCCTATATAGGAGTTAATTATTCATGGAATAAGATACACCAATTCCTCTTTTCTCTTGTCTTCGCTTCTTTACTCAAAACAGTTTGGATTTTAACCTTCAAACTTATTTTTAAAGTTAATTGCTTCATTGTTTTCATATACTATACGTGTGATGTTAGTTTAGTTAGAAATCGTAGTTAGAAAGCTTGGTTCATATATCGGGTTTCTGAATTATGATTGGACATATTAGGGTTTAGATAGTAGCTGTTTATTGGATATTACAATTGACTGAAAAATATAATCATTATAATGTTTGTTTTTTATATTTATATTTTGGAAAAATATCTTTTTGTGGTTGAGATCTCCTTATTATTATTTGAGGAACATTTTTAAAAAGAAACCTTATATTCATCTGTGATTAACAACTTTACCATTTCGTGTCAACACCACAATACATCTCACATCCTTTATTGATTAATCCTCTCATACTTAGACTAATTACATTTCATGCCATTGCCAAATAAACCTACCAAGTGATTATATTATATGCTTCATTTTATATGCATGTTCAAGACAAAAATGCTATAGCCCTCATACCATATACCATATTTCGAAAATATATAAGGAAATTTATAAAGTCCAGTACTATTTTATTGTCTTAAATGTAGACATATAAAAATGTATATCAAAATATGTTATTTTATTCGAGTAAAAATGTATACATATAAAAAGTGTATATCAAACTATATGTTACTTATACAATGACGTTGTGTATTTTAATAACTCGAAAATTTATATAATCCAGTATTTTTTTTTATTCGTGTAAGAATGTAGACATATATATTCGCGTAAACATGTGGACATGTGAATCGTCCATAATACTGGAGTTATTTATATTTAAATAACAGTGTTATATGGACATACAAAGATATATATAGTACGTTATGTACTAATTTATTCAAGTAAAAATGTAGACATATAAAAAAGTGTAAATCAAATTAAGTTATTTATATGATCACGTAATGTATTTTTAAAAATCACGTCGTTTATATGGACATATAAAAACATATATAGTACGTTATGTATGATCACATTATAATTTTGTCACTAACTTTGTTGATGTCTATATATGGTAATCTATATAAATGTGATTGGTTTATGTCTGCATTTTACCACTACAGGTCATTTTCTTCATCTAGACGCAATTCATTGATTGATTTTTTTACAATTAAGGAGCATAACTAATGATTGATTTATTTAGGAATTTTTATTTAAAAAGTTAGTTTATGAGGGATTTCTTAATTTGCATTGATTGGGTATATGATCACGTTATGTATTTTAAAACTCTAAAATTTCACGTAATAATTTTTTCCACTAACTTCGTTGATGTCGATATATGGTAATCTATATAAAGAGGGTGGAAAATTTATATGTTATAATTTTTCTCAATGAAGTTAATGACATATAAAGGAGATAACTACTTGGAAAATTTTAAACCCGACACCCAATACAAGTCCATTTTTCATCTAACTCAATTTGAACTGCATAAAATATTTATATTTTGGAGTACTTTATTTAGTTGCCCAATATAACGCATATGTAGAATTTATTCGAAGTAAAGATATATGCTCTCTTAAGCTGTCCATATCATCAAGGAAGATGGAGGGTTTTTGGACACCTGTCACTTCATCAAATCTCCAACTAAACCGATTTTTTCATTGGTAGGTTTCATTCGATAAACACCATCATATTCTTTTCGACTTTCAAAAACCCTAGTCGTCAAGAGAGAAAAAAAGAGAGCTTTTTTAATTTCAAGTCGATGACCGGAGGCTTCTATAGCTCTGACATCGGCTTGTTTAATTCTTCTTATTTCTATTTCCTTGATCTATTTTCTTTATGGTCTTCTAGTTTGTTTAACTGCCAATTTATTTTGATTCAGACAAAATTTTGGACAGTCTTTTGTATGGTTTTTCCAATGGATTTGGAATGGAAAAAAAAATCGGTTCAATTGAATCGTTTAGAAAAGGTAATTGACATATCTACTGCGAATGGTGGCGACGGGTCTTACCGGCTTCAATCGTTGATTGTTATTCACTTGATGGTGATGGATTTTTTGCTGCAAACTATGGTTACTTCGAAAGTCAGCATGAAATTCTATGGAACGGTAATCTCTTTGGCTCTGTTATTATCAATAGAGCAATATAAAGAGTTGTCTTCTCTTGTTGGATCCTACTGGAGTAATAAAAAGAAAGTAGCAATCATTCTCAACTAAATCTGAAGCGTGGTGTTTCTAGATTAATATGAAGATTATCTCCTCTGAGATTCAACTTTTTTTTTTTTTTTTTTTGACAACAGATTCAACTATTTTAGAAGCAAATATGAAGTCTTCACATGAAAATTTTTAGTCATCCATACGCTAATAGATGTGTTTTTTTTTTACTTTGGATCCCTACTGTTGTATCCCTTTTCTATATTGTTTTTGCCAATTCTCATTGTGTAAAACTATTTGCCTAAATGGCTTAACAATACAACCCAACATTAAAAAAAAAAAACCGATTTTTTCATTCTGGAAAACATCCTCAAAACTTTTATGGGCTCTACAAGACCAAGACTTCTGTTTGGCCTTATATCAATTTATTTGTCCAGGCCCAATCTGTTTTGTTAAGTCTGAGCTTATGATACCTCTTCCGCTTCCTGCAATCCAGGAGCTTACCATCCCTCTTCTGCTTCCTCGGCTAAGTAACGCTCTGAAATTATGTCATTCAATGAGCAAAACCCAAAAATCCAACGAACTCTTCTTCATTGGTGCTTTATTTGTTGTTTAGTATCTCTCCTCACCACATATATATATATGTACTTTCGGTGTGGCCTCTCCGTTTCCCATTCTCACTGCCGATTACGTCTCGACTGCAACTCTCAGACAAGCTCTTCAAAAATGACAACTTTCTAGCTACACTTTTCCGAGTTGAAGGCATGCCGGTGTAAGGATGTTGTTCAGACGAGACTTCTCCATTTTTGGGCAGAATGTGAAGAAAGAAGGTGAACTGATGGGCGTGGATATGCTAATGCTTGATGCCAAGGTGATGACGTGTGAATAAGGGAGTGTTTGGGGTGGTGGTAATAAGTATCCTAAGCTTTCCGCTTTATCGTATAGATCGCTTAAAGAAAACCAATAACGACTATGGAAACTTTGTGTTCTCACTCCATTTTCATTTGCTTGCTTCTTTCATCTTCGGTATTCAAATACGACTTTAAAGCAGTATATTTGTTTAGATTAGTGATACAAAAATCGGGGTTTGTGATATAAAAATTAGTGGGGATTTTGTGATATTTTAAATAAAGGCAAAGTGGAATATTTTTTTTGTCAACAAAGGCAAAGTGGATATTTTCCATGGTTCAACATTTTTAATGCTAAATTATTATTTAATTACTTTTATGCACTAATTATTATTTTATTACAAATTTTAAAACTATTATACTGATGATTTTATAGTCGATGATTTTTAATGAAGATTTACGTGTGACAGTTCTATTTAAAACAAACCGGTATAAAGAACAACGGTAAACAAGACAACCGTAAAAATTACAAATCCGGTACGGTAGAATTAACCGGTATAGATGTGAACACGAATGGCGATGGTGAAGATAGTGATGAGACCAAAGTAAATGATGGTGTGGACGAGAATCGATGCGCCACTAGTGTGCATATTTCCGAACTCGATGACACGACCTCTCGCCGGAATCTGAAAGAGAAGTCCCGGAGTCAGAAGCACGAAGAGGATCACAGCGACTACTACAGGTCCCCAATCCGCCATAATAATAATAATAATAATAATAATAATAATAATAATAATAATAGACAAACAATGATTACGAAATATTAAATTTTATTACAAATTGAAAACACATTAATTATATGTTAATTTCGTAGAAACGGTTTTAAGTGATTCGGATCACTGATTTTACCAGTTTTTGTTGGTTTTACTGGGTAGTAATGCACCTACTTGGATGTGGGTTAAATATAGTACACTCCTCTAATACTCATTTATATATTGTAAAACTTGATTAGTGGGTTAAATATAGTACACTCCTCTAATACTCATTTATATATTCCACATCCAAGTAGGTGCATTACTACATCAGTATGCATGTTTCATATATATGCTAAATGTCTAAATTTAAATCGTTAGAGATATGCACACTTCTATCATATATGCATACACATGTAGAAGGATAAACACCTTCACATGTACCGTATCTTAAAGTTGGAGGTAGGCAAATATAATTCATGAGCTGTACATCACTTCAACAAGAAACCTCCAATAAGTGACAAACAATACATCCATATCTTTCCTCTTTAGAACCTTTTATTTCAAAAAAAAAAGAACCTATTATTTCAAGATTTACACAAAACCCACTAATCAAGTTCTTAAAAATGACCTTTGTCCTTGACGTTGTAACAATATATATTTGCCTTCAAATTCCTATCCTCTAGAATGATATAATAAGTCCCACTGGATCTTTGATTTAATATAAAGCTTTTAGAAAAAGATCCATTGAATTTGCTGAATGAGATCGTTTAATATCAGCCATTATCCTTAACAAATATGATACAAATGCAAACGCTGGATCTAATCAGATCAGCCATTTATCTTCACCATATGCAGAAATAAAAAAATTAAAAATAAAATTGTATTTAAAATAAAATTTAGTTAACTTTTAAATTTATTATATTGTTATCCTAAACGTGGCTTGACCCAATGACTAAACACAAATGGACAAATAACAGAACAGGTATATCTGGCCTGCGTTTCAATCAAGTGGAATGCTTCTTCGGTTCTTCCCATGCTCCGGCACTAGAAGGATAACTGGATAAAATTAAGGGAAACTCGGAAAAAATATATTTTCACGCAAAGATAAACTAAAAAAATAAATAAACAAAGGAGAAAGATTAAACTACACGGGATCCGGTAAACAAGACAACCGTAAAAATTACAAATCCGGTACGGTAGAATTAACCGGTATAGATGTGAACACGAATGGNCATGCTCCGGCACTAGAAGGATAACTGGATAAAATTAAGGGAAACTCGGAAAAAATATATTTTCACGCAAAGATAAACTAAAAAAATAAATAAACAAAGGAGAAAGATTAAACTACACGGGATCCGGTAAACAAGACAACCGTAAAAATTACAAATCCGGTACGGTAGAATTAACCGGTATAGATGTGAACACGAATGGCGATGGTGAAGCCATTTTTTTAGCCAACATGAAATCGTTGTCGAGTCTGTAAGTCACTCCAAAACCAGAACCAGCATTCAATTGCTTCATTTATTTTTGTTGGCTAAAAAAATGATAACTGATCATAAGATGGACACACGAATGCTTGACTTCACCGTCACATGCATGTTGACTAGTACTTAAAAAGATTAGAGACAGAAATGTAAGATCGATTCAGACGTTGTTGAACTTTCTAAACCGTTTTAAGAGCTAGTTAGAAAAATGTTAGACATACTTAAAGGGGGAGACTATGACTGAACTAAAGGGTAAAGTATGGTGATCCGTTACTATTTAAGATATACCATTTCTTTCAAAAACTATTTAGCACATACTGTCACTTTCAAAATTTTAAAGTTAAACCCGTTTAAAACCATTTCTTCTATTACTACTTAGTGCACATCATCACTTGGTCACTACATCACTGGTAATCAACCAAATAGTTCAACAATAGACGAATGCTGAAAAAAAATGATAACTGATCATAAGATGGACAAACAGCCATGTTAAGCATTCGTGTGGGAAGTGGCCATACTATTTATGGTTACTTATGACTTTATATATACAAAAAAGAGTCATAACCATAAAACAAAAGATTCGTTATTCACCTTCTAAGATAAAAAGATAACTCTCGAGTAGTTGATTACCAGTGATGTAGTGACCAAGTGATGATGGGGGAGACATGCATCGAAGTTAAGCATTCGTGTGGGAAGTGGCCATACTATTTATGGTTACTTATGACTTTATATATACAAAAAAGAGTCATAACCATAAAACAAAAGATTCGTTATTCACCGTCAAAGAAATCTGAACTTTGAAGTTTGTTTATTATTTAATCGGAATATTAGCGAATTAAAGCATCAGACCAGGTAGTGCTTAGTGGACAATGATTTTCGTTGATGTTTCCTTTTTATTTTATATTGTTATTTGGAAAATTTTTAAAAGGAAATAATAATATCTAAATTTATTTTTTAAATTGTTTTCTTGGTGTTTTATGTAGATGATTTGGCCTTTGAGGTGAGCCCATTACATTAATATCTAATATAATCATAACTTTATAATATGTTTTCTGTGATAGTTATGTTTTAAATGTTTTGATTGAACATTTCTCAATTATTACAAAGTTTAGCAAAACAACAAAAACTAATATGCAAATTTACAAAATATATTTATGTAAAGAGTAATATTTTTGTATGCATATTTTTAAGTTTTACTTACTATTTTCCTTTATCTATCAATCAATGATGCAGGGATTAAACATAAAACTAATTTATTTTGGTAGATATTTTCTTTGAAAAATTGGATTACTATAATATTGACATTTTTGTATGCATGAGTTAATAAAAAATATTATTGGCCTTTTATAAATGCAAATGATGGATGCATGCAGGTGATGACTGACCCGGACGCACCTAGCCCGAGCGAGCCCAACATGAGAGAATGGGTCCATTGGTGCGTACGCTTGACGCACTCATGCATAAACATAGAGTTCTCCTTTTAATTTCTATCTAGTAATTATATTTACGAAATAAACATAGCGTATAAACATAACACACTTAAATATTTCTTATGTTTTTGTCAGGGGAGTTTTTGTCTGTTTGCTCGGGAGACGTCATGTCTAGATTATAGGGAAACGAGTTGTGAATGTTTTAAGTGTTTGTGTTCTTCACGTGTCAAATATTAAATAATGTTGGCCAAATATATCAATTTTATTTACTCTTTCAATATTACAATGACATTATCTTGGCCAAATATATCAATTTTATTTACTCTTTCTGTTCTTAAATATTAAATAATGTCATTTTAACTTTTTTTGTTTTGTTTCAAAATAAGTGTCACTCTACAGAATTTTTTTTATTTAATCTCATTCTTGCCATTTTAGATAACCTTCGTATATACTCAGTTTAGCTGAATATTGGATTACTATAATATTGACATTTTTGTATGCATGAGTTAATAAAAAATATTATTGGCCTTTTATAAATGCAAATGATGGATGCATGCAGGTGATGACTGACCCGGACGCACCTAGCCCGAGCGAGCCCAACATGAGAGAACAATTTATTTTTGTTATTATGTCTTCACCACTTTCTGCATTATTTCTTTTTTGGTTTTTTAATATCTGAATTCAATATTTGCAAGTCGACCATGGACTTGAAGTGTTAGAGCAGAAGAGTCTCATATCCACCTCAGAGTACGGAAGAGTAATGATGCATAGTGTAACAACCCGTTCCCCCGGCGCCCGACCGGGGTTCAGCAAACGGGTGCTACGGACACGTGTCTACTCAATTAGACAACCCTACGTGTCCTTACTGGCCCCAGGAGTCGGCGGACGCATCTTTAATGAAATTCGATCCACCCTTATCCACATTCTTCTACATACAGTCCTGCGCATAGGAAGTAGAGATGGAGGGATGAGCAATTGGGATTACTCAGTGAAGTGACTTTAGACCAGCCTGCCCGCATGATACTCTATGCTACCTCATACGGGATTCAAGACCGACTAGCCACTACAATCAAAATGCATCAAACAAGCCGTACAACAATATCTCATCATAGAATTCTAGCACCCTAACGTTCATACATTCGCGAGGACTCAGCCATCACTTCACATAGATTCATTCACACAATCATCCCTACCAACTAGACTCATCAATCAACCTAGACCTCTAGGACCTATGACCGTTTACGGATGTCCCACACACGTTCCGGTCTATCCTGAAAGGGGTGCTCATT
>CAKOAT010097822.1:125546-147355 GCA_932364175.1 Eruca vesicaria subsp. sativa
CATAGTTTACTGCAACAAATGGGTAGAGAAATTATCAAGAAACAGTCTTTGGAGAGTAATCATGTATTCCCATTTGGTTGATATAAATTGATGATTGAACAAGAAAAGAAGAAACTGTCTGTTCTTGTAAGGCTAATAAATTTTTGTAAGAATTTTGTAGAGAAATTATCAAGAAACAGTCTTTGGAGAGTAATCTGATCACTTTTATATAGAAGGTTTTCCTCAATTGGCATTTTCAGAGATTGCTTAAGAAACAAGGGAAAGCTGATGGATCTTTTTTGTTTTTAGGTTATTATATAATGATCAGTCTATAAATTACACTTTGTGTCGTAACTTTTTTGTTCTTCTATAATATAAGTGAGTATATGTGCTTTCCCGATAAAGATTATCATAAGTTCACAACTATATTTTTAACTCATAAGTTCACAATGCTGTAGATTCATGTTTGATAATGTTGATATCATACCTTCTTTCATTCGTGGTATGCAAATAATTATGGCTTCTCCGTTTCGTTTTTGTCCTTAGTGTCATTATGATGATGAGAAAACGTGTAGTTGAAATTGTTTTTGAAACAGTTTTGTTGAATTTGTTAAATCTTAATATATATGTTATTATGTAATATATATTTATTAATGTGAATTCATTAATGTGAAATTGTTTTTGAAACAGTTTTGTTGATATCAGAAAACGTGTAGTTTACTCGAAAGCAAAAAGAGAAGAGCGACATTAATATTAACAGAACTATCTAGATTCATGTTTGATAATGTTGATATCATACCTTCTTTCATTTCATTGCAGTTGATGTTACGAGCGTTGTTTCTATATGTTTTGTTCAATCCTTGAACCATAATGTAATGAGGCTAAAGAGTATTCAGTTAACTTGCTTAATTAATCATATAGAAGAATGAGGGACTAAATAAAGAAAGACACTTCCTTTGGTGTCGTTTTCTCATTAAAATTACTTGTTATTATATTTGCATGTATATATAATATAGAAAAACTGCGGCAATTTTATCTAAAGATCGTTGCACCTTATGTCCTTATATATATATGAACCCATTTTTCAAAAAAAAATTGCCGCAGTTTTTCTATATTACGGGCGTGAGTCATTTCTCTTCTTTTTACGTACCCGCTTATCATTGTGTTCCACGTCACTGTGTTTCTCGCCTCTAGTTTCTCGAATATTTTTTATTCATGTTTGATAATGTTGATATCATACCTTCTTTCATTCGTGGTATGCAAATAATGGTGGTAATATAAAAGTTCAGAGATATGTCATACATACTCACAGTCTCTGAAACGGTACTGGAGATCAAATAAAAGATTGACAAGTACCATTTTCCAAAAAAAAAGTTAATATTATTTTGTAGCCACAATGAAGCCAAGTTGTGTGGCTACTTGTAAATCCATAAACTAGAGAGCATCATTGTGTTTAGAAAACTCTGTGAATCTGTGAAAAAATTGTAAATATTAATATCAATAGTAAGTTGGTAACAAAGATATAGTGAAGAAGACAAAGCCTAATAGAAACATACACAATTAAAACAGGCCCATAAATCAACAGGCCCAGTGAATGTTTTACTAGTTGAGATAAAAGTCATGTGACCTCAAACAGAAACAACTGGCGAAAGAAGACATCCAAAGCCACTTTCGCATTTTGAGTCAATCTGAGTATTTTAGAAATGATGATTTGGATATAACAACTGAGTATTTTAGAAGTGTCTTTCTTTATTTAGTCACTTATTATCTTGTCAGTTGTTATATCCAAATCATTTTGACCGTGAATGCACTTCTCTATTTTTGTAATTATTATTGTTATTTATCTTCAAACTTTTATCTATAGAATACAAACAAAAAATTGAGTTAACACTATACACTAATTACTATTTATTTGCAAATATATATTCAATCTGAGTATTTTAGAAGTGTCTTTCTTTATTTAGTCACTTATTATCTTGTCAGTTGTTATATCCAAATCATTTTGACCGTGAATGCACTTCTCTATTTTTGTAATTATTATTGTTATTTATCTTCAAACTTTTATCTATAGAATACAAACAAAAAATTGAGTTAACACTATACACTAATTACTATTTATTTGCATACAACGGAGAAGCCATAATTATTTGCATACCACGAATGAAAGAAGGTATGATATCAACATTATCAAACATAGAAATAATTATTTGCAAACTGCGGCAATTCTTCTATAATTGCCGTAGAATAATTTTAACAGATTAGTTAAGCACAATTACGTTAAACAATAATGAGGACAATTAGTACAAACCCCCCCCCCCCCAAAAAAAAAAAAAAAAAATAAATACGTTTTTTCTTACATGTAATTTATAGACTGAATTATAAAAATTAATAAGAGAGTAGACTGAAATGATGATCATCATGTTAACAAAAATTCATTATCAATATTTGAGTTTAGATCATCATGTTTCTATATTATGCGTGATGGTTATCCTTTGAGAATTTATAACCCAACAGGACATAATTATTTGCATCAGTCTTTATTATTTGATTAGCTTTATCATTTATTATCTTGTTATTATCTTGTCAGTTGTTATTATCTTGTCAGTTGTTATAACCCAACATGACATAATTATTTGCATCAGTCTTTATTATTTGATTAGCTTTATCATTTAATTTTAATCTCTAGTTACCATTGCGAAATCTGAATCTAGCTTATACAGATCTGGCTTTGAGATGACTGAGTTTCAACTTCAATTAAAGTGTAATTTATAGACTGAATTATAAAAATTAATTGTCAAAGGAGCACCAAAGGAAGTGTCTTTCTTTATTTAGTAACTAGCATGAATAAATCAGTTAGAAGAGTTTATAGATCATTTAAAAATTCTTACAAAAATTCGTTAACAAAAATTCATTATCAATATTTGAGTTTAGATCATCATGTTTCTAGATCATCGTGTTCAAAAGTTTTGACGGTCGTTATCGTTGAAGTTGACAAGTCTGGTAATGGTTATCCTTTGAGAATTTACTTGGCCTATCCTCGCGTCGCGCCTTCTCGTCTTCTTCCTAATCTATGTATCAGCATATTCCTCTTCAAATCCTATTCTTACTCTCTTTTTTTTTGTTGGCTTATCTCCGAGAAAATATGATCATTGAAACCAAACCATGTTTGCTCTAGTTTAATGAATTTTTGTTATGAAGATTATTAAATTTTTATAATCTTTTGATAAACCCTTAAATTTGTTGAGGTAGTAATCATGTATTCCCATTTGGTTGATATAAATTGATGATTGAACAAGGCCCGCGTCACGCCTAATCGGATCTTCTTGTCTCTTTATCAATCTTTATTACCCGTTGTTCTGTAAGAAAACAATTTATTTTTGTTATTATGTCTTCACCACTTTCTGCATTATTTCTACTGTTTCTTGATAATTTCTCTACCCATTTGTTGCAGTAAACTATGCATCATTACTCTTCCGTACTCTGAGGTGGATATGAGACTCTTATGCATCTCTCATGTTGGGCTCGCTCGGGCTAGGTGCGTCCGGGTCAGTCATCACCTGCATGCATCCATCATTTGCATTTATAAAAGGCCAATAATATTTTTTTTTGACAATGTACTTTTCTAATAGAAAATCAATATACTTTTAAAAGAAACTCAACGAATCTTGTTAATTTGACGAAATATCAAAGTTCTGTTGTATACTGTAAATTATTTGTATATATGGAACTTATGCGACGGAAAAAAAAGTCTTGTTTTACATAAAATGGGGGTTTAGCATACATAATATACATAATATATGTGTCCACCAAAACAAAAATATTACACTAAAAGGCACAGAGGAAGGACAAAAGGGTTAAGGGGGAGATAATTAGCATTATTCATTACTTGTCAGACACGGAAAGTCTTTAATCTTTTTTCTCTTGTGTTTGACAAATATGAACTATACATAATATATGTGTCCACCACAACAAAAATATTACACTGACAACAGAATCAGAATGTTGTAGCTGACAAATATGAACTATACATAATATATGTGTCCACCACTATTGCTTTCGCGAATCAGACCCTATCTCATCCGAATCGAATCAGAAAAAGAAAAGAAGAAATGGTTTGGAATCACCCAGAAATCTCCAAGGAAGATTTCACGAAGATACTGAAAGGGTTTGTGGATTTGCTAATCCTCGCATCTGGGTTTCAATCTTCTGGCCTTCCCGCTCATTGGGACGCCGTTAATTGCAAAAAAGCTCTTCAATGGCTGTTTGTCCATCTTATGATCAGTTATCATTTTTTTCAGCATTCGTCTATTGTTGAACTATTTGGTTGATTACCAGTGATGTAGTGACCAAGTGATGTAGTGACCAAGTGATGATGTGCACTAAGTAGTAAAAAAGAGTGACCAAGTGATGATGGGGGAGACATGCATCGAAGTTAAGCATTCGTGTGGGAAGTGGCCATACTATTTATGGTTACTTATGACTTTATATATACAAAAAAGAGTCATAACCATAAAACAAAAGATTCGTTATTCACCTTCTAAGATAAAAAGATAACTTCAATTTTTGAATGAAATAAATCAGCGACCAGTTTGTACATCACGATCACATCAACGTTGATGATATGTATGGAACAATAAATCTAAATGTTCATGTCGCTATCTATGAGAAGAAAATAATCTTATCTTTTATGAATGAAAAATAGAATGTTGAATGCGTGTACATTTTGTCAAAGATCTTTCTCCAAGAGTCCAACCAAATATCATTTTCTCTGAAATTCATACATAGACGACAAAAAATCAACTACATATGGCTCAAGTTTATAGCCAACTAGAGCCAAGAACGATATAACTATCACAGAAAACATATTATAAAGTTATGATTATATTAGATATTATTGTGCTAAAAAAGCTCACCTCAAAGGCCAAATCATCTACATAAAACACCAAGAAAACAATTGTGCTCCCACTATTCTTCTTGTAAACGCAAGGTCCTTCTTCATTTCTAATGCAATCAAACTTTTTGACTTTCTCATTAAAACGAAGATTCCAACTCTGAGATGCTTGCTTCAAGCCATATATCAGAGTTAGGGCCCATCATAGCTTCCTCAAAGGACGTCGATTCATCACTCTCTATTATCAATAGATCATGATGATCCGTCACCCAAAGCCCATAACTATCAGGTTTGTGATGTGTCCTTTTGGACCTATGTACCTCAGGTTCCACATGTTTAGATTCTACGACTCTTCGTAATCTAATTGGTCATCTTCTTGAGAAGACGAAACAATCTTCTGTGTTTCTCGAACTTCTTCGAGATCTACTTTACTCCCACTGTTCTTTCTGGAAAGAAATTATCTTTCTAGAAAAACACCACTACGAGCAACAAACATTTTGTTCTCGCTGGGATTGTAAAAGTAATAACCTTTGGTTTCTATAGGATAATCAACGAAGTAGCATTTATCAAACTTGGGTCCAAGCTTATCAGTAAACATATGTTTTAGATAAGCATCAAAACCCCAAATTTTCAAAAAGACAAATTTGGAACCTTTCCAGTCCACATCTCATATGGTGTCTTCTCAACTGACTTTGATGGACATCTATTTAGCGTAAACGCAGATGTTTCTAAAGCGTATCCACAAAAGGATTGTGGAAGATCTGCATGACTCATCATAGATCGAATCATATCTAATAAAGTTCGATTTCTCCTTTCAGACACACCATTCCATTGTGGTGTTCCTGGAGGAGTGAGTTGTGAAACAATTCCACATACTCTCAGATGATCATTAAACGCTTGACTCAAATATTTCCCACCCCGATCACATCGAAGAGCTTTTATTTTCTTGTCAAACTGGTTTTGTACTTCTTTCTGAAATTCTTTGAACTTTTCAAAAGATTCAGACTTATGTTTTATTAGATAAACATAACCATATCTACTGAAGTCGTCAGTAAATGTGATGAAGTACTGATAGTTTCCTCTAGCATTTATACTCATTGGTCCACATATATCAATATGTATAAGTTTCAACAAGTCTTTAGCTCTTTCACCGTGTCCAGTAAAAGGAGCCTTAGTCATTTTACCCAACAAACAAGATTCACATTTTTCATATGATTCATAATCAAGTGAGCTCAAAAGTCCATCACTATGAAGCTTTTGAATGCGGTTCTCATTTATGTGGCCCAAACGACAATGCAAAGAAAAGTATGATTCGTGTCGTTAGACTTGAATCTCTTGGTAATGATGTTGTAGATAGGCACACTTTGGTCTAGAATATAAAGTCCATTCTCTAATGGACCACTACCATAAAATATTTCATTACGATCAAAAGAACAACACTTGTTTTTAATTGAAAATTGAAATCCTTCCAAATCTAAACAAGGAATGAAAATAATATTCCTACTTATAGCAGGTAAATAGTAGCAATTCTAAAGTTCTAAAACCAAGCCTGAAGGTAAAGAAAACTGAAATGTTCCCACGGCTAATGCAGCAACTCTTGCTCCATTTCCTACGCATAGGTCCACTTGTCATTTCTCCAAAATTCTACTGTTGCTTAGGCCATTCATATTCATACAAATATGAACACCACAACCGGTATCCAATACCCAAGAAGTAGAACCAGAAGTAGTAACATTTACTTATATAACATTAATACCAGAAGACGATGTTTCAAAAGTCTTCTTCGTTTTTAGATATTCCAAATAGGGATTAAACTTAAGAAAAAGATTAGACTCACTAGGATTCACAATCCAACTTGTCCTATCCCTTTCTTTATTCTTAGCATTTGATTTGAGAACAATTCTCGGGTTTCGATACCATTCAATTAAGTTCGATCCATTCAATTTATTCTTCTAAAGAACATATCGAAATGAAAACGAATAGTGGGGAATTGACATTTCTGATATAGAAGAACAGGGAAAGTTAATATGATGTTCATGAATTTGAGAAATCTCAACAACTTAAGAAAACTCATATTATATTCAAAACAATTTCCTCAATTGAATATAATAATTCAAGATCCATATTTCACTAAAATCCAAGTGAGCTTTGGCTTATCGCCTGGATTCTAGTTATTTAGGTAAGCAACACTTTGCTAATTATATCCAATATAATTCTTGGTTGTCAGATGACATCTTATGTCATATCCAACCTATGTCTCTAAGCCCAAAACCGTTTTGATAGCCTAGTCAAGTAAACCAATCTTGTTTCACATGGTAACCGTTACCATCCACCTCACTCATGTAATTGCAGACACCTTGCTTTGGCAAGCCCATCTTACAACGAAACGAGCCTTGATGGTTGATAAGATTGGGTAGACATCAAAATACTTGAAATTAAGTGAGGAACAAATTTTAATTCAATTTTAATTATATTTAAAATTTATATCTAATATAAAATAAATATAACTAATACATATCTTATATGTACTTTAATTGAATTTTAAATAATGAAATTAATTTTTAATCTAATTA
This sequence comes from Eruca vesicaria subsp. sativa, assembly GCA_932364175.1. Classification (NCBI taxonomy): domain Eukaryota; kingdom Viridiplantae; phylum Streptophyta; class Magnoliopsida; order Brassicales; family Brassicaceae; genus Eruca; species Eruca vesicaria. Next base: position 132,990 of record CAKOAT010097822.1, read on the forward strand.
AAATTGTACTTATTAATTATAAGATATTATTAGAATCTAATCAAATTAAAAATCCTAATTCAATAGAAGATTAAAACGATTGAATTGAACCAAACCAATCTTCTAAACCAACTAAACAATTCGTTGGTTTAATTGGTCTGTACACATCTCATGTGTACTATGATAATTTAAAACCAAGCAATCAAACATTACAATAATGCCTCTGTAAATAATATGTGCATCTGAACCCATATGTTTACAACATGCATGGCACATCACATGATTCCATGAAACATGTTTTATTCGTTTAACATATAACAACTATTGTTACAATAATACATGCTTGTTTTAGATTAGTCATGCATGAACTCTACATGCACATAAGGTATGAAAAGGTGTGATATATATTAATCGCACATCGGGATGATCATATCAGCCGTAGTATCTCTATTATCATATATATTCTCGACTTTCCAAAAGTCAATAATCCCTACCATATAATCCAGTATGTTGTAATCCTAGATATCAATATTTACTTTAAGACATTGATTTTCCAAAGACGTGTATATCTAATGTACGCATATCTTTATTTTGGAAATTGATGAACATCTTCATCAACTTAAGATTATCACATATTTGCTTGATTAACAATTTTAAACAAGATGGCCGAAGTTATTTATATCAAATATAAACTAAATTAGATTCGTTTCAGCATTAAGTAAGTAGGCTCTGGTACCACTGTAGGAATTCATACCGGTTTATAACGATTTATAAAACTATTTATGAATTATATTTGCCTAGATCTCATGCAAATACTGAAATAAATCTAGATATTAGGGTTTTGAATATACCTGGTTATTCGCAACAGAAAGATGAATGAAACAAATCAAGGTTATTAGCACTCCAAACGTCGTGCCTCTATCGGTATCCACACGCACACAAACTAGATCGAAACGGGATGCTAGTGCCGTCGAGATCAAATCTCACAGAACAAACTATTTTGTCTTATTGTTTTGAGTTATGCGGCTGATCAATTAACCTTTATGTCTCAACTACTCATTATATAATGAGATTACCAAACCATGCGACCATTAGGGTTAGTTACTATATTTTATGGGCTAAGCCCAATAAATAAAATCATCACTTTACGTGTATGGTTACATCGTATGCAGCCATATTATTATGTTAATAATACCACGTAGATATAACAAAGCTTATATCACTGTTTCCGAACTCAATTGATTATTGATCTAGTTTGCTTAGGTGTATGACCCTATTGGATCATATAAAATTAGTAATAGATTCTTAATCCATAGATTATAAGCGGTTTCTAGCAAAACATTATAATCACCTAATTTTATATGATTGTCAAATCTTGACGTTACGACTTTAACAAGAATAAGTACAAATGATTTTAGGACATTCTTAACAGTAACAAGAAGCAAATGGAAACGCTTGGTCGAGAGTGAAGAAAATCCAGAGGCGATGGGTGCTAGAAAGAGAACGAGAAGTAGTCACTCTACGATATCAGTTAAAATGTATAGGCCTCATCTTCAACCATATAGCGTTCATCATGTATGCATAATCACTCTCACTCTGTTATTTTACATCTCTTTGCATTGATCAATCACAGCATTTAGTAACAGACAAATCTAGAGCTCTCCACTTTCTGTAACACAAAGAGAGTTGTTTAGACTTGAAGACTTGGAAACTGTTTTTGTCTCACTTGAAATGATGTTGAGTTAACTTTTGTATGGTAGCAGAGTTGGTATTGTCATGAAGTTTATATCACTTGCCAGGAACGTTCATTCTTTTCAATGCTAAGTTAAGGTAATCTGGTATGTGCAACTGTGTTTCTTGCCGTAATATTCATTATCGAAAGCTAAACCAAGAAATACAAGTACCCATCAGTTTATGGTTCGTATGGTCCTAGAGCCCAGCCTTCAAGTAAGTTCGTGGAGCTAGCTGAGCGTATAGCTGCATTGTCTCCAAAAGCGTGGAACAAATTTTGTCCTCCACTCTCAGTGAACACCTGAAGCTTCCAAACCAACAGTTGGTCTGGACGGCATGAGTATGGGAGCAAAACAAGATGCTCGAATCAGAAAATTAGATGAGTAGAAGGAGAAGACAGTGTTGGATGTGAAGCTGGAGAAGGTTGATAAAACTGCAACGATTTAAGTGATGATTATGGGTCACAATGAAGCAAAAGGTCCCGCTTACTGTGGGAGAAATGGGAGGAAGAAAGACAAAGTTGGAATAGAAAAGAATCTTACTTTAAGAGAAAGAACATAGAAGTAAAACACGAAACGATTCGTTTATTTTTATGTATCATTTTTCTTTATTTTTTTTACGAATCTTAAAAAATTTTATTTTGGAGGGAGAAATATATAAATATTGCAAGGGCTTAAAAGTAATGTTCTTCTCCTAGTGGTCGATGAAGGATAATATATACCGACTCATTTTCAAATAAGAATTATTGCATGTTATTCTTTTTCTTTTGTCTAACCAATGTGGGAACTTGTGATGTTGAAAATATAATACAAGGTATTTATTGTGTTTTTCTTATACAAATAATCAGTTCTTTAGGAACTGGATCTTAAAAAGAAAAAGTTTTGTTTTCCGAATACCGGAATAGAAGGAAAATGATGAACTATAGATTCTTCTTTTTCTGCTTTATAATTAACAACTTACTAAATTTATTAATTGTTAAAATATTATAAAAACACATGTATAATATTTAGATGTTTTTCTATAGCGTTAGATAATAATTTTATCTTTGCACTGGTATATTTTAGTTGCGAGTTGTAATATTTAACATTTGTTTTGTTCACAAGTAACATTTTTCTTTACATTATTTTCATATTTGCATTGTTCTTTAAAAAAAATTATCAAAGATTTAACAAACATCAAATAGGGTAGAAATTCTGTAAATTAATACTGATAAATTAATAAATACGTTAAATTAATAAAAAAATTGTTCTAAATTAGACCGGTTCAAAATACGACACAAATACATAAGATAATCACTTTTTGGAAAATCTTATGTAAATATATGGTCCCATCAAATTATAAACTAATATGTAAGTGTTATATAAGTACAAACAAAAAATTATTTTGTTTATTATATATTCTCAATGAAATTATCTTCATATTTTCTAAATATTTATCATATTTTGATAAGATTTACTAAAATTATGTCTAAAACTATATTTATGTCTGTAAAACATATATGATATACAATAGAAACTCTGTAAATAAATTCTCGATAAATTAATAAATATTATAAGCTAATATATTTCACCAGTCTCAAAGTGGACCGGTTCATAATATGACACAACTCGATAAATAATAGGATAATATTTTTTTTTAAAAATCATATGTAAATATATGGTCCCATTAAAATTATAAATTAATAATCTATATGTATATAGATTTATATAAGTATAGAACTTTTCCTTACACTATTTATTTAATATTTAGAATATAATTATTTTATATTTTCTTAACATGTAATATATTTTGATGATATTCAATAAAATTATATCTAAAACCATATTTAAACTCTATGAAATATATTTTATATACACTAAATAATAATAAAAAAACATTATAAATGTTGAACTTCAAATAACTAATAATGTATATACATTAAACTAAAATATTTACTTATTTAAAAAAAAACTGGAAATAGAAAAACTAAATTAGGAAAGTTTTTATAAATTAATAATTCTATAAATTAAAAATACCATAATTCCAACATTATTAATTTATAGAGTTTTTACTGTATATCACATAATATAATCAACCAATATGAGTGTCAAATTTCAAAAATTTAATTAACATTATAGACTTAAATCAAACAAAAAACTTTTAAAATATATCTTAATATCCAAAAAATTAAAAAGATTTTGTAAATTAACATAAATCTTTAACATTATTAATTTATATATTATTTCTTGCATATCATCATATTATTAGCGTAAAACTTAGACCGACAATTAAGTACTAGAACAATAAACAATTTGGATATTATTGAAAAATATATTTTTAACCAATCAAGTTAGCGCTCCTGGATTAGACTTGACTTCCAATGATTATTTTATTGTTGTTATACAACTAATAATAAGTCATATGGTTTGTCGATAGTGTGTGGCAACAATATTGGCGGTGATATGCAATATGCATGGAGCAAATTGTGCTTCTTACAAGTACCATGTTGGCGATTCCTCTTCAACGCGCAATTCCTCAGAAGCTGGTGATGAGTCAAAAGGACCTTCGGGTTTTGTGTAACCAATATCACCAGAGAATCAATCCAATACAGGATATAGTCATCGTTTTCTCCAATTATTTGACTTACTGCAGTCATGTTTTCCAAATAAGGGTAATGACACTTATACCACCATCTAATTAAATATTTACCAAATTTAGGTTCTGTTACTTGGTAAACATTTAAAGTTTTTAATATTACATATTTCAATATGCAAGCACTCTTTTACCAAAGTTACCACTCGATTTGAAAATTTACTTTTGTAATATTTGATCATGGTTTGTAAAAGAGACAATCACCAAGCACTCACAACTACTCTAAATTAGTGACAATCATACCATTCATAGTTTATTAATTGACATATACTCTCGAGCTATCAAAACAGTTGTGAAGGCAGTCAAAATAACATGTATCAAACTCACACAAAATATTTTCAAGTTTTGATGAAACCACGTCTCTTTAGTTGCCTAATTCTAGATCGTTAATGTCACAATGACTCTAGATTTGTTCAGAACGCTCCATACAAGACACTGCTCACTCTTTCCCTCTCTACAAAAATTAACTATTTCTATTCACACCTTCTTCTAGTGATTATTCCTAGACAACCACACCACTTTCCCCCAAAACTCACGACAAAATCCTCATTTAACAAACTTCTCTAGACTTCCACATGATATATGTAAATGAAAATGTGTATGTTCACCACTGCATGGTCAACACCAGTTTCATAGCATGGGATGGCCCACGTATCTGATAGTACTCTAAGAGCACCCTTAACCCAGGTATTTAAGGTGTATCTTAGGTTAATTATGTATTAAAAGAAAAGATAAAACAAAAATTAAAGGAAGAGGCATATGCTTAATTGTGTCTTGGGCATACGGTATTTTATGACACGTGTTGGGTAAAGAGAAGAGAGAGGAGCGGTAGTGTTTGTTGTCTTCGTGTTGTGTTCTTTCTCTCTCTCTCGAAATCTCTTTCTTTTCCTTTGTGTCCGAGAAAGCGATAGAAAAATCGCCTCAGTGATTCCTCGATCAAACGCCGGTACTCCGGCTCTCCGTCGATCGGAGACGAGACGGAATCATGTCTCTCCGTGGCTCGGTGTATGTCGATTCTCTCTCTCTCGAGGAAACGACAACCAATCTCTCTCTCTTGGTGCATGTTGATTCTCTCCCTCTCGGTGGGTCTCCTCGACGGCGAAGGACCGGGATATCTCTATTTTTTTGTTCTTAAACCAAAACAAATCTTAGATTAGTATATTGTTCTAATCAGAACATTTATTTGTTTGTAGGTGTGATGCTCCTCTATGGCTACAGAGCTCTCTCTCGACGGCGACGGAGATATCTCTCGGTGGCTCTCCGAGAATCGAACAGGTAAAGCTTCTGTTTCTTTTCTTCAATTCGTTGTGATATGTTTGTTGAAAATTTATCAATTTTTCTAATGTTTAGTCTGTTGAATCTGCTTGGTTTAGGTTTATAATATAAAACTTCAATCTCGTGTTGTTAGTTGCAAGTTTATGAATTATTATTTTGAATCACGAAACTGAGATTGTTTGGAAGAGAAGAGAGAAAAGCAAAGGCATAGGTTCACTTTTCTATCTACCTTATTAATCACACAAACGTTAGACAAGAAGGATTCAGAGCATAGGTTCACTTTTCTATCTACCCATCAGTTATATTTATTACCGTTCTTAACCATAATCTTACAGTAAATCAGTTCATTAATTACACTAAACCACAGAAGCTAATTCAATTTATTTCAAACCAGAGGGAGAGTAACACTAACCTCTATTCATATTGAAGTCCAGATCTTGATCCCTCCTCAGCTATCAACCCACAGGACATGGAAAAAGCGAGTTGATCCCTTCATCTCACCACAAAAGGACATAAACTAAAAAAAAATTTAAAGAACAGAAGGCAGAAAAATAAACCTAAACCGAGCACAATCAACAGAGAGAACCCATAAATTGTGATTAATTAGTTAGCTATATGTCAAGTCGTTGTGGTTGTGAGTGTGATGAATGCGTTTAGCCTTTGCTTTTCTCTCTTCTCTTCCAAACAATCTCAGCTTCGTGATTCATAAATTGTGATTAATGATTTAGGTATATGTCAAGTCATTGTCGTTGTGAGTGTGATGAATACGCCTTCTCTTGGTTTCTCTTCCAGCTTTCTCTCTTTTAACTAGCCTTCACTTCTTTGTTTAAACTTTCCTTCTTAGACATTCCGATATGGATCCCAATCCATATATGCCTTTTAATTTTGTTGATCTTCTTCAAAGTCAACAAGTAGAGTCTTCTCCTATTTCTTTCTCTCGCACGCAACCAGCTGAAGGCTCAAAGATTGCTGCGGAGCGTAAAGAAAGGGGATCCTGGACGCCAACTGAAGATATAGTCCTCATCAGTGCCTGGCTTAATACGAGCAAGGATCTCATTGTATCGAATGAACAAAAATCTGTTACTTTCTGGAAAAGGATTTCAACATACTACTCGGCTAGTCCTAAGATTGCTGAGTGTGAGAGAAGAGAGGCAGGGCACTGTAAGCAGCGTTGGCACAAGATGAATAACTTGGTATGAAACTTTTGCGGAGCATATCAAGCGGCAGTCCGAGAGAGAACCAGTGGGCAAAACGACAATGATGTTCTCGAAAATGCCCACACAAGTTCAAACTCGAGCATGCTTGGAAGGAGCTTCGATACGACCAGAAATGGTGTGATATTTCTTTGAGCCAATCTCAAGGAAGTTCCAAAAGAAGGAGGGTTGAGGACGGTCCGAACTGTGAGGAAGGTGATGAAGGGACCAGTCGTCCCATTGGTGTTAAGGCTGCAAAAGCCCGTGGGAAGAAACCGGAGGTAGAGGTGAAAGAGTTGGATCAGTTTCACACAATGTGGTCAATCAAGCAAGAGGACTTGGACAGGAAGGACAAGCAGCTGAAGATGAGGCTTCTGGAGAGGCTCGTTGGAAAAAAAGTCCCCTACCTGATTTCGAAGAAACTATGAAGAATAGTTTAATTAAGGAGTTGTTCCCGGGTGTGATGTCTACTTAAATTTTCGGATTTTATTAAGTCTTTGCTTCATGTTCAAGTATGTTTAATGTTGGTTTCTCTTGTTTGATGTTGCTTCATGTCTTTGTTTCTCTTGTTTGATGTATAATTAAGTTTAGTTCCCTGTCTTTGTTTCATGTTTCATTTCTATTGTAATGGTGATATTTAAGTTTGATATATATTTAAGTTTAGTTCCCTGTCTTTGTTTCATGTTTAAGTTCTATTGTAATGGTGATATTTAAGTTTAGTTAGCTGTCTAAGTCTTGTATATATCATGTAAGTTTAGTTCCCTGTTTCAGTTCTATTGGTTTCTCTGACTTTTCTTTTTCTTAATATAGGTAAGAAGAAAACGAAATAAAGAGTCATGGACACAAAGTAAAAGGAGTCACGGTCAGAGAGTGAAAATTTTAGAGTCACCAGTACAAGTCTTGTTTTCTGTCTTCTCTTTTTCTTGTACTGTCTTGTATCAAACAGAAAAAAGTGTAGAGTCACGGACCATTATTTGTTGTATCTTGTTAAGTGTTGTCTGTTGTCTTGTTAAGTGGTGTCTTGTAGAGTCTTGGACCATACTTGTGCTGTCTTAAGGCGGAAGACATGTTTTGGAAGCAGAAGTGTAGGGTGTTTTGGTTACGAGAAGGAGATAGGAATACAAAATTCTTTCATGCTCTCACGAAGCAGAGAAGGGCAAGGAACATGATGACACAGCTGTTGGATGAGGATGGGAACGTTGTACAAGATGAGGAGGGACTTGTAGCCATTGCTACAAATTATTTTAGACATATTTTCCAATCATCAAATCCGAAGGACATAGAGGAAGCATTATCTGAGGTCTCTACAACCATTACACCAGTAGACAATGATAATCTCACAGCACCAGTTACTGAATGGAAGATTAAATTGGCTCTTTTTGCGATGCATCCAAGAAAGCTCCAGGGCTAGATGGAACGATTGCATTTTTTTACCAGAAATTTTGGGATATTGTAAAAGAGGATTTAACTCTTATGGTTAATCAATTCCTGTTTGAAGGTACGATACCCACTGGTTTAAATGAAACCAACATATGTCTTATTCCAAAAGTAGATAAGCCGAATCAGATGAGTCAGCTACGCCCTATCATCTTATGTAATGTTAGCTATAAGATAATCTCTAAGGTCTTATGCCAGAGGTTAAAAAAAGTTCTACCAGATAGAATCTCAGAGACTCAGTCAGCCTTTGTTACGGGGAGGCAGATCTCTGATTATATTATGATTGCTCTGTTCCATGCTCTAAGAACCAAACCAGTGGACGTAATAAGAGGATGGCAATTAAAACGGACATGAGCAAGGCGTATGATAGAATGTAGTGGTCCTTCATTGAGGCTACCATGAGGAAGATGGGTTTTTCGGAAATCTGGATAACCTGGATAATGCGCTGTATAACATCAGTAAAGTATAAGGTTCTTATGAATGGCCAGCAAAGAGGGAATATTGTTCCGAAGAGAGGTCTCAGACAGGGGGATCCTCTGTCCCCTTTCATTTTTATTTTGTGCACGGAAGCGCTCGTTAGCCTTCTAAATCACGCAGAGAATCAGGGGAAGATAACGGGGATGCACATCACATGTGCGTGTCCTTCGGTATCTCACCTTCTCTTTGCTGATGATAGCATGTTCTTTTGTAAGACGGAGCTCCGTGAATGTTAAGAAGTAATGAAAGTGGTTAGGAAGTATGAACAAGCCTCTGGACAATGCATTAACTTTGAAAAATATTTCTTACTCTTTGGTGATATCACTCAAATTACCCCTAAGGAGTGAATTACTCTCTCAAATAAGAGGTTCAATCGTAGTACTTAGGGATCGGATCCACAAGGAGCTAAGGAACCTAATAGATCTAATAGTTATAAGATCAAGCTAGGCTAAAAGGTTTTAATGCAGCAAATAAATTTAGTAAACTTGAAAGCAGTAAACAAGATGAACAAAGTAATTGTTCAGCTTGGCAAGGATTTGTTTGATGGAAGGATGGTTGCTAGATCTAGGGTTTCTATTCAGGTAATCAGGATTATAATACTATAGATGCCTAACAATTTGCATGCATGATATTAAAGAGCTTCAATTCTTAGATAAGTCTATTAGCTTTCGCTATCAGACTCGTCTATTACTCTGATGCCGACAATATCGATTGATATCACTGTCGTTACATCGATCGATATATCTTATCGTCGATCGATTACTCCATAGGAGTATCGATTGATATACCTTCAGATCGAGTTGAAATAATGCCCACAAAGATCATAGAGCAGCTCTCGCGTAGCCCTAGAGGATCTTAGCTTGTACAAGATGATATCAAGATGAAGATTAATAAATTAAACTATACCAGTTCATGGTTCTAGTTCATGACTCTAGAAGCAAGCATTAATAACATCCTAAAAATGAATATCACAATTTAGTAATCTATATTTGGGGCTAATCCCACAACCTATCTGAACCCTAAACCTAACAGGTGGATCTACTCAAACATGAGGTTTGTCACATAAATCATAGATGAATAGATATAAAACTGAAATATAATAGATATAAAAACCAATGGAGTTCCAGGAGGACTCTGATAGGAGTTCCTCCCTTCTCTCATAACTAAGAGAAACAATAGAAAATAACTTAGAAAAGCTTGGATAAATCTGTAGCCGTCAACAATGGCTTATAAATATCATAACTAGGGTTTCTGGTCGTCCAAGGGTAATATGGTAACTTGTGGGCTTCAGTCGGTTATGAAATATAGTCAGCCCATGTTCTGGCATTCATATCAATCGATATGAAGTGTCTCCCATCGATCGACATGCACATATCTTCTCGTCAGCTTTCTCTCGCGAGGCAGACTGACCACTCTTCAGGAAAACGAGCATAACTTCTGATCTAACCGTTGGATTGACCTCAAACTGGTTGCATTGGAAAGCTAACTCAAAGCTCTAGCTTGTGTCAAAATTGGAGCTCAATCGCACCATGGGAAGATCTCCACCCATATCTAAACATTTGACGCATCTGCGCAGTTCTGCACTTAAAGGCTCCAAAAGACACCAAAATCACCATATTTCTCCAGAACGTACCTGAACCTGTAAATACTCTAAATAGACTCTTGTAGTAAATATATGTGAAAACACCTATAAACCATGGCTAAAATTGGGTAAAATTAATGGTCGATCAACTCCCCCAGACTTACCCTTTTGCTTGTCCTCAAGCAAAACATACAGGCAGTCTCTCTGAAAGACTCAAAAGATTTTTAAAACTCAGTCACCATCTCTCTAGTAGTGCAAACCAAATCATAAAAATCCTAACCTTAGAAGCACATTATACAATATCGTAGTATAGCAACCAAATTCACCTAGTCAACAACTCAACAAATCTTGTCCGACAATCCCCTTTACTAACCTCATTTCTTACATAAAATAAAAGTGCAGGCTTTACCCTGGGAATATCGATTAAAGGACACGTGGACTCTTACTCCAACATATATATGAGTAAATAGGCAGTCTTATTCTGGTTTCTTTTCTCTCTATATCTTCCTTTTCTGAATCCCAATTTTTTTTTAATTGTCAATCCCAATGAACAACAAATGCTCATCTTATTGATCTTTCTACTTTTGTAGCTTTTTCTGGAAAAGTGTAGGCGAATAGTGGGGTCATGGATAATGTACCTCTCCCTCGCTTCCACAATGTGTGATCATTCCTTTGAATTAGAATAGTGGGGTCATGGGTAATGTACTTCTCTCTCTGCCTTCTAAGGAAATCATCTCAATCTTTTATTATTATTTTTGGATGCCAAAGGAAGGAGAGAAGGAAACCAAAATCACCAAGACTTTTACCTTTCAGATCTGAAGGAGGAATCCGATCCAGTGTATACCAATCCCCAAGACAAGCAAATCAAGTCAATATTAGGTTGGAGGTCAGCTTTGGTTCCTTCAAACATTCTCAGCAAGTGAAAACATAGTTGACAGGTTGATCCACTTTAGTATCTCTAGTACTTCTGCAATCAGTAAATCTAAGACTGGTCTAAAGAGTCGTTAGATGACAAGTAATAAATCAAAATAGATCACCATCCCCTTCTTGACTCAATAAAAACCTTTTTTTTTTTTGAAAACATTTTAAATAAGACTCAAAAAGTAGATAAGCGTTAGTAATACCCCCAGACTTAAATTACACTGTCCCCAGTGTAACACAGTCGGTGGTAAGGTGAAAATCATAAAGCAGAAGTACGAAATTTAACAAGTAAGAACGATATACCTGACCGGATTAAGTATCGATCGATGAAAAAGAGTTACCATCGGTCGATGCAAGTGATGTACTATCGATCGATATCGACTGTTTCTCGTCGATCGATTATCATGGTAATCATCTACTCGGGTCTGCTTTTCGAAATATCTACCTAAAACACAATATTAGTAGAACCTCCCCCAGACTTGAATAACATTGTGACCAATGTTATACAGCCTAAGATTGGTGGGACAATAAAACCATAAGGACAATATTTAACAAGGTCTCGCGAGTATACCTGCCATTAATGTGAGTATCGATCAACACAGTTAAATGGCGATCAATACTTGTGATGCCCTGTCGAGCGACATTGATCAAGTGTCGGTCGATGCTGCTGCAGAACTCGTCCATTCTTAGTTAAACTCATATTTCTTGGATCTGTTCCTGTTACCTAACAAAACTAAAACACTAATATTCTTAAAGTTAGTAATAGATAACTAATAAAACAAATTGATTATTTTTTTTTAGATGAACAGTGATCCTGCTACAGTGACTCTGCTACAATATCGGTCGATTTTTCTGCTACAGTGTCGCTCGATTGCTACAGTGCCGTCGTTCCTGTTCATCATTTTTTTTTAACCTGAAATCTTTAGAAAACAAAATATCAGTAATAAATAAAAATAAAACCATATTGAAAATAACCTAACAGTGGGTTGCCTCCCACTCAGCGCTTATTTTTAATCATTAGCTTGACTTCTGGAGATCTGATTCAGTTCGGATGAGAATAAGAACTTGCTCCAAAACAAGTCTCATTGTCCAATCTCTGAAGCTTTATCATTCTTGTGTGAAAGCCCCCTCCATAGACTTTTCTCCTTTGTCTATCATCTCAGCAATAAGAAGTGCTTTAAGCTTTGCATATGGATGTGAGAAACATCTGCTGCGCACTCTTGATTTTCTGATACTAACTGAAAAGTAAGGAGTCAATGGTAATTGAGAACCTCATTTGGTTCGTTTCCGCTTCTTCCAATTTCTCCCATAGACTTGTGTAATCTCAATTTGGATATCCCGACATCATCTGAGAAGTGAAAAATCAATGATAACTGAGAACCTTCATTGATTCTTTTTTCTCTTCTTCCAATTCATCATCTTCTGTCCCCCAGACTTGTTTGAGTGCGTGGTGGTATCTCCATCAAAAATATTTCCACACACTTCATACTCATTCTGCTCTGATTCCCGTCTGGTGTCGATCGATGTACCAATGGTAGTGTCGATCGATGGTGGATTGATGATGTCGATCGATGGTTTTCGGTAGATGTCGATCGATGGTTTTCGGTAGATGTCGATCGATGGTGGAGTGATACTATCGATCGATGTTGTCTGATCAGTGTCGATCGATGCTCCTTCTGCGAGGGCTTTATCGACTTCATGCTCCTTCTGTGAAACTTTGACGTGCTGATGATCATCTATTACTCCACTATAGGAACTTAAATCCATACTTTTATCTGGTGGGATAAGAGATTCAGCTTCAAACACCACATTTGGAACCATAATCTTAATAGGATCATTTATCCTTTTCACTCTTTTGTGAAACCCATCAGCTTCTTCTGTCCAAATATGTGGTCTCTGATGTTTAGGGACAATAATATGTGAGGCTTTAGAATTATGCATTATCTCCTCAACTGGTTCCAGCTCGACTATGTATCCTGGCAGTTCATCCAACCATGGTTGTAGATCGATACAATCGGGTAGGTGTCGATCGATGCAGTCGGATGAATGTAGAATAATGTTAGACGGTGACTGTCGATCGATGTCGTAGGGTGGGTATCGATCGATCTCATCAGGTTGGTATCGATCGATGCTAGCCTTTGATGAAGTCTCTCCATCTTTCCTCTTAGCAGTCTGTTTGTCAACAAACTTCTGTTCCAAATTCTGATCTATATCCTCAAGCCATTCCTTCATCTCCAAGAAGTCTTCTATAGTAACTTCTTTACTTGAATCCAAATCTCCAAGATCCTCTCCATTCTCTATGTTTACATCCTGGGAAGGAGAAGAACTTGATACATCAGTGCTCTTCTGTGTCGAGTCTGCAGTTTCCTGAGGACAATTCGAACTTTCAAGGAATTCAAGTGGTATCGATCAATGACAAAAGTCTTTATCGATTGATTCTGAGATGCTGGTGTCGATCGATAAGGTCGTGGTGATGATCGATGTTGCAGTCGTACTATCGATCGATACTAAGGAACTGGTGTCGATCGATGTGGAGGTCGGATATTTAATATCAGCTTCTTCTACTCTGCTCAGTTCTCCAGACTCATCTTGTTCATCCTCCTCAAACAAACTATGGTTGACCAGATATTTTCTGTTCAGTTCAGCCATCTGCATACCCTCATCTGCATGGTGAACTTGAATGTTGGGCTTCTTGTCATGAGTGGTCGGGGTTTCAAAATCTTCATTCTGCTCGCTATAGATAAAATCAATAATCTGATCGATACTAGTCGTTATTCCTTTCTCCCGATCTTTAAGCACCTTGTCCAACATGTATTGAAACCTTTTACTTGTAGTTGCTACAGCTTCGCTAAAAAAATTACCTAGGAAGGCGCCTTTTATGTCCTCCCAACAGGTTAGAGATCTTGGCTGCAGCTTACTAAACCAGCTAAAAGCTCTTCCGAATAGAGAATAGGGGAAGATCTTGCAGATAATGTGGTCTATAGATACTCCATTCGAGTCTTTTGATAAGATCTCACTTGCTGAGGCTAACTCTTCTAGTCTTTTTATAAGATCTCTCGGATCTTGATGAGGAAAACCTAGGAATGGGTACTCACTTCCCTAATCATACCATTGGCAGTTTAGATCAAAGGTATTCATCT
>CAKOAT010097933.1:1114-34102 GCA_932364175.1 Eruca vesicaria subsp. sativa
TTGTTCTCTATTACGATTATTTTCAAACTGATTACTACTACTAGCTTCATTCATACTATCACCTTCTCCATGATGAAACCAAATGTAGTAATGTGGAGTAAATCCTCTATTAACTATATGCTTCCAAACCGTTTGACTAAGAGCGAATTTTGTATTCTTGCACTTAACACATGGACAGAACATTTTACCCGTTTCCTTCATGAGAGACGTGTTTCCGGCTTGGTACATGAATATTTCTGCCCCGTTGAGGAACTCCGATGTCACTCTTCCCTCAGAATCTTTATGTGTATACATCCAACTTCGAAGCTCATAAATATCTCGAGACATACTCTATCTTGTTTCGTTTTTTTTTTTTTTTTTGATAATCTTGTTTTTTTTTTTTTTTTGGTGTATGTAAAAAATGGAATATGAGATCGTATTTATAAGCAAATTTCGAAATGGTAAGTGGGGAATATTACCCCCTATTTACGACCAAAATTTTGTTAATTCGAATAAACTACCACGTGCATGTAATTTGGTAGTTAATGCGAATCTAAATATTTGGTCGTAATTCCGTAGTTGACAAACTTCTACTTTACGACCACATTTTCTTTTGGTCGTAAATTGGAAGTTAAGTCACTTCTGCTTTACGACCAATTTATGTGGTCCCAAATTTACTTCGATTTTACCACCAATATCTTTTTGATTGTTAACTGGTCATAACACAGACGTAAAGTTACGACCACCATTTTGTGGTCGTAACTGTTGGTCGGTACTCAAGCGTTTTCTTGTAGTGACATGATGATATATGGGACCCTATAGAATGGAACAGAATAATCCTAAGAAAAAATCTGACCTGAAAATCCCCATGTCGTCATGCATCGAAATATGTAAGAGTTCATTTTTTTTTTCGGATATTCAATAGACAGTAAGCAATAAGTCCTTATCGGCATTTTTTTTTTTCATATCCGCATTTTTTCTTGTTTATATTCCTTTTGATCGCACCACAAACTTGGTGAAAAAGAATGTTTGCGTTTGTACAATTATTGGTCCCAGCATACGATACCCACTTTCCCCTTCTATTATATCATTCTACTAGGTGATTTTCCCGTGCTCATGCACGGCTATAAATATTTTAAAAGGAAATATATGATAATAATTGATTACTATTTAGTTTTAATTTTAAATATAATTTATAATTTGTATGCATCATTTATATTAAAAATATTATACTACTTTAATTATACTATAATTTTATATATGTTATATTTAGCCGATTTTGTTGTTTTTGCGGTTGATTTAGTTATCATTTGGATAAACTGGATTGTCTGAATTCAACTGTAATATTTTTAAAAACATATTAATTTTTAATTAATCACTTATTTGCATATAGTGGGTGTTGTCTTATATATATAAATATATTTTAGGAAAATTATGTATAAATTAAGATATATTGTGCTTAGAATGAATTAAAAATTAACTAAAGTGTCTGATTCCAAAATACGTAAATTAATATAACGATAATACTCTAAAGTCTCATGCATATATATAAATTTTACACAAGAACAAAAATTGTAAAAGTTGGTTAATATTTAGTATCATTTGTTAATATTCTTGAGTTATCCTATGATCAATAGAAGGTTACATGCATAAGTAGTTAATACATTTTTATCATAACACATATCAATATTTACAATAATTAAAATATTTATAAATTCTAAATAACTTTATGCTTTAAATTTATTGAATGTAAACTAAAATTTATTTTAAATAATTTTAAAATTGGGAATTCAGATTTGCTTTGATATTTTGATTATGGTTATATTTAGTTTCACAAACATAAAACACAAAATTTAAAAGAAAATTTAATATTAAGAAAGCATATAATTTTAATAATAATAAAATATCATATATCTAGCTCATTAAACCAAATGTTAATTATTTGATCAAACGATGTTTATTGTTAAATTTATTTTTAGGTTTCAACATCTCTTAAAAATAAGCACTACACAAATTGTGATTGTATTTGAAAATAATATTATGTAAGTGAAATATAATTTATAGATAATTTTCTGTAATTGAAAGATATTATAGTCAACTAAATATATGAAAAAAAATAAAATAAAAATTCAATAATACTAATTATAAACTATTTTTATTACTAAAAAGTGTATTTTAATGTTATTTTAAAAAATATTTTTAAATGTATTATTGCTATTTTGTGAACTTTCCTTTTTATGAAATCATATTATATATACATATATTTTTCGTTTTAAATTTGTTTTTTTATGAATTTATAACTAGTTTCCTTTTTATTACATATATTTTTGGAAATTTTGAAAAGGAAAATAAATAAAAGAATTAATAATACTATTTTTAACTATTTTAATTCATTAAGGGTATCAGTGTAATCAACCATCGTGAGAGTGAACGTAAGAGCGACACATAGGAAACTGACTTCTCAAATAATATTATAGAGATTTTAGTGAAATATATATATTTAATATGAATTGTGATATTCATTCTTCAAAATTTTAGATATGCAAAAAAAATCCTTCCTTTATATATTTTTAAAATTTTCTATTCATTATACTACGATTTAAAATGTATTTTCTGTTTTAGCATATGTTGGTTCAAATAATAATGTCAAAACCTTAAAGACATCCTTATCAACAAGACAACAATATATACCTTAAAAATTCTTACCAATTAATGGGAAAGATTGGTTAGATTATAGATGTTAAAATATAACTGTAGGATTTAGTATATAATTTTTATTTGTTGTAATTGTAATACTACAATTTCTAAAGTATTATAATAGTTTCTTTAAGAAAAAAACAAAACATGAACAAAAAAGCCATAGATGATGTATAACAAAATTCTAAAATGAAGTTACAAATTATTAATTATGATTAGTGTTCTAAAAATAAATAAAGCTAAATTTTTAAGTTAAAATCCAACAAATCATCATCGATATGATATAAGCAGAAAAATATGAGAAAGAAGTAAAACGAATGAAATGGAGTAATACATATTTAATGTGAAAAAATCTCATGAAAATATTGAAAGACTTCTATGACATGTGTCATTTTTAATTGATCAAATTTTATATTTCAAATATAATTAAAATACTAATTTATATAAGTACTATATGAATGAGAAACATTTTTACAACGTTCTTTTGCAACAACGTTGTGAATTTCTAAAGGATTCATAGCTTTATTAACAAGTTATCAATATATTTTCTTTTTGTATTTTCACCGTTTCCACTAAATTGTATTATTTAATTTGTATAGTTATATATTTGAAATTTAAGGAATAGTTGTAACATATAAATTTTGTGTGAAAATATAATAAAAAGTATTAAATGATTTTTTTGTAAAAAATAATATTCATATGATTGGAGGGTGGTGAAACTGATGTCGTTTTCTTTCAGAAGATGGGAATCATGAAGTTGTTTATTTGACGAAGATTAACATGCTAAAGATGTAGTGACTTCTACGCTATGAAGCTTTGATGTATCGAAAGAGTTGTTTTATTTGATTATGCCGTTGGATCACAAAGTTCTCGTATTACAAAATCTCGTAATCGGAATGTATTAAATAATTAAAGTGATGATACTCTGGGACAACAAAAGCTGAGACTTAGGCAATCTTTTGAAAGATCTCCTTGTACACGACATTCATTATTTTTTTTAGAGGCTTACCGTCTTTTTCTGTGATTAGAATTTTCAAGTCTAATATTGATTTTACTCTTGAGATCGCAACATACAACTGTCCATGAGTAAGAACTGGTCTTGGAAGATACAATCCAAGTCTCTGTAGTGTTTGACCTTGACTCTTATCTATAGTCATTGCAAAAGTAACCGCAATGGGGAATTGTCTACGACGCATCCTTAAAGGGAATCTTGTTTCTGGCTGAGATACAAACATTCTTGGTATTAAGACTCTTTCACCGCCTTCTCTGTCATTCTTATTACCTGTTATAATTATAGTCTCAATAACATGATCAGCCAACTGAGTAATTTGCAGCCTTGTACCATTACATAAACCACCTTTAGAATCGATGTTACTGAGCAGCATAATTATTACACTAACCTTTAACTTCAAAGAGTGGTTCGGTAATCCAGGGATCTTTATGCTATTTAAGAACTCCTAAGTGTAACATATGGTATCCTTTAGTCTTTTGTCAGATTTATCTATACCATCGGAACTGAAATATAATTTATGGTACCTGATAATTTTGACAGCATATACTCGTTAGTAGTATCTACATCTTGATTCTATGGATTCAATATGGCTCTTTCCTGAAAAAACTTGGGATCTCTTTCCTCTGCAAATGATGTACCGTAAACTTTGTTCACTATGGCTTTTATTGGATTTTCGCATTCAGTTATGAGCAAATCTTCAGGAATATCGATCTCAACTTCTCTATCGTTTAGTTGGTTTATATTTCCATCACCGATATCAAGAATCCACTTTAAAAAAGCTTCAAGTTCTTTAGCTTCAGCATCAGTAACTCCTGCCATTAGTCTCATATTTTTTTGTAAGTCTTAGAACCTTTCAGCTCTTCCACAATGATGAATTAAGAGAAGCCAAAACAGTCTCTATTCTACCACCATCTGTTACCACCGGTAGGATCTGTCTAAAGTCTCCTCCAAAGACAACAACTTTACTTTCAAAAGGCTCTTTGCATCCCATTATGTCACGCAAGCTTCTGTCTAAAGTTTCGGAACAGTGTCGGCTCATCATGGGAGCTTCATCCCAAATTATGAGCTTAGCTTTTTTTACCAATTCTGCTTGATCTGAACCCTTTCACATTATACATGTTGTAAAATTGTGTACATTAATTGGTATTCCAAATCTTGATTGAGCTGTCCGGCCTCCTGGTAAAAGCAATGCAGAAATAGCACTGGACGCCACATGCAATATTATTTCTCCCAAAAGATTGAATAGCAGCACCTAGGATGTTCCAAAGAAACGTTTTTCCTGTTCCTCCAAAACCATAAACGAAAAACATACCACCTTTGTCACCATTTACTGCATCTAGTATCTCTTGGTAAACAACTCTTTGCTCATATGTTACCTTGGCTAATAGCTCTATGTATTTGTCTCTTTGCTCATCATGGTTGTAGTTTAGCTCTTTACTGATCAAAGAGTTAACATCAGTATCATACGTATAAGCATCTAGACGTGACATACCTTTAAAAGATTCCAGTGAGCTTCCATTAATACGAAGGAGCGATTCAATCTCTTCCAAAGTTAAGCTCTTTATTTGATCTTTTGATAAACTCAAATCTGAAAAAATGAATTTAAAACTTTATTACTGAAAATATTGTATTAACTTGTGATCTTACTTGGATTTTTTTTTTGTTTTCTTTGGTTGTACAATATATCCTCAAATAGTATCTCTCAAGTTGCATTTCATACATTTTATGAAGTTGTGACACTCTTTGGTATCAGTATTATAGAAAACAGTCTTCGGAGATACTTTCCAGAGCTCCAAAGACTTGCTTCTTTACTAGCTTCAATGTACCTCGTCCAACAAACCCAATGCATAACATGCATCTTTGAATGTCTCGTGGATATAGCCGTTAACTGTTCTTATCTCTTCAAAGCTTGTTGGACATTTGACTATATTTAGCAAAACCCTTAAATAATACACTTCACCTAAAGATGGTGGTACATAAGTGATCCTTCCAATTGCAAAATCCCTCCGTCTTGGCTTCCACATTCTTGTTTTCAGATGCCAAACAAAGTATGATGGGAAGTTTGCATACGTTAGATTTTTTTGCTTCTGGATATATCTTATTGACCTCTCTCCAGGCGATAAACTTGGACTTCCGAAAGAAATTCTGTTTATTATTTCTTCAATGGAGTCATCTTCATTGTAAACAACTAGTTGTTGACCTGGTAGATGGAATGATATTTTTTCTACTGATGTTGTTCTATAGTGAGTAGGAAAAGCAAGAGTTCTCCAAGTAGATTCACATGCGAATATGTATCTGAAAAGTTCAGCATAATTAAATTGAAGCTAATGAACATTAAGAATAATATTTTATTTTCAGAAGTTACCTGCAGCTATAGTGTTTTTTATTTCATCAACAATATCATCATTCTGGTCGTCGTTTCCTACGGATACGTTTACATAGTCTGGTCCTTTAGTAATATACTTAAAAAGGTACTTGATAGAGCGTGTTTGGTTGCACCATTCAACGTTAATATGAGCACGGTAACGAAGCGATAGATCCTTATTGTATGGAACGACATATCTATTATCACAGTCAAACCCTCTCTTGTGAACTGTTCTTCCATCTTCCCTCCGTTTATAAATAGGAAATCCAGCATCATCAACTTTAGTGACTGCACTAAAAGACTTGGGAAAGAAGTATCATATTATCTCCGACAACTCCAAAAACAGCACCATATATGCATGTGGAAGACCTCTTTTCTGAAATTCAATTGTGTACAAAGCTGAAACAAAGTAATAATAAATCAGTTAATTTTGATTTGTAAAACATAGAAATATTAATAATTATTAGAAATAGAACAAAGTAAATAAGGTTTTACCAGCATTAACTTTACCAAAAGTGCCTTTCTCTCCTTTTTAGTTAGATTTTGTATTATATTATTAAGTTTCATTTTGAAAAACTTGCAACATATGTCTGGCCTATCTTCTGATTTTAAGTTGTGTTTCTGAAGATATCTTGTAACTTCTGGCCACTTAGGATTGCAAGTAATTGTAATGAAAACATCTGGATAACTATAATATTTGCATGTTGCGATGGCATCAAGATAATGTTGCATCATATACCTTTTACCTCCTGTGAAAGAGGAAGGTATAAAGTTTCGTTTCCCTTGGTCTGATAAATTATAATCCCCTTGGTCAGCTGCTTTATTGAATATTGTCGAAGTTTTCAGACCAGAAATTTTTCTGATTAAAGAAAACATATCGCAGTCTATTTGTCTCAATCATGGTGTAGACATCTACCAAGAATTGTTGAAACAATCGGCCTGCCATCGTTATAGTAGAAAATTCTCCTTCTCGTTCTTGTATACGAAAAGAAAAATATTCTCGCATTGTCACAGTTTTTTTTTCCGCCAGCTGTATCAAGAAAACCAATGTCGATTCCCAATCTAAAACAATCTTCACCATAAGGAAATAGTAGTGGATATTGGAGTGTTAATAACTAGGATGTAGTTCACTAATCCGTTGTAACTTCCCTAATCTACTCTCAATAATAATGTCACGGGTGTTCAAATCAATGTTGAAGTCACCTGGAATTAAACCTGTAACTTCATTTGCAGTAGCGAGGTTATGCGTTCTTCCATCAGCATATCTTTCACTTGGCATCCTTAATCTCAAGCCTTCGGTTTTGTTTGGTGACATCAAACTTCTCTCTTGCTGATCTTAAGGCTTTGACATGAGGATTGTGAGCATCTAACATCTTTTTAAGAAGTCCAACTACCGATTCATCCAAACTTGCAGCAGATTCCGTTTTACTACATAAATCTTTTCAGAAAGTTATAAATAAAATATGTTCCAATATAATAATTAAAACGCAACTGAATTGATTATATTATATAAATATACACATATATATATATATATATATATATATATATATATATATATATATATATATATATATATATTACCTATAAGCTTTTGTTTAATTTTGTATCTCATTCACGATGTCGTTTATATAGAGTTGCAAAAATGCTGGATCTTTGTTGGGACCGGGCAAAAGATCACATATCCTGTGATAATTCTCACAGCATATCTGAAATACATATGGTCCTTTTCCATTGTTCAGAGAATGGTTAACCTTCCCACCAAGTGATGTGAATGAAAACATCATATTGTATGCTCTTATGAATTCACGAAAGTGTTTGTTTTTTCATCTCCATTGTAAAATAATGCTAGCAATGTGGCTGGTGGAGTCTTAAGTAGTGGAAGCTTGACTTTTCCATGTTTACAGCACATAGCGAACACATGTTGTGTCTTTTTCACTCGTTTGTTAATCTGTTCACCCAACCACATGTATGCTTTACAATATTGACATATATATAAAGAATCACCGTCATCATAGTAACCTGATATTAAGAAAACATGAAACAAATTTAACTTTAAGAATAATAAATTATAGATTATGAGTTTTGAAGGGCAGTCTTAAAAATGATTACTTAGAAGAATAATGTGAAATAATTACCATTGTCTGATTCTCCTAGTTTGATGGTTCTAGCTGCATCCCTGTTTGTGCTAAAACCTTTCAAAGCAATCTAGTTTTGTTTGGAATTTTTATTTACATGTACTTCACCCTTATTATCATGATTAATATCGATATCATCATCAAAGTGATTAAAATTTGCAATTTTTCTAAAAATAAGTATTGAAATATTGGTAAAGTTGTTAAGAGTACCAAATCGGTATTGAATTTAATTACCTCGTATATCAGATTCATGCTCAGAATCAGTGGCTATGAATGACACGAAATTTTCTGTGTTGGTAGAGGTTAAAAAAATATGTTTCATGAAGACGGTGTTAAACATACATGTATTTGAGGGTATGATTTGAACATTGCATTGTTTTAAATATATGGTGTTACCTTCTTCTCCATCGCTTGCATTCCTTGAGGTTTGATTAGTAAGGTCGATCGTAGATGATGTTCCAGGGGTTTTAGATGATTTATTCTTTCTTTGTCTGCACCTGAAGTTATGAAAAAGTAAAATTGTTAAACATCAATGGAGAGAATATGTAGAGAATATCTTGGGTATAAACAGAAATAGACTTATACTTTTGTAGAGGTGGTGGTGCTTTGGCTTTATCAGTTACTTTTTCATCATGTTCATCCATATTCACATCATCTGCTTCGTTTGAAGAAGGTTGTTGTTTTGTTTGTCTTCCACCTATGATAACAATCGGTCATGCTCAATATTGAATATAAGTTTGTACTTGTAATTTTATTAACCTGAAGGTGTGCTGTTCTTAAGAACTTTTCTTTTTGTTTCAAGAATTTGCATTCTTTCATCGCTTGCGATATTCCTTGAGGTTTGATTAGTAAAGTCGATCGTAGATGATGTTCCAGGATTTTTAGATGATTTATGTTTTCTTGGTCTGCCACCTGAAGTTATGAATAAGCAAAATTGATAAACATCAATGGCGATAATAAGTAGAGAATACCTTGGGTATAAACGGAAATAGACTTACGCTTTTGTAGAGGTGGTGGTGCTTTAGAGTTATCAGTTAACTGTTCATGTTGTTCATCCATATTCACATCATCTGCTTCGTTTGGAAGAGGTTGATGTTTTCTTGGTCTTCCACCTATGATTAATATTGAATTGATAAACATCAATGGAGAGAATATGTAGAGAATATATTGGGTATAAACAGAAATAGACTTACGCTTTTGTAGAGGTGGTGGTGTTTTGGCGTTATCAGTTATTTGTTCATGTTGTTCATCCATATTCACATCATGTGCTTCGTTTGGAGGAGGTTGATGTGTTCTTGGTCTTCCAACTATGATTAATATTTTCATGCTTAATCTGTAATATAAGTTTGTGCTTATTTCATATTTCACTTACGCTTTTGATATGGATGTTCATGTATTATGTTTCTGTCGTTTGGTTATGTGGTTGAAAGCTCCATTGTATTGATTTGGTTCGTATGTTTAGTGATTTGTCATAGGACGTTTTTATAGGTCAAGGTTTGTGTTCCTTTTAAAGATATACCCAAACGTTTCTATTTTATTGCTTTGATAACTTGTGAAATATACCAAAATTAATGTAATTTCCTTTTTTTTAGCAAAGGAATCGGTTCTTATTTGAGGAAATTATCTTTTTTATTTATTTCATATGTGATATAAATAAGGACATAAATCTTCATAAATATATTAATGAAATCAGTTTTATATGGAGCCGACAATGATTGATCATAAACCGATGCATATCATATTAGGGTTTCAAATATGACATGTCATATTTTTGAATGTGCCATGTCATATTTTTTGTTGGTGAGAGTCATTCGAGACTATGCCATGTCATATTTTTATTCAAAATCACTTCGCAAATATAGTCTAGGGGATTTTTATATGTATTATTGTATGATTCGGTCTATTTTAGAAATATCACATTTAGTGTTTTAAAATAGATTAGCTATCACATTATTTATTTGAATTTTAAATGTTTTCTGACTAATAAAAATAGTATCAAAATTATTTATTATCAGAGTAATATATAATTTTTTTTAACCAAATTTAAGTTCAAACTGACAAAATAATGTGTCACATTCCGGACTGCCGGTATATGAATTTTTTGTTTTCTTAATTAATTTGGACCAAAACCTTTTTTTTTCTTTTAATTCAGATCCGTATAGTAAACCATAGGATTTCCACCCCCTTTTCTTAAAAAAAGAAGTCTTCTTTTCTTTTCTCCCAATTAGAAATTAGAGCAAAACGCTGCAAAATCCGTAAAGATCTAAAAATTACATCCTTTCAGATTTCACTTTTTTCTCTTCTCTCTCTCTCTTTCTCTCATTGTTGACCTCTCTCCATTTTTTCTTCGCATGCGTATCTCTTTGTCTCCTTGATGTTCACCATATTCTACAGGTCATAGTTAAGCCATCGGAGATCCCTATCCATTCAATCTCTCCTATTGTCTAGTTATGTTTTCTCTTATTTCTTGATCTAGTCACTGGTGAGGTAAGAAACCCTAGATTTTGTTTTCTTCATCTCGTTCTTCTCTTTTATCTTTGATCTCTCATCCTGGGTCTTTTGATGGTAGCACCTACCTATTTCCTTGTAGATATGGTTCATGGAAAACCGTAAAATTCAGATCGGTTTCTTGTCTCTTTTCCATTCGCAAATCTAAGGTCAAGGTAAGGACATACATAATCTCTTCTTTCTTCTTTCACTATCGCTTCATAGTAGAAGTTTCTATCTAAATCATTCACACCTACATGTTATCTATGAGCATACACGTAGTTTTTTGTTAAATGAGTTATATCATATATATACCTCTATATTGTATTGTAATGTTGAACATCTAGATATATTCATAGGTTGTTAAAACGAATATGGTTGTATGATGTTTTGGATGTAATGATTGTATTGATTGGGGTTATGGTATATGTGGATGATCTATATGTGGGTGGTGTATATGAGTTAGATAAAGGCATAAGGCCTATGTGTGCTTGTACGACGTGATATCGTGGAGACAAACGTTAAAAATCATGATGTCATGGAGACAACGTTAGAAATCATGATGTCATGGAGACAACATTAGAAATATGAATGTCATGGAGACAATATTAGAAATTGTGATGTCATAGAGACAACGTGAATGTGTGAACATGGTGACAGGTCACCCATGAATCCAAGTCGGCAACGTGATTGTGTGAAGACGTGAAACTCACAGAATCAGCGTGATGTCGTGGAGACAATGTGATGGGGTGAATTCTCCCGCGACAACATGAGGAACGCGGAGACTGAACAAGGTGGTGTTGTCTCATGTTGGTACTGTAGGGGTTTATCCTCGTTTTTTGTTGATTGCTATTGTTTTATTGGATGTTTTAGGTAGAGCATTTGTTATGTTGTGTGGTGAATGTAGGGTGATGATTTCGAGGTTCCTTGAGTTTTCCTCGCTGAATTTTTGTCGAAATGCTCACCCCTCCTCCTTCTCTTTTCATTTCAAGTTTGGTTCATGTTGGTGGTTTTTGTCAAAGGCGTCATGAGATCCTAAAGACACATTGTTTTAGTCCTTATAACTAGAGACAAGTGTCATGATATCGTCGATCATTTCAGCTATGCTGGTTCGGGATGTCACAAGTGATTAATTGGCGATAGCTTGTTTTGTAGAAATTTTTTAAAGGGAAATATGTTGGATTCGAGGAATATCAAGCGCACCAATAACCTACAGGGAAAGTCAATAAAGATTTATATGGAAGAGATTAGTTGGTGTTCTACTGAGTTAACCTGGATCAGCTGAACGGATTATCACATAATGAATTACTAGAGAAAAATGAATCTAAACCAGATGGATGTATGAGAGACTCTGGAAATAGCCCTTGTAATATGCTATAAATCAAATAAAACACGTTATATGAAATAGCTATGACATTTTTACTCGTAAGTACATAGTGCAACCTCTAACATGCAGATACATCATCTCATTAGTTGGGGATGTTGTCTTGCAGTGAATAATCCAGCGATGTTGCTATCTATATATTACCCCCCACATTAAATGCTTTTGGGTACTTATATACAGACACAATAGTTGTCTACAGAGAACTTGATGACTTCATTATATTTCCAAAGAATTTAAGAAGCAATTCTAAAATAATTTGATGACGATTAAATTAAAAGGTGGAACACACTCCAAACTTCAATGTTAAATTGACGTGCATGTCTCAAAATGATATAAGAAAATGTTCCTAAGAGGATAAACATGTATTTGGAAAAAGTGGATACAATTGTGTGAGTTTTTTTTAAAGATAGTTAGAGCAACAACATCGACGTCCCCTATTTGGTCCTTAAGAGAAAGGGCTTACAAAAACATCAAAACCAAGGGGAGAAGTCGTTAAATAAGATGCGTTTTGGTTTGATCCTTGTGTTTTTCGCGGGTCCCATTGACACGTGTCGATCTGCGATTGGTTTGTTTTATTTTTTTTTTAAATTGGACAATAACAAAAACAAAAATTTTAAGAAACCTTACCCAATAATGTTGCTCTTATTAAGAAACCTGGAGCATCTCCAAATTTAATATTTTCCTTTTTAATTATGTTTACAGTATACATCTATCTATCTTTCATTTTAACTTAATAATAGAATAAAAAGTAATTTTTTTTATCGTCTGATAATAATAATAATACAATTAAATAAGAAAATTAGAGGGAGATCACATTACGAAAGATAAAACAAACCAATGAAAAAGATAAAAATCTTAAAGGAAAGATGAATTAGTTTTGTTGGGAAGCTTCTCGGAAAAGACGTTGATGTAGCCATGGTAGACCGCCTAGAGCAAGGTAAGATTGCTTTATGTCCATCTGAATGAGATCATGTGCCCCTATCTAAATTTTAATTTTTAAATAATCAACATAATACCTTAATATTCTTGTAATAATTAGCTTAATTTCTATGAAAGTGCCCTAACCTAAAGCAAAACTTTTGATAATGCCCCGGTTAAATGTTATCCTAAATCTGCCACTGCGTCCATCTCTCATTACACTTTTAACTATATCTCGAGTTATTAAATTTGCATCCACTTTCTCCACTTCAAAGGCAACTGAAAAAAAGTCGCTACAAAGTACTGCAATCTGTTCAAGAAGGTTGCGAAACCTCGGGCACAAAGAGGGAGATGTGATGGCATCAATGGTTTCCAGATGGTCTGAAGCAATACTCACATTCTCAATATGCAGATCTCTTGCACTTTGGAGAACCCATTTCAATGGTTTTCTAAGTGTGTATTCCAAATTTCCAATCTCTTATTGACTTTTCTCCCATCATCATCCCTCTGAAAAACAGTATACGTATAACCTTCTAAATTCTGGAATTCTAATTAATTAGTATATTATTATCGAATAGATAACTACAGTTTATTGGATCCTTTCACAATATGATGCATTATGAACAATATTTTCAGATTACAAAGGAAAAAACTGCTGGTCAAATAATTTAAATAATGATATAAATTTTTTACATGGACATAAAATATGAAGTTGAAATGATGATTTCCCAACTGTGTTATGTTTCATTGAACTTCGTATAGACAACCAACTTTTTGAATTAATGAAAAAAGGTGAGACACAACCACTACACTTAAGAGCATTTATAATGAATCTAGTTTTACGACCAATCTGGACAGGAGTTATTGGCTTCTAGAGGTGTACTATACGGTAACTGTCTCTCAAAATTGTTTTCAAAATTTGTCATTTTATACATAATTGTAGCTATAGCTCCATAGTTACTACTCTCTCTGTTTCATATTAAATGTCACAATAAAAAATATTTTTATTACAAAATAAATGTTATTTTTAATTTTTAATACAAAATTTATTAATTTTATTCTATAATTTATTTTTATTGATTAAAATATGATTAGATGTATAAATAAGTGTGTTTTATATAATAATATACAAAATTAATTGTTTTATTAATTTGTGTGCGTAAAGATAAAATGATTATAATGAAAGAGAGGGAATATTTTAGTTACCTTGTATAACAAATTGGTTAATCTGTGATCAAATGTATTTGTAGTTCGCGATTGATACTAAAAACCTTCAAAACAAAACGAATTTTTTTTTGTGCAACAAACAAAAAAAAAATATCTAAAAGTCATAAAGTTAATTTTAGTGCAAAATATAACAATATCTGACAATTTTTTTCTACAATGATCATATGCTAATATACTCCGAAACCAATAAAAACCTTAAACTAAAATCAGATGAGGAAAACATGAGAATTGTTTTACCAAAAACAAATATATAGCACAAAAATATTTAGTAACTAAGACTTTGAATAATAACGAATATACGATAGCGGAAAATTAACTTTCTTAACAAATTTATTTTTTTGATAAAAATATATATTTATAGTGGTGATTGACAAAGAAACAAAATATCTGAAAACTCAAAAAAGGCTCCTTTTGGAGTTTTATTAATACATTTGCATAGCAAGTCTAATATATTTTGCAGATTTCTAAAAAACACTACTTCTTTAGTAATGAAATGTTCTCGACCGGTAGTACGGTGTAAACAAGAAAAATTAATTTCATAGTTACATAATTATAACATATAATATCGTTTTTAGAGATTATATATATTTGTACAAAACTCTAGTAAAAATACCTACATAAGTGGAAAGTGGTATATGGAAAGTGGTATTTATATCAGTTTCAGTTTTCTTTAAAAATCATTGTGTTAACTCATCCGAATTCATAACACAACTAAGCATAACACATTTTTTTTTAAACAAAAAAAAAACTAAGCATAAAGGTCTGCAAAGTATAAACTTGTTTTACTAGTTTGTTATCATAAGTCATAACTACCAACTATCACCACCTTAATTAAAACGTGGTTAAGGGATAACGAGGGGCCACTAGAGCAACTAAGCATTTTTTTTTTTGTGCACAGAGCAACTAGGCATCTTAAGAACATCTCTAAAAAGATTTTCCATTTTAAATTTTTCAAAATTTCATATTTGAAGTTTCAAGATGTTCTTCAAAAGTAAATTTTCAAATTCAACTTTAAAATTATTTATATTTTACATTATGATTCTTATATTGTCATAGTTAATGTAAATTCGTAAAACATTCATAAGTAACAAACACATATATATATATATATATAAATTATACAAAAATATTAATTAATAAAATTTTACACTAAAATATAAAATTATAAATACGAATATATGATTAAATATTAACTACAAGCAGAATACCACATTTTTTTGTTTAACTTTAGTTTTAAAATTCTTAAAAATACTAAAATATAAAATTATAAATAAAAATATATGATTAAATATTTATTACAAGCAAATATTTTAAATTTTTTTATAAATATTTATTTAGTTTTATGTCTAAACTTAAATTTATAAAAAGTAAAAGTTAATTTGAAATATTTATGAGATATTAAAAAATTTAAAGATTAAAACACTAAACAAGAAAATATTTATGAATTATAATTTTTTATTTGTAACTATAAGAACCAAAATATAATTAAAAAGATGAAAATTCAAATTTAGAGTTTTGAGTATTGAAACTTCAAGTATAGAGTTTCACTTTTTGAAATTTCTAATTTGAAGTTTGGAAATTTCATTTTGGAGAATAAAAAATTATATATTTGAACTTATAGAGTTTTTTTTAGATGCTCTAAGCGAAGAGAACCTGTATGATGATGCATTAGATAGTGAAGGCCAGTCACCAGGGAGCCTACCACCAGGGTACACCTTTTAAATATATTTATAATATTACGATAAAACGTATACAAAATCATGCTACATAGCATTACTTAATCAGTCTAGTTTATTTAGATTAGCTGTGCCGACAAACAAACACTTTTTTATACAAACAACCGCTTTCAATATATGAAAACTCCAAAATTCAGTTTTGCTATGCCAGGAAAATTTTCATACAGGAATTATTGATAAAAACTTTTGTCCACAAATCTATCTTTTTTTTTTTTTTTTGCTAAATTGTAAATATCATATAAATGAAAGAAAGATTTTACAAAATAAGATTTTAAATTTGAGACATCTTGGCAAAAAGAAAGAAAAAACAAGATGAATCACCAACAACCATTGTAGTGGTTACAATAAAACTCATCTGATCCATAAAGCCATAAGTGAACGAAATAGCTTGTTTGATCTTCTAGAGGAGATGATATTCTTCATCTCTCGATCAATCCCTCTGAAAACGGTAGTGGTAGTCAGGGGAAGATTGTTATGAACCAAGTTGTTTCGCTGCTTACATAGATGAAAGATGACCGCTTGTGTTGCGAGTTTCCGTAAGAGACACTTCCTCTTTGATTGAGACTGCCGGATCCATGACAGAAGCTCGGCCCAGTCCGTGAACATCTGTGATGGCGGACTACATCTGATAAAGACTTGAGACCAAATGATCTCACTGAACTCACAGGATAGGAGGAGATGGTCTCTGGTTTCAGGGTCCTTGGAGCACAGTGGACAAGTTATATTGATCGGGAGTCCCCAAGCTGCTAGCCTTGCTCTTGTTGGTAGACGATCATAGTTTGCAATCCACATAGTGAAAGCATGCTTCGGCACTGACCCTTTGAACCAAACAACATCGTGCCAGGGTTGGATCGTTTGTCTCGGCCGCAGCGTCTGCCAAGTTGCCTGCGTATTGAATACATGTGAGGGAGAATCAGCAGCATTCCATTCATAATAATCGTCAACATCATTTGGTAAAGGCAGAGCAATATTAGTAAGGTAAGAGTGAAGGGTCACTTCCTGATTTGATCTCGGGTGGGGTAATGACCATGAAGAACCAGTGACCGCGTCCGCCACTACTGCATTTTTCCTTACCCTTAACGCTCTTGGACCAGAAACACCAATGTGATTGATAAGTTGACCCAGCGGTGTCCAAACGTCAAACCAGAAACTAGTATCAAGACCATTTCCAATTACTGAATTACAAAATTGTAAAGCTAACGGCCTGAGCTTTAAGAGTCTTTTCCACGCCCAAGAGTCTGACTGAGATGGTTCTAGAGTCCAAAAAGATTTGTCCGTGAGATGAATGCTCTTATGCCAGTCTGCCCGTAGGGAACCCGAGTTAGACAGCAAGAGCCATATAAATTTCAGACCAAGAACCTGGTTCCAAACATAGAAGCTTCTAACTCCCAGGCCCCCTTCTTTCTTTGGCAAACAAACAGTGGTCCATGCTACTTTAGCGATGCCTTTCTTCTCGATGTTTCCAGACCAAAGAAACCGCGTGCAGAGAGATTCAATATTCGTTATGCAGCCTTTAGGTAGCATAAACGCAGAAACCCAGAAATTAACCAATCCAAAGATCACCGTCTTAGAAGTTGCAGCCTACCAGCAAAGGAGAGAAGCTTAGCGGACCAAGATTGGAAACATTTGGTGACTTTGATCATAAGAGGGGCATATTCAGAAATCAGTAGCTTCCGACTCATCAGAGGGAGTCCTAGATATCTAATGGGAAGGCTACCAGGAGGGAAACAATAAGTTGCAATCGCTCGGGATTCACTCTCATCAGTACCTGCCGTGAAAAGCTCGGTCTTGGAGATGTTCATATGGAGACCAGACCAAGAAGCGAAATCGTCCAAACACTCTGAGATTCCATGTAAGCTGTTACTTTTCCCATCAAAGAAAACCATCACATCATCAGCGAACATCAGATGAGAGATCTTCAAATCTGCCGTTCTGGGGTGGTAGCCTATACTGCCCTCATCGTATCTTACTAGCAGAAGTCTAGACAAACATTCCATGACCAGCACAAAAAGATATGGTGACAAGGGATCACCTTGTCGGATACCTTTGGTGCTTTTGAAGAACCCACTCGTAGAACCATTAACCGCTATGGAGAAAGATGCAGTGGTGAGGCATTGAGATATAAGGTTTATGTAACTCTCGGGGATTGCCAGCGCCCGGAGCGAAGCCAAGATGAAGTCTCATCTAACACAATCAAAAGCTTTGCGTAAGTCGATCTTCAGCATGCCTCTGGATGATATTGTCTGAGAGTTATAACCATTCACGAGATCTGTCGCTAGAAGAACATTTTCAGCAAGAAGACGACCAGGGAGAAAAGCTGATTGGGCTTTGGAAATCATAAGCGGCAGAATCTCTTTTAGTCTTGACGCCAGGAGCTTAGCTATCACTTTGTAGACTGAACTAAGGCACGAGATAGGTCTAAACTCAGAAGGGTGCGAAGCATTAGGTATCTTAGGAATCAGTACAAGGTTCGCCGCATTCCATTGCTTTAGAAGGCAACCAGATCAAAAAAATTCTTGAACCGCGTCAGTAACCTCTGGTCCCACTACTGACCAAGCTGCAGTGAAGAACTCAGAAGAATATCCATCAGGACCTCCCGTTTTATTCCTAGGCAGTGAAAAGAACGCTGCCCTGATTTCTCCTGATGTAAACCTCATCTCAAATTTAGCCGCTTGCTCCTCATAGCATTTGAAGTTAAAAAGCATGTTAAGATCGCTCTGAACAAATAACGGTGGAGAAATAGTGCTTCCCAAAAGATCAGAGAAGTAATCAACACACTGCTCCTGGATCTCAGGCAAAGAATCAATACGCACACCACTTTCTGATATAAGAAAATGAATGTGATTTATGGCTTGTCTAGATGCAGCATATCTGTGAAAAAGCCTGGAATTTCCATCACCAAAGGCTAACCAGTTGATACTCGTTCTCTGAAAGAAGAAAGATGTTTCAGCTGCAGAAAGAGCTTCCCATTCCTT
The DNA here is from genome assembly GCA_932364175.1 of Eruca vesicaria subsp. sativa. NCBI lineage: Eukaryota > Viridiplantae > Streptophyta > Magnoliopsida > Brassicales > Brassicaceae > Eruca > Eruca vesicaria. The sequence continues at coordinate 20,033 of CAKOAT010097933.1, forward strand.
CATTGCATTTAGCTCTAATGTAGCATTGGTAACTGATGGGGCAGCCAGCATAAGATTTTGAGCATGGGTCAGCTTTTCATGCGCTTGAGCTGTCCTTTTCTCAATGCCAGAGTAGTTTTCTTTACAGAAATCCTTGATGCTCTTCTTTAATAACTTAAGCTTGCGGGAAACCCTGAACATGGCAGAACTTGTAACATTTAAAGAAAACCAGAAATTACAAATCATATCAAGGAAGTCCGGGTTCTGAGTGATGAAGTTGTAGAACCGGAAAGGCTTTTTGGTCCTTTCTTTGAAAGGGTCCAGCGTGATGGAGATAACAGCGTGATCAGAGAACCCTGGGCTGCCAAAAAGAGCAACGGAAGATGGGAATAGGTAGTACCAGTCGTCATTTACTAGGGCTCTGTCCAACTTCTTTGCTATCGGATCATTTTTCCGCTTGTTCCACCAAGTGAAAGTATTGCCTCTGAAGTTAAGATCATCGACATTAGCCGTAAGTAAACACTGATTGAAGTCCCGGATTCTTTTATCCAAGTTCAGAGACGGCGGTCTTGAATGCTCAATCTGGTCTCTGATCTGATTGAAGTCCCCAAGAATGAGCCAAGGTTTATCATCCAGACCGTGGGTAGTGACTAGAGAAATAATTTCAGACCACAGGATCAGCCGTTCTTCAACGTCGTTTGACGCGTAGATAGCAGAGATAAAAAACGATGATTGAGCAGAGGGCCAAGAAACTTCAACTGTGATCATCTGAAGAGATTTAGAGATGACATTAACCAAAAGAGATGGATGCCAAAGGATCCATATTTTCCCCAGGGGGGAGAAGCCGTAATTATTATCAGTAGACCAACCCGGAAAAAGCTCCGAGACAAATTTGTTCATCTTGAGTTGCTTCACATGAGTCTCAAGAAGAGCGCCAAAAAGAGGAGTATGCTTCCTAAACCATTTTCTTAATCCGCTGCGATGACTGTATTTATTTAAACCGCGTATGTTCCAACAAAAAATGTCTGTCGACATAAAATTTAATTGAGTTTGGGGCCCCCGCCCCGTTTACCTTTTTGACCTGAGAATCTCTTCTTGTTGCGGACTACCTCGAAATCAGGCTCATGCTTACTGATTTCACCTTCTTCCAGCTCAGAATCAGACGATTCCACATCAGAGGAGTCCGGCTGCACGTCAGAATGGGATATCCACAAATCTATCTGAACTAGCTAGATAAGATTATCTCGTATACAATTGAGTAATAGCAAATAGAGTACGAGTAGTTGCCTTGTTATCTCTGTTGCTGGTTTATTGGTTTAGGCCCTTTTGGTGGCTTGTATTCTTCTAATCTCTCTCATTACACTTTCGAGATTGAAATGTTGCTTTACGATAATGAATTTACATGGTGTTAAACAAAAAAAGAGTACGTGTAGTTGCTACACATTAAAGTACTACTCAAACGTGACAAAAAGGAAAGTACTATACAAAATAGGAGTATATTAGAGTAATGTAATCACTTACATTTTTTCCTTGTAACTGAGTAAACACTTTCTACTAGGTGATTTTTCCGTGCTCATGCACGGATATCAATTTTCATGAATATTCATGAAAGTAAAATTTTATAATAATTGATTGATATTTAGTTTGATTTTTGAATTAATTTATATGTATAATTTATATTAATAAATAGTATATTATTCTAATTATACATATGACTTTGGATATATTATTGTCGGTTTAATTATTTTTCGGATCGATAGTCGGTTTGGTTATCAATTCGGTATATTCGATAATATCTATTTTTCGGATTCAGCTATAATTTTTTTATATTCTAAATATAATAAAACTTTGATTAATTTTTTATTTTCCTTTTGGTTGGTTATTTTCTTTAGATATGTAAACATATTCTTAGATATGTAAATATATTTAGTTAAATTATGTATAACTTAATATATGTTGTGCTTAAAATGAAATACATAATAAGCTGCAGTGTTTGATTCAAAATTACATATGAATATAATGATAATATTTTGAAGTCTCATGCATATATATTATTTTGAAAATATATTTTATGTTATTTAAAAATATATATTAATGGAGATATTACTATTTTGTGAACTTTCCTTTTTAATAAATTCATATTATATACATATATTTTCGTTTTTAAATTTGTCTTAAAATTTTACAAATGTTTCTTAAAACTGAAGTATAATTACTTTTTATTTTAGTTAAGTCAAATCAAATTATTTTTATTTATCGCTTAAATATACATGTAGTTTCATAATATTTATCAAATTATATGTTGATTTCTAAAAAATATTAGAAAATAAAGTGTAACTGATAAATTTTTTGATGTTCATGACCATATATATTTTTATTATTTTGAAAATATATTTTATGTTATTTAAAAATATATATTAATGGAGATATTACTATTTTGTGAACTTTCCTTTTTAATAAATTCATATTATATACATATATTTTCGTTTTTAAATTTGTCTTAAAATTTTAGAAATGTTTCTTAAAACTGAAGTATAATTACTTTTTATTTTAGTTAAGTCANAAATATATATTAATGGAGATATTACTATTTTGTGAACTTTCCTTTTTAATAAATTCATATTATATACATATATTTTCGTTTTTAAATTTGTCTTAAAATTTTAGAAATGTTTCTTAAAACTGAAGTATAATTACTTTTTATTTTAGTTAAGTCAAATCAAATTAGTTTTATTTATCGCTTAAATATACATGTATTTTCATAATATTTATCAAATTATAAGTTGATTTCTAAAAATATTAGAAAATAAAGTATAACTGACATACTTTTTGATATTCATGAACATATATATTCTTATTATTTTGAAATTATATTTTATGTAATTTAAAAATATATATTAATGGGGGTGTTACTATTTTGTTAACTTTCCTTTTTAATAAAATCATATTATATACATATATTTTCGTTTTCTATTTTGTTTTAAAATTTTAGAAATATTTCTTTTTTTTATTATATATGTTATTTGGAAAAATTTAAAAAAAAAACTAAATAAAAATAATAATCTTAAAATCTAACAATTCATTAAGGGTATCTATGTAATCAACCATCGCGAAAGTTAACGTGAGCGCGACACGTAGGAAACTGACTTCTCAAATAATATTATAGAGACATCATGCAAGAGTTTGATCATTCGGAAATTATATAATGATTTTCTAAATACTCCTTCCATTTCTTTTTATTTGATGTTTTGGAGTTGTTACATAGATTATAAAAAACATTTTTCTATATATCTTCTAAAGAAAAAATCTTTAATTTTCTAATTAATCATAATTTAACCAATAGAAAAATATTATACATAATATAAAAGTCATAAAGCATAAAAATAATGTATTTTACATTAAATTGTAAAATATCATGTAATTAAAAACACAAAAATAATTCTCAAAAGTCATTTATTAAAAACGAAAGAAGTACAGATTATAATCCAAAGTTTATGGAATTGATTAAATGATCCTAGCGTATTCAATTGAGATTTCTAACTCCAAAATTCTCAAAAAAGTATATATATATATATATATTGAGAATTCCGAATCTAAAACCCTCCATTAGAGGTAATGGAGCTGTTTTAAAAGCATCTCCAGAAAGATTTTCTATTTTGAAGTTTCTAAAACTTTATATTTAAAGTTTCAAAGTATTTTTTCTAAAAGAAAAAAAATCAAATTTAATTTTAAATTTATTTATATCTTACACTACAGTCTTTATATTTATCATAGTTAATGTAAATTCATAAAACTTTTATAAAAAACACATATATAAAAATTATATATCAACATTAATTAATAAAAGCTTACACTAAAATATAAAATTATAAATACAAATACATAATTAGATATTAAGAAAAATACCATATTTTCTGTCTAATTATATTATCAAAATATTTAACTACAGGAAAATATTAAGTTTATTTTGTAATATTATTTTTCTAATTTTAGTATTAAAATAAATTTTATTTATAATTGTAAGGACTAAAATGCAAATAAAAAGATGAAACTTCAAATTTGGAGTTTTGAATAGTGAAACTTCAAATACTTCTTAAAACTTCAAATTCAAAGTTTTGAAATTCATTTTAGAAAGTAAAAATCTCTATATTTGAAGTTATAGAGTTTTTTTTGGAGATGCTCTAAGAGCATCTCAAAAAAATCCCTCTATTTTGAAGTTTCTAAAACTCTATATTTGAAATTTCAAGGTTATATTTAAAATTTCAAAGTGTTTTTCTCTAAAACCAAAACTTCAAAATTATTTATATTTTTACATTATGGTTTTTATATTTGTCATGGTTAATATAAATTCAGAAAACATTTATAAATAGCAAATATATATATATATATAATTATACAACAATACTATTTAATAAAATGTTACACTAAAATATAAAATTATAAATACAAATACATAATAAACTATTAACTACAAGCATAATACCACATTCATGTTAACTCTACTCTTTTTAAATATTAAACTACAAGTAAATATTTTAAATTTTATTATAAAATATTTATTTAGTTTTATGTCTAAAACTTAAATTTATAATTTGAAATATTTATGAGATATAAAAATTTTATGGATTAAAATAATAAACAAGAAAATATTTATGAATTATAAATTATATTTGTAATTGTATAGACCAAAATATAACTAAGACGATGAAACTTCAAATATGAGAGCATTTCCAAAAGAAACTCTATAACTTCAAATATAGAGTTTTTTGAACTTCAAAAGAGAACTTCAAATTTGAAGTTTCATCTTTTTATTTGCATTTTGATTTTTACAATTACAAATAAAATTTATAATTCATAAATATTTTGTTGGTTTATCGGATTAATACTACAAATTTTGATCTCATAAATATTTCAAATTAATTTTTTATTTTTTTTTAAAATTAATTTTTATAGATGAATTAAGTAAGTTTTAAAATGAAATATATAATACTTTAAAACTAAAATTAGACAACAAGAATATTACAAAAGATACTTAATATTTGCCTGTAGTTAAATATTTTAATAATAGAATTAGACAAAAAAATATGGTATTTTGCTTAATACTTAATTATGTATTTGTATTTATAATTTTTTTTATTTTACTGTAAGCTTTTATTAATTAATATTAATGTATAATTTTTATATATCTATGTTATTTATAAAAGTTTTATCAGTTTGCATTAACTATGATAAATATAAGAACTATAGTATAAAATATAAATAATTTTAAAATTAAGTTAGAAGTTTTGTTTTTGGAGGAGAACAACTTGAAACTTTAAATATAGTGGAAACTTCAAAATAGAGAGTTTTTTGGAGATTTTCTGAAGTTTCACGGCTCAAAACTTTAAATTTTAAGTTTTGAAGTTTTTTTTTAAAACAAAAAACTCTATAATTGAAATGTTATTTTAGAAATTTATTTTAGAATTTATTTTAGAAATGTTTTAAGTAAAACTCTTTTATCCGTTCACATCAAGCAAAGAGTGATGTCATCACCCCGACGTCACTCGATCAAACGTCACGATGGTCCCCTAAGCATATGAAAAAAGTGTGGAAATTCAGCCCCCTTGCTGTCTCTCTCATTTCCTCACATCTTCCTCTCTCTAAAAAAAATCAAAAAGAAATCTAAGAAAAGAAGAAGACTGCATTATTACAAGTTTCTTTTCTCCATTATATCTACACACACACTTCTCTTCCCTTTAGTCATATAAGCCCACACCAAGAGAGGAACAAATAAAACCCATCAAAAACTACAACCAAAATGGATATTGCTAATAACAACAAAGCAATAATGCTAAAAGTTATGGACCAACTCGTTCAAGGCCACGAGTTGGCCACTAAGCTTCAGCAACTCCTCTCTCAACACGGGTCAGGTCTTGGTTCAGCGGAGGATCTCGTGGCTAAAATCTTGGGGTCTTATAGTGACACAATCTCTACTCTTGATTCGCTTGAGCCCATATCCTCCTCCTTTCTCATCACCACCGTTGAAGGCTCTCAAAATGCTTCCTGCAACAATGAAGGCAAGCTTGAGGATTCCGTTGATAGTCAGAAAAGATTGGGACCCGTTAAGGGTAAAAGAGGATGCTACAAAAGAAAGTAAGTTTTAACTTCTCTCGCTTACTTTTTGAGAATAAAATTCACAAACGCAATAGCTTGAATCCTAGCTAATTATGACACGGTTGTGGTATTAGTAGAAACCAAACCAAAGTTATATGCTCGGGTCTCCTTTACAAAAAAATACCCCTTAGTTATTCTAGTTTGTTTTGTTGAGCATACAATCAGTACATAAAAACAAATCTCTTTGTTTATTAATTTACATTATTGTGAGCAGAAAGAAAGCTGATACGTGGACTGTAGAGTCAACTCTACTTGAGGACGCATTTTCTTGGAGGAAATATGGAAAAAAGGAGATTCTTAATGCCAAATTCCCAAGGTTAATTTTAGAGATTTTTACCCATATCTATAAATATACATGTGTATGTATAAATATTCACATGTGACATGTCCTGGGCATTATTATGCATGGAGGCATTTTTATCTACCATTTATGTTGTCTGGATTAATTGATTGTGACATAGATATTTAGTCTTAATTTTTCTCTTTTTATTGATGTTTTGCAGAAGTTACTTTAGGTGCACACACAAATACACTCAAGGGTGCAAGGCAACAAAGCAAGTGCAGAAGCTAGAGCTCGAATCTAGGATGTTCAGCATCACATACATCGGAAACCACACGTGCAACACCAACGAAATAACAGCCAATATTAAGCCTTGTCTTCAACATGATGAGATCATCATGGATTCTGAAGAGTCCAAGTGTCCTAGTTTGAGGACCTCGATGAATGAAGAGGTCCATGAAGAGGAAAATAATCATCATCATGGTTCTTCCACAGAGAGTGACTTGCAATTGGTGTGGCAAGAAATAATAGGGTTTGACGAGGAACATCATCATCATCATGAGGCTATTTATGATTGTGGTGAGACCAATGCATCTATTAATGGTTTGGATTCCACGGATCTTTGGAGTTGGCAACGATTTCCGGATCAGCAACAATGAGCAGCTCTCTTCGAACCATGTTCAAATCTAGCTTAATTTTACATTACTATAGTCTGAAGTTCTGAACAATGGAACATCAATATTTTCATTATATAGCTCTTTTCTTGTTATTGTCATTTTTAAATTAATTTATCCTACTCCTAATCCTTTTCTCGGAGTACAGAGCATTTACTAGCTACCACTTTACCAATGTTACTCTCTAATTGGTGCCTGCAGCAATAAATTATGATAAACTAGGACCGGCCTGTCCAATGGGCGGGTTATACTTTACATACAATCTCGGTTATTAATTTTCGTATTGTTTTTGGGTTATACATTATTATTTCTGACTTTCCATTTGTTAAATGTGCAAATCGATGTAATGTTAGCAATCTTCATATAGTTGTAGTCTTTGTGATATGTAATTTTGATTAATGTTTTATGGGTTATACTTTTGTCTTGTCACGTACTGATTATTAATATCAGCTAGGATCGATCTGCGCTTCGCGCGGAATTTAAAGATTTTTGTTATACATTATGTGTTACTTACTCATTATTTCGAAAAAAATGTTTGTTTATATAAGATATTAGAAAATTGATTGTCAAAATTGAACATGTCAGGCCTTATTATTTTCCAAACTATTTTTGAATTTTTTTTGGATTGATTGTGTAACAATTGTTAGTTGTAAGAACTTTGAGAAATTCACTCTTTTTCGTTAGCAAGAGTTTGAGAAAACGTGAAAAAAATATCGTAAAAATATTTTTCTATTTTTTATGAAATTTTCTAATTACTTTCTGAATTTTTTTTTATATTTGATTATATACTTTAGCAGCATTATTTTTTGGTGGCTAAATTTTCACCAAACTTGAGTTATATTGTGTATTATAACTAAAATTTTATTGTTTTATTATATCTTGTTATTTCCTTAATTTTCAAACTGTTATGTTTTTAAATCTTTTTCTAATTATGTAATAAATTTTTGGTTTTAACTTTTCACTTTATTTCTTAATTTCTCTAAAATTTAGTTTGGTGACCAAAAAATGGAAAGAAATTCTCTAAGTTAATTATTTTTAAAAATAAACTAATAATTACAAAGGATTTATAGGTTACTAAAGTTTTATTATTAGATGTGTTCTAAATGGTAAATGATTAAAAAGAGATCATTTCTTAATTTTTAAAACTTGTGATAATGTGCCAAAACCTTGTGTAATGCTTGCAAGATGGAGGGCTAAAGAAATGGTAGACTTCCTCTATATACAAAAAAAAAAAAAAAAAATCACATATCAATTCTTATACATTTCTTTTGTAAATGTTATTGCCAGTTTTCAGTTATTTATTTTCAAAAAGTCATTCCAGATTTTGAACGCTAGACTCTTCCTACAACATTACATATACATGCTTAAATTCAATGTTTTGCACACCATTAGTTTACCTACGTACCGTACCACATGAGCTTGTTGATCACAAACATAAGCTTCTTCTTTGTCTTCTATTCAATCACTACAACTGATGTCTGAACCATAACAACCACCAAAGATACGAACAACGCTTCACTGCCAAGCTGTTGAATATAAAGAATAGCAAGAAAGGGGCTTGGTTAGCTATCCTAGCTTCTACTAACACCAATGGTCCGTTTGTTATGTCCTCTTCATATTGTCCAGGTATAGTGAAGATGACTGCAAATGCATCTGTTGCTATTAGGACAGCTACAACTGTTGCTGAGTTTATAGCGTTGTTCAGGCTGTTAATGTGAAGCTTCTTGAGTCTCTTTTCTATCCTCTGAACTTTAGCACCTGTTTGGCGAGACTGTTGGATTTGAGACTGTACCTCGTGTCTGATGTCTCTAACCGTTTGCTTAAGCTGTTTAGCTGGGTTCTGGGGCTTCCCAAGATCTTTAGCTGTAGCAGCTCCTGCTTTCTTCAAAGCCAACGCAAGCTCTGCGTTTCCAATTTTTTCAGCTATATCAAGTGCAGTATCTCCCGCCTTGTTCAGAGAATTGAGGTTAATCTCATCAAACAATACCAAACACCTCACTATATACAAAGTGAAGACAAAAAAAAAGAAATTACTAAGATGAAATCATGTATATTTGAGAAACTCAAAGATGATGACGTTACCTTAGTACGGCTCTTCTTTATAGCAATATGCAATGGCGTGTTTCCTTTATTATCGTCAAAACTCAAGACCTTAGGATCAGGCCTCACCAATTCAAGAACAATCCCTTCTTGTTTACCTTTGACAGCCACTGTTTGTTCCTTTTTATTAGTACCAAACCCAATGCTTGCATCGTTACCTATCAATGACTTAACAACTTCAACATGTCCCATCCTAAAGAGTCCAAGATGATATACATCTGACAACCAATACAGAGCTATATACGGAACCCAGAAACTCATGAACAACCCTCAATGATTTGTTTTTTTTATAGATTTTCATACATAACCATCAATTCTGAATCTCACGTTTTAGACAAACAGAATCATAACATAAAGAGAGAAAAAACGAATCAAATAGAAGTTAACAGAGATATGAATCTTAAACGGATCCCAGAAACTCCTGAACAACCCTCAATGTTTCGGTTTTTTTATAGTTTTTCATAAATCTGACTCACATAACCATCAGTTCCTAATCTCACGTTATCATAATATAAAGAGAGAGAACAAAACGAATCAAATAGAATTTAACAGAGATATGAATCTTACATTCCCATCTATGAGTATCAAATAAATGAACTGCATCTCGACCCCGCGCCTCATACGCCGTGCTTCCCAGAACCAGAGGAGTTGTGCATGAACACCGGATGAGCACCGGTCGATCTTCAAGTCGGAGAAGAAAAGATTGGAATAAGCCATTTCAAAAGGTAAGGGTAGAACAAAAGAATCTGAAGGAGAGGACTTACATGCATTTATCATGAAGAGAACATAGATGTCGACCAAGTGGAACCGAACCATTTACTCCGGCCGTTTGTGATCAGAGGCGACAAAGAACACCAAGAGCCGCGAGTCGCCGTGTAGAGAACACAACTTTTAGGTCAACAGAAAACGTAAACGGGCCACAAAATGAAAATAAAGCCCAATATTAATGGGAATGAAACAGATAAAATAGAGACCCATTTCGGGTCTGTCCACGTGGACTTAGTGACGTGGATCCTTGGTGGCACACTTTAAGAGGAGAAAAACATCTCTTTATATAATAGATACCATATGCGAGTGTATATATATGTAAAAAATTATGGAGATATATTCAAATAATAATAAATTAATAATAATGAAATTTTACTAAGATAGATGTAATATGTACAGTAGCTGCCCTCAGGGGAAGCAGAGGAAACATGTCCTGATTTCAAAATAAACTAGGTGGCTTCCTGCACCATGTGCAGAAACAAAAGTTTTAAAAATAAATTTATATTTAAAAATAAAATTTAATTAATTTTTAAATTTATTATTTTATTACATTATTAATTTTACATTAACTATATGCAAAAATTAAGAGAAAATAAACAGTTTTATTTAAATATATGACAGTTCTCTCAAATAGAACATTTTTAGGTTTTTTCACAAAAATAGATCTTAAAACTAAAATGACCAAAATAACATTTTTTATTTTGAAAATTTCAATTTTTTTTTTTAAAAAATTTGTTATCCTATCCCCAGAGCTCCACTCCTTAACTTTAAACAAAAAAGTTTACGATTATTTAACCCAAAGGATATAAGTGTATATTTACTTATTTTTGATAAAATATTTAATTCTATCTTGGTCAATTTTATAAGGTCTATATTTGTGATTAAAAATTTTTTAGGTCTATCTTAAGAAAAAAATCTTAAATTTATATTTAATAATATATATGTATCTTTTATCTTCTGGTTAAATTATACTCAATTAGTTCTATACTATTAAAAGAAAATTTTGTTAGATATATAATTATCAAAATATAAAACTAAATAATATTTCTAAAATTTATAGATGTTATAAATAAAGCTAATGGTATTGGAATTAGAAAATTTTAATTTTTTAAAAATACATAAAATTTTGAAAAAAAAAATATTAATAAAAAAATATAATTATAAAAATACAATTAAAATATTTCAATATTTTTAATATTATTATATTTATATTTCTACTATTATATTATTTATTATCTTAATGATAATTTAAGAGTTCTTTTTATTATCACTATTTTAATACAATTTTTTGTTTAATCAAACATAAAAAGTAATATAAAAATATTTTTGTTTATTTTAAATTATATTTAAGAATATGCATGTATATATTTAAAATTATAATCTTAGATAATTTTTTATCTATTTATTTTAATTAAATATATTAAATAAATTTGTACACAATTTTATAATTATCAAAAATTTAAATTACACAATATTTATTAAATTTTTAAATATATAAGAAATTAATAATTTTAGGATTAAATTTTAATAATTTTCAAAAATATACATTTTTGAAATTTTTGTAATAAAATTGTATAGTTTTAAAATATAGAATTAAATGATATTTTCGAAATTTTTAATGCCATATTGGTATATATTTATTTTAATGATGATTTATTAGTTATTACCATATTTTAAAAATATTTTCAAAAATATAAATCGACATTAAATGTAATATATGAGTTGTTACCATATTCTATAAAGTTTTCCAAAAATATATATTAACATTAAATGTAATTGTCTATGTCATATTTAATCATATGTCATGTCATCAATTCTAATAGACATGTTACCATTTTTTTGTGAAACTGATTCTAAAGAGTACATGTGGCAAAATCACTTCGTAAATCAGTGTATAGGGGATATATTTCGGCCATCGTATTTACAAAATCTCTAGTAGTTCAGTTTGTTATTGGCCAACACGTTTTCACTTTTTTTTTTGAAAGAATAAACGTTTTCACCTTTGTTTTAATAATTTTTCAGATATTGGACTTCCAGCCCACAATGTTCCAGGGTCGGACCTAAATATGTATAGAGTTTGACTGCTTGAGCTGCGATGTTTGATTACTAAAAAGAATCATGAAATAAAAGAAATGCATATATAAATTCAAATATGTTTAAATATAGTCATGGTTATATGGAAAACGTAATTGCAGTACAAAAAAAAAATAAAAAATGAGGAGCTAATTTCGGATTAAAACCAGTATTGTTTTTTTTGTAAGACTAAAAGGATCAGTATTAATTAAATAAAACATTTATTATACAAAGTCTAAGATCAATGGTATCTCCTAAAATTTTATCAGATACAATATCTAACCAAATACGATGATATTTATCTCCTAAATCCTTATTATATACAAAACACTATATATATGTACATTACTATCAGTCTTCTTGCTCTCGTCAATTAACGAGTATACATCAAGTCTTTAACATGGTTCACCCAACTTAGCATCTAGACAAATTAGTACGCAAAAATTTTGTTTTTGATAACTTCAACACCTTAAATAACAACAACTAGAGCTGGACCCGCCCGACCGGGCGGGTGTTTTTATGTTTATGTAATGTAATTAAATATTTTTTACACTATTATATAATCTATAAAAATTATAATAAAAATGATGAAAAAAATACATCACATAGTACAAATACTACTGTAAACTTCACCCAATAGTCATTTTTTAAAAAAAATAGCAAAGGTGCATTTGATCAAATTTTGACAACAAAATTGAGTTAATTCATAAATATATGTGAGCTAAACCTTTTAAAAAACCTAACTTCGATAAGGTAATTTAAGTTGGACCATATTTTAATTAAATTTTGTTAAAATATCTGTTCAAATGGCCCAACTAACCCAAATATTTTATTTTTATACCGAACTAACCCAAATATTTTATTTTAATACCGATAAGACCGTTTGTATTAAGAAAAAAAATAGAGGTTCATTAATTTGGTGAGAACTCTCATGTCCATCAAATATTCTTTTTAAACATAGATTTTGAAGGTTATCTTGAAATTTATTTATTTTTATTCAACATTTGCTTCGAAGAAATTTAGGTTATTTCAAATAAAAAATTTTGTCGTAATTTTAATTTTTTTTCATATTAGTTTGAAGTTTGAAGTTTTTGTTTCTACGAAATGGTAAAAGATACGCTCTAAATGTAAATGTATTATATAATTATTAATATGTCAAAGTATTAATTACATAGATAAATATATTTGTTTTATTTAAAATCGATTGTATTCAATATTGGTGTCATATAACAAATTGACATTTATAAATAATTGGACATATAAATCTAACATTTACAAAATGATTGGGATTATATTTATGTATCCAATTTTTTATTGATCAATTTCTCAATTGTTTGTAAATTATTTTGGTTGTATATTTTATTTAATGAATTATTGAACTATGAAGACTAACCTGGGTCCAGACATGTGTATTACCTTTTTATATTATAGCAGTAAGTTTATATACTGAATTATATAACTTATTGTGTAATATTATATATTTGAATAAATTTTTTAAAAAGAATATAAAATATTTATAATACATACTTTGTTTTATATTTCTAATATAGAAAACTCTGGTCAGATTAATTAATAGTATGTAACCATGTTTTAAGATAAAAATTAAATGTTGCCGTGTTTTTAGTTAATATATCTGGTCAAATTTAAATATGGAATGCGATTCAGATTTTCCTAAATTATTGTTTCCATGTTTTTAGGTAAAAATAGAATTAGGAAATGCATTAATACAAAAGGAGAAGACAAAGAATATTAATGTTAGGATATTTAATTACTTCAGTGGCATGAAATTGTAATTAAGTGGTAAAATTTAGGGGTATTTTATATGGGTACTTCTCTTTTAATAATATAGACTAGACCTTGACCCGCGCGCCAGCGCGGGTATGATTTTCCGGTTGTTGATTATTTATTTTATTAAATGATGTACTTGTAATACTTGATCATATTATATTCACTTAGCATATAATATTTTTGGCATGTTAAACCATCTATTGTATGATCAATCTTCGATATCATATAAAAAAATTAAACATATATAGTTAATTA
>CAKOAT010097933.1:34531-72127 GCA_932364175.1 Eruca vesicaria subsp. sativa
CGATTTGATATTGAAATTAGAGTTATCTCTATATTACTTTTTAACAGTGACGTTATTATACCGTAGAATACATTATATAAACCAATATAGTTAATACATGCACATGTTATATTGTGTGTTAGTTAATATTATATTTCTCTATATTATATTAGTGATGCACGTTTTATTGATACACATTTTAGATGCATGTAATATATCAATGATGTTAGTGATGCAGTAAATGATTTATCATTAATATACGTGAAAAAGACATGTTAGTGATGCAGGTATTTTTTGGTTGATTAAATAACTCATTAATATAACTGAAAAAGACAAGCATTTAAATAGGACGTTTAATTAATATAACTGAAAAAGACAAACATTTAAATAGGAAGTTTAATTAAATTCTCAGTGGCATATGAGTGTAAATAAGTTGGAAAACTTAGGGGTATTTTTTAGTGGGTACTTCTCTTTTAATAATAGAGATATATATGTACAACTGGATGAATTAGTCATTTACTATTTGTTTTTCGGAATTGTTTTTCATGGAACTCATTAAAAATTGTAAGATGGTTAAGATACTTCCAAGTTATGCAAAGAATAAGACGGTTTGATATCTTTTACTGATATATTACTATGTTGAGTTTGATATAAAAATACAAGATGCATATATACACTGGTAAAATTTATATATTGTTAATACTAGATAATGCTAACTTTCCTAAATACTTAATGTAAATATGTTAAAAATACTTTGAGATTAATTTGATTTTCAATCTTTCCTTTTAGTCTTTATGGATTTCACAGGCTTCATAATCTTAGTACGTAAGATACATATCTTCCAACCCAACATATCTCTAATACTCTCCTGCACGATAAACATGGGATGTACAACGCACAGCAAATCACAAAACAGAACACGTATGTCGTGGACAGACACTATGTCAAGGAAAAAAAAACAATAACTTCCTCCAGGTATATACTTCAACTTAGACAAGGGAATGAAAACTTCAGCTCTTCTTTTGATCTTGATAATGAGAATACATCTCGGGAACACAACTGCAGCTCCATAAACAGTTATCCTTGACTTGGATAATCCACAACACGGACTAAAAAAACACAGACCTAAAAACATGAGCATAACTAAAACTCTCCTGTGATGGCTAAACTATAACCAGCAAGTTCTCCAAACTATGAAAAATGAAAACACAATATTTGAGACATTTTAAACAACATAATAAATCTCACAAACAATTAACTAATCCATGAAACCCACTATTACTTTTAATAAATCTTGCACTCACCAAACCAAAACCAATACTAGAAAAGAGAAGAAAAAAATCCTTTTGACATATGAAACAAAACCCTAATAATATTATTGAGAAGTAACTAAATAACGAGGGAGATCTTGATGTATTATTTGACATCTTCATCTTGATCATCGTCACCATCTTCTTTGCCATCATCAACATTACCGATGGTAAGCATCTTCAAAGTTTAAACTTAAAATGCGGAAGCTTAATTTTGATCCCTAAGAATCGTTTGTTCTGATATCAAGTAAAGTAGAATATAATGTGATATATTATTGTGTTGTGTATGATATGATAATACAAGATGCATATATATATATATATATATATATATATATATATATATATATACTGGTAACATTAATATATTGTTAACACTAGATACTGATAACTTTCCTAAACACTTAATGTAAATATGCTAAGAATATCGAGATTAACTTGATCTTCAAGTCTTTCCTTTTAGTCTTCATAGATTTCACGAAATTTATAATCTTAGTCTGTAAGGTACATATATTCCGGCCCACCATATCACTAATATGGTATCAGAGCCAGGTTTGGACCAGTATATGATTTCTCACATAAACAGTTTCTTACCTATGTAGCCTGTAAAAGTGGCTTATACTGTTGTGGTATTTCCGAGATTTTGGGTTGTTTCCCTGTGGACCGTTTCCCACCCACATCTCGAGAAGAGCTATTAAATGTCTCACATCGTGTAAACATGAGGCTTTTGGGAAATATATATGTGTATAGACAATCCTCCACTCTTAGGCTAGTTTTGAGTGTGTGTAAGACCCATCACTAACATTGTATCAGAGCGCAGATCTTAAAAATCCTAAATTCCTAATTAATTAATTAACCCTCCCGACCGGGTATAAAAGTCGTGTTTAACCTTCTGACTAAGTATAATTGTCGTATTTGACTCGCTCGACCAAGTATAAATGTCTTAAAGTTTCAAAATTTCTGGCTGGTAAAAACCATCATCTCGAAGAGGGGTATTAGGAATAATATATCTCACATCAAGAATTCAATGAGACCTTAAATAATATATAAAGAATTAGTGTCAACCCACTAATCACCAATTAATTTTAAGTTGGAATCCCATAATAAACCAGAATCTAACATTTACCATTTTTACATTTATAAAAGACAATATAAAGAGAAAAACATCTTAATACACTATTAGTATGGCACCACTCTGTTTTTCCCCTTCATGTTACTAAAATTAAGAATCTCATGTTTGAAAAAGAAAGATCATGTTATAGCTACAGTCAATCAATACTTGTCTTAAAGCCCAAACTAACTCCTCACTTTTATGCCTCATAGTTATACAATTGCATCTCCAATTCATCATGACTGGTATGCAAACATACTTTAATTTATATATGCATCTGTTTCCTAATTCGCTTTAGCAATAAAATTCATAATTTAATCAGTCAAGCTATATATCTATATGCATAAACCTCCATGAATATCTACATATATATATATATATATATATATATATATATTGATGCATTAAATAGGGGGTAACATTGGTAGAATTGAGGAGACAACAACATTCATTATTAGACAAAACTATAATGAACTTTATGATGAAAAACTTGTTTGTCTTTTTCTTGATTTTTCACATTTTGAGCAAGATGGAAACTAAATTTGAAACCTTAATCTAGTATGTACTGAATTATAATGAATTTCTTACTACACATATATTTAGTAAGAAATTTTAACTGGGAAATCACATATTTAATCTTCATAGTAAATATATACATTTTATCAGTTAAAAACTGTATTTTTCTATAGAAAATTTGTATATGTATGGAATTTCGTGTTTCATCCTATCTATGAACATAAAAGGCAGATATAGTTTTGTTTTTTCATCTAATTTTATTATTATTCAATTTGCATGTATAAATTATCAAAATGAATCTGTTAAAAAAGGTCAACAACTCAAATTCATATAATATGTTGAAAGTAAAGTCATACATATATATACTCAGAGAAAACTCAAATTCAAGTTTTAATGTAGAAAAAAAGTATGTTACTTGCAGCTATAGAACTCATGTTGAAACTCAATATCATTAATATAGAGAATCTTCAACTATGAAACTCATGTTGTCAGTACTGTTAATATTTCGATCCTAAAAACTATAAAAGTCAAAAATATAAACTCCACGATTTAGAAGAACGCTGGAGAGAAGAAACAAAAAAAATGGAAGAAGCTTTTCTCGCTATGAGGACATCACTTATTCTTTAGAAAAATCACGTTTGAAGAGTCACCAGCTAATCTTATTAAAGAATAGATATCGTTTGCCAGTCAACAATGGGAAAAGTAACCAGCAACTACAATCAAATATTCTTAATGTGTTTATATTGTACAAGTAATCGTTTTGATAATGGTCAGATGTTGTTGACAGTTTTTGTTATCGCTTCGGATGCAAATAACATATTATTCGGTAGCTAATTTACAAAATGCATCGATAAACATAACTGGGAAAAAGAACGTTGAAACATCTAAAACTTAAAATTAATGATTTGAACACAATGCACATGCATGCCTAACTCGTAAAAAAACGTGTGTTTGCATCACGTATCCCCATCTCCGCCGCTTCCGTGAAAGAGGCTATGGTAGTTAAATTAGGGCTCACCAAAAGGATTAACCGAGTCGATGTTGCCGAATAAAGCTTCGGCCATGTTAACTACGGTGGAGCCGTAATGACCGTCTGTTGTTTCGGTGGCGGCTGTTGATGAGATAGGGGAAGTGGTGAAGAAGTGACACGTGTGTGAACTACGGTACGTGACGCAGAACGTGTAAGGATCTTCGTCGAGCCGTTGCACTTGCTTCTTCGCCGGACACTTGTATAGTTTCTCGTGGGTGCACCTATAGTACGCCCTAAATTTTGGTTCTAGACTGGTTAAACATTATAATATATATTTTTGTTAAAACAACTAATCAAAATGTCCGCCCTCGTACGAATTATAAATCCTGACGTCTTACGAACATGAGAAAATAAATTCGTTAGTTAACCAACCAAACGGTCGCATGTTCAAGTTTCCTCTATATTGAGTACTGGCAAAAATGGATTCAAAATTTTCCTAACAAAACTAAATTCAAAAGATAAAATAAAATCATTTTCAGTTAATGAATATAATTACCGAGGAAATTTAGAACCAAGAATTTCCTTCTGGCCATATTTACGCCAAGTGTAGTTGTCATCCGGAGGAGTGTCCATGTTTCCCATCCTCGCCGCCGCCACCAACACCGTTTCTATTTCTCCATCCTTCTTTCTATATACATACGTATATATTGAATATGATTTATAATATATCTCAATATTAACATGTTCATAATTTATATATGTATATATTTATGTCTATACGTATATACAACATAAACTTGTACATTTTAAAGTTTACACCCCAAAAAACATAGGCTTATATTCTGCATGTTTATTACTTAAGCATTAGAATATACGAAGCATACCAAACAAAAAAAATAGTACAAAATTTATATGCTCTTTTCTACTCTGTTGCGTACCAAGTAATCACTCGAAGTCTTAGAATGTTCTATGTGTTTCTTCCATTACAACGTAAAAGATCGAAAGTTTAATCTTTTACGTACCTTCTTCGAGGCCTTGAAGTCTTAGAATCAATACTCTTCACGCCTTGCATCACTCCCTGCCCTAATTTGTAGTCATCCATCAGACCATGTTCAACAATCTGATGTATCATCACCTGGTCCAAGCTGGACACTGGAACTGGTTTTGATTCAGGCTGATTCAGTATCAAAGCGTTCCTCCTCCCAAGTAGGATTTTTAACCGTTCGTTGGCGTCTCCGAACAGAGTGGAGATTGAACCGAGAGAATTAGAGAGAGATTCTAATGACTCTTGTGTTGATAAGCTGAATTCGAGCTCCTTAACCAGATTAATTCCGTTGAAGATCACTGACATCATCTCCTCCATCGTTTTAATATAAAAATTTGTAGTGGAGCGTTTTTAAATATAAGCTGACATATATTTATATCAAATACTTATTTTTGTTTACCTAATTAGGGTTGTACTTCTTCTTGTGATATCGGATCTGTTTGTGATATCTACATATATAGACACTGACACACACATTACTGAGAGGAGAGAGAGAGATGGCACGTATATTTTTTTTTAGATTCTATGTTGATTTCAATTTTTTTTTATTAGAAATGGCTTTTGATTTCAATATCTTCGTTGAAAAGATCAAAGATTATACAATATTTTTGAATGCGACGTCCGTAATACAATCTCCAACTAGGTGTTTTGTATACCAACATAATTTTCTTACGAATATTTATTAATTATGTTATATTAATCCAAAAATCAGCAAAATAAGTTATTATATTTTCAAAAAGGTTAAATAAAACATCAAATTAATTATAAATGACAACACTCACGTATAAACATTTGTATAAAATCTATGTTTATTTATATTAATTTTAATTTTTAAATTTTATATTATAAATATATTTTCAAGATAACAACATAATACATAAGAATTATCTTATTTTGAAAAAAAATAATTTTATTAACGTAAGTTAACTTTAATTATAATAAAATATTAAACAATTATTAAAAACATGGTAAATAAGGAAAATCAGCTAAAATCATGGAGAAATTGACAAATTAGCAAATTCTTAAATTATAAAATATATTTCAAGATAACAATACAATACATAAGAATTATCTTATTTTCTAAAAATATATTGTTATAAATGTGTTTTAATTATAGAACAAATTATATAAAATTATTAAAACATGATAGATAAGCAAAATTACCTAAAATCATGGAAAAGTTGATAAATCATAAAATTCACTAACAATAATTTCATATCTTATTTTTTAATTTTATAGTAGGAAATCAAGATAGCACCATAATACATATGAATTATCTTATTTTTTTAAAAAAAAATTATTTTATTAATATAAATTATTTTTAATAATATAATAATATATATATAAATGATTAAAATTGGTAAATAAGGAAAATCAACTAAAATCATGGAAAATTTGAAAGATCAGCAAATTCTTAAATGTTATAATAGAAAATATATTTTTAAGATAATAACATAATAATACATAAGAATTATATTATTGATATAAATTCGTTTTAATTAAATAATAATATGGAAGATAAGTAAAATTACCTATAATTATGGAAAATTTGACAAATAGGCAAATTTATTTCTCAAATGATAGTAAAATATTTTTGAATGCGACGTCCGCAATACAATCTCCAATCACAGAATTTAAGTGCGTCTCAATTTTTCCGTGTGTTGACATATTGGCCAAATCATAGATTAAACTAGACTTTCTCCATGACAAACACGTTTCTTATCACTTTCTAGATAGTTGATCGATATGATAAAATAGAATAAGCCTATAAGAACATGTTAAATGATGCTGCACTGAATGTATGCTTCTTACCGTCCGACAAATATTTAAAACTTTTTGGAGGGTAAGATAACGCGGTAGAGGAAGCAGTCACATTGACTAAGTCATGGTCTTCTTTCAATTTCAACAAACATACTGTATATGTGTTTCATTTTTTCAACGTTAAAAAAGGAATTCTTGGAAGTGTCGCCATAGATTT
This sequence comes from Eruca vesicaria subsp. sativa, assembly GCA_932364175.1. NCBI lineage: Eukaryota > Viridiplantae > Streptophyta > Magnoliopsida > Brassicales > Brassicaceae > Eruca > Eruca vesicaria. Next base: position 41,441 of record CAKOAT010097933.1, read on the forward strand.
GGGATTCGATGTTGGAATAAAATTTTAAAATAACAATAGTTACGTACGTGATCAAAAGTAATGTGCCTTGGACACATTAAAGATTGGCCCTTAAAGATTATAACGAAAAATTTGAGGAAACTTCTCACCGCGAGTTCGCAACATCAAGCAAATCGATTATTGTGAATAAAGACATCATTTGTTCGGTAGAGTAAACGGGTAAGAGAAGGAAATCAGATAGAGACTTGTTCAGCAAGAAAGATGGAGAGCGAGGCAAATAATATCAAAATCAGAGTAGGGTCATGTGGGAGCTAAAACACACAATCATAATTTTAATGGAATAAGAGTTCGGTTTAGGGAAGCAATAGGAAATGATTTCTATAAATAATTTTCTAAGATAGTATACTTGAACTGGACTTAAATTACTGACAACTAATGTGAAAAATATACAAACGATCTAAAAAAATACAACTTGAAAATTATATTTTTGGTATCAAATGAGTAAGTGAAAAGTGTATAAAATGTTGGTCTTGGCTTGTTTTTTATACTCTTCACTCGTTTCAACTACTCTTTCTATCTATGGCACACTTGACGTGCCTTACTCTGTGAATAGAGGGATTGGGTCTTTTGAAGAATTTATATGTTAACTTCTGCTCCAATAGATCACACTCTCTAGACTCTTAAATAGATGGAATATGGTTATTGTGTGGGCAAGAGAGGATTATCGTTGTAATACGAATCAAATGGAGAAACTAGACCCGGTTTTGATTAGAAGAGAGGAAAAATGGATAAACACATTGAATTGTCTTATAGTAGTTTCGAGGGTTCAAGGTTCTTGCCAATAACTATTTGGATCTTAATTCTCATTTTCTGTTTCTTGAAATTGAGTCTTTTTGAAGGAAACAAAGATTTCTCCAACCGATGTCGCAGACAAATTAATGGCGAAGGATCATAATATAGATATCCATGGATCCCTGAGGACTTGGTTCAGAGTTTGGAGATTAGGAAGGCGTATCATAGAGGTCACAGTGGTGATCACAAGAAGAAATTTAGCGGCAAGACACTTAGAATATTTCGTGGATTGTTTTAGGCTAAAGTCCGATTTATCTATCTTTATATCTTTTGATTTTATATTATCTTTATGTAGTCTGATGGATTCTATTAATGTCTCCATCATGTTACTACCTGACTTCAACCTGTTCGAATGTAATATATAATCTGTAATAAAGAAATTTCAGTATCGTGATAAAAAGAAAAAAAAATATATCACTATACGACCAATATTTTTAATTTGTTATGTACAAATTGCAGACATAAAACCTAATTGAAAATTCAAATCCAAGCGTGTAAAGTTATTATGTTCCAATTTGTTTATTTGGTAAAAAAATTTATCTTGAATTAAGACTATGTTGTTGCTTAGTTGAATTCCAGATGCTTCTTGTGGTCTAAGCTTCCTCATAATCTGACAACATTTATAATTCCAAAATAATTAACTCAGAGAAATCCTTATTGTTTCCTTTTTATTTTTTTGATTTTTCACAAATATAGAAAAGAACAGAAATTGTTTTGAGATAACCAAGACGGTCTTTGTCATTGTTTTGGAACACAATCTTTAAAATTTTCTCATATATTAAAAAAATCAACAAGAATTCTATGAGCTTTTGAGATTAAGCAGATCTTCAGCTCCTGTAGTTTAAGACATGACCCTTGAGTTTTTCGACATCCGATAGTTTGAGGGGCTTCTGCATAAACATTTGAGCCCCGCTGGCTAAACATCTGCAGATATCACCAAGAAAATAATATAATCTCAATTCACCACCGAGTCGATAAAGAAAAAGCAAGATCTCATCATAAAAAAAAAAAAAGTTTACTTGTTGATGCGAGTAGGAATGTTCTCTGATGACAATATCACAACAGGTACTTCCTTAAGATTCGATGATTCCTGCTGTCAATAACCAAAAAGAAACCAGAGAAACCAAAAAAATTGTTAGTGATCTCTCAATTTTCTCAAGAAGACTCTTGGTTCACAATAGAAAAAAAATGTTAAACACCTTTACTATCTTGAGAAGCTCAAAACCTGTCATCCCTGGCATACAGTAATCAGTGATGATAAGATTCACCTTCATAACCTGTAAAAGAAACCCAAAATGTAACACAAGGATCATTGCATTTACACAACTGCATCCACTCTAAACCAACCAAAATGTTAATTCTCTGAGGATTAAATAACTTGAAAGATTAAGCTTACACTGTTGGTACTTAATGAATCAGTCGGTTGTGGATCTCCCAAGCCTAAGTACTCCAATGCTCTAAGCCCATTTTCTGCTGTTGTCACTGCATAAAAAAAAAAAGTATCAATTATCACATTTCAGAGGTAATCTTGGTTCTTGAATTTTAAAAGGAAAAAAAAGAAAGATTAGAGATGTGAGTGATATATTTTGCCTTTGCAAGAAGAGATCTTGAGGATTCTCTCTACGAGTTTACGGTCAATGAGATTGTCATCTACTGCTAAAACATGAAGCTCTTCCTCCATTGATACTATGTGCAGTGAAGCAACTGAGAAATCTAAAGAAAAAAAAAATAGGCAAACGTACCGATGAAGAAGAAAGAGACAATTGACAAATCGAAAAGACTTGAATATGAATGTATGAAGAATATATAATATATTGTAATATAATATTTTTAATTTATATATGGATATATGAGATAACGAAATATCAAGAGCTGATTTGATATGATTTTATCTTGCTTATATATTAAGAAACAAGTTGTGTGTGTGTTTGGTCTTGGTATTGATTCTCTGGAAACTAGTAAGAAACTTGGTGGATATGTTCAGTGACAGTGCTTAGGGGATCTTGTACGATGATAAACAAAATCTAAATATTAATTTTTATTTCCATTTGAATGGATTTTCTAATCGTGGAAATAATGAAGATGCAATTTTCTAATCATTTTCTTTAATGGATCACAAATCTGAATCAGAATCTTGGATACGACGTCCCCACGATTCTAATTTTTCAATTTTAAAATATGAGATCGTTCGATGTATAGAACTTTAATTCCTGATCTGTGGCTGATATGTTACTTGCATAGCCCCTCGAAGTTGTGAGTTGCATCTCTAACTTCTAAGTCCAGCTTTTTTTGTTGTCTTTGTTGATTGAAATAATGATATACCCAAGTCATCATTACAGAGTAATATCAAGCATGAACTTATGTACTATAGTCTTGATATTATTATTTTTTTTTTTTTGAACGAATGTAAAATTTATTCAATCAAAACATTGTTGTAACAAGTGCTACATCAAAAGAGAAAGAAACTCCAGAAACAAAACATCACAAAGGACAACAATTATGCTAAAAAAACAAAATTCAAGAAACTCACAACTCAAACACTCCCCCTCAAATTTGATCATGTAAAACAAGTCAAATTTTTAGAAGGATCATAGTATTTTTCTCATTAAAACCTTATCAAAGTAAATCCAAATGGGACAAATCTTTGATAAGGAAAAAAGTAAAAATACTAAGATCAAGGGAGTGTTAAGCATAACCATTGCCCATGTGTGTCCTTCTATTACAGACACAAAATTCAAAAACCAAGAATAAACTATCAGCTACTGTCTCGTCCCGAACAATGTTATCAGTCCCTCTTCATACTTACCTTCTCCTCCAACAGACAAAAACTTGAGTCTAACATTCTTATCCACCAGCTTTGTTAACTCACTAATGTCTCTAGGCTTTTCCCCATGTCTACGAGAATTCCTCTCCCACCAAATAGTGTGCAATACCACTTGCAAAGTATATCTCAACAAATAAGTCTTTATCGGATTAAGCCAAGACTTTGAGGCAATAACAATCAGCTCGCTCCAAACAACAGTAAAAGCATCCTTCATAAGCCCTTCAACAAGATTCTTCCATATCTACCCAGAGAAATGGCAGCCAAAAAAGAGATGGGAGCTCGTCTCACACTCCTCATTACAGAGAACACAAGTTGTATCAATAGAGGAATTCCATTGCTGCATTTTATCAGCAGCTTGAAGCCTTCCACGCAAGATTATCCACATTATAAAAGAGTATTTAGGAGTTGACTGAGGAAACCAGATTCCTTTACTCCATTGACAAACCTGTTTAGAATCTCGTAATTGTTCCCAAGTGCTCTTAGTTGAGAATTTCCTCATATATTTACCATCATCATGTTTCCAAAGAACAATATCCTCATCACAAGAATATTTCAACTTCTTTAACTCCTCTTCCACCTCATTTAATAGATCAACTCTATGATCTCGCCTTCTTCTTTTATGTAAAGCATCATTAACAGTTGCATTTTCTGGGAGACCAAGATCAAACAGTCCTCTTCCACCTAAAGTCTCCTTAAGAATACCAAACCAGGATCAAATGTCATACCAGAAAGAAGTCGTCTTACCATTTATAACCTTCTTCCTAAGAAACTATTTAGCAAGATGCCTGAATTTGAGTAATTTTCTCCAAACCCAAAATCCAGATTGAGCAATCTTTTATCGACCAGAAAGAACTTTTTCTTATCAAATAACAATGGATCCATCTTACCCATAATGAAGACTCCGAAGAAATCCGCCATATGAGCTTGAGACAATAGACAATATTTATTTCCTTTAAAGGCCTTAGCCCCAAACCACCTTCAACCTTTGGTAAACACACATCCTTCCACGCGACTTTTGCTTTTGTTGTTTTTAAATCCGGACCTGACCAAAGAAAAACAGAATAAAGGCTTTTAATCTCTTTCAAACAACTCCCTGGTAACCGGAAAGCCGCCATCCAGAAATTAGCAAGACTCATGATGACAAATCGAATAAGCTGAAGCCTTCCTATATGAGATAGAAGTCTACCAGTCTAGGAACTCATTCTTTTACGGATTTTCTCAACCAAAGGTAGATAATCATTAGCACTCATCCTTTTTGTGATAAGAGGTAACCCTAAAGGTAGGTAATCCTTTTTTCTTTTCTTTATTAGTTTATGAACTTGACAACTAGTTTTATCATACATAGGTTAATTGCATCCTATATAATAGTGGCATGACACACATTATATTATTTTGATAAACCGATTGCTCATTTGCTCTTATTTTGCTCTTTTCTCAGATGTTAAAATGATCATATATTACACAAGACAGGTTTGACCAAAAAGAAACTAAAAATTACACAAGACAGACATTTGGACCGAAGTGATCATAGCCAAAACATTGTTTCACAGATCTATTGCGAGTCTTGAGACACGTGACATAAGATTGGTTTCACAATAGCTTTTGTGATTTGCAAAGCCTTGTTTCACTTATAGGCTTGAATAATCAGCCGAGCCCATTAGCATAATCTTCTAGAATAGGCGTCTAATGGGAGAAATCTGGACCTATCCTATCTATCTACCCATCACCATGGATTATGAAAACTTGGTAACTGCAAAATATGATTCATTTTCTAAATCTTTTAGCGGCTGGTCCTAGACAATAGACACTCTCATCTCATTCTCTCCGGTAAATCATCTTTGCAAAATGTAACGAATTCGTTTTCTCAGGTTGTTAAAATGTAAACCTCAAGGTGGTGACCGCTGATCGCTTTAATCAGTTTGCAAAATGTATACTTCCGTTCACATTACGCAGTCAAGGCAAGAGTTCGGATATATGCAGAAAATGAAAGCCACTAGCATTAGCCTTTGTATAAAGCTTGTAACTGTTGATCGAGAATCTGAGGTTTGTGCTCTATTACTGAGGATTCAAATCCAATCAATCCACTGTTTTGCGTATTGTAAGTTTTATGGAATGTCTATTTTCCAAAGAAATTGTCTTGTAACAAAATATCAATTGTTCTTATAGGATTAAACATTTACATTCACTAACCCATATTTCTAAAATGTTGGAAGATTATCATGTATATATAACGATGATATTTTGAATCTTTGATATTCCATTAAGGGTTTCATAATTTCAAACCCAAAGAGAATAAATAATTTACAAACCACAATCACCATTAAACCAAATCTTCCGTCATTGACCAGTCTGCACCAGCCACGAGTTATTCAACTGCGACACAGCCGTCTCCCTAAAACTCTTCACCTTCACCAAACAGAAATGTGTGCAAACCGCACCCACACCCGACCCAACCCGGGTCGTTTTCAACAAGTAACAAACCGGTCCACTATCCGTTCCCCTCCCCTGCGCCACTATCCCCCACGCGCTCGTTCCACCTTCCCCACACGCGCCTCCTCCATCGTAATCATCTACTTCATCATCATCCAGCTTCTCCACCAACACAACTCCCTCCGGCGTCCTCTCTTCTCCTCTCCCCCACCTCCCTTCCATCTCCTCCCAATCCTCCGCCGCCGGATTCGTAACCGCCGTCGTCAATCCTCCGTTTCCTTCCGCGTATAAGTTCACCATCAACGACGAATCTCTCAGATTCTTAACGATCTCGACGACCGAATCCCTCAACCACTCGTCCAGCTTCTCCCGCGACACGACGGATCCGCCGCGTTTCCTTTCAGCCTTCACCGGTGCATAATCCGCCCTCATCGTCATCGAAACTCTCCCGTTCTCCGTCCGATTCCGTCGGTTAGTCACCGGAATCACAGACGGCGATCGAGCGGTTACAGTTCGCCGATCATTACGAACGGTGAACGCCCTTCCTCCTCCTCCTCCGCAACGAATACTCGCCATCTGCTACAATACAATGCAGAGAGAATCGGAGAGAAAGAGAAGAGATCGACGGCGGAGGTTGCTTCACGTTATGGTTTCTTGTTTCTTTTATAGAATCAATCAATCGCCTATGGTTTATACTGACTCAGCCCAACACGCAAACCGAACGTAATGATGGGTTAATTATTATATAACTAATTCTTCTTTCTCCACAAGTTGTTCTGATCGGACGGTTGTGATTTTATTCATCATACTTCCCTGGATTCTGTTACACGATGATGATCTCATTGTCACCGTTGATTTAAATTGAACGGCTGTGATTAAGAGAACTCAATAATGAGTAAGGAGAACGTGGAGCTGTGTGCATGGCTTAAGCCGGCACGCGCTAGTTCGGCGTTTTCATTGCGGGAACACGTGTCGTCCACGTCAGCTACTAATCGTAACCTTTGGATGTTCCACGTCAGATTCCGTGCTGGACTGTTATATAATGGACTGGGCTTTATTTAAGGCCCAAATATTAGTGAATCCATATTAATAAACCCTAAAGCCTTGATATATTAAGATTTAGATTTTCGGTTTTAATTCAGTCTTACAGTGTCGCCGCTAAGAAGAGGAGAAGAACGCAACAAGCTTGAGAAACTCTTTGCTGCAACATGGCGAGTCTTCTTGTCTTTGAATCGTTTAAAAGCGTAGTATCAAAGCTTGTGAATTGAATCGGTGGTTTTGTTTGTTTCAGACTTTCAAGCGTAGGAACGGTGGTAGGAACAAGCACAACCGTGGTCACGTGAAACCAATTAGGTGTTCTAACTGCGGGAAATGCTGTCCCAAGGTTTGTGTTCGATGTCCTCTTTGATTCATTGTCCGAAGCTAGTTTTGTCTGAACGTTTGATCTGATATTCGATTCCTTTGTTGTAATAGGATAAGGCGATTAAGAGATTCATCGTCAGGAACATCGTTGAGCAAGCTGCTATTAGAGATGTTCAAGAAGCTAGTGTTTACGATGGTATGTTATTTGAATGATTCTCATTTTGAACTCGTGTGTGTTACATGGGGTCATTGAAAATTTGTAACTGGTTTGGTTTGTGATTCGTAGGTTACACTCTTCCAAAGCTGTACGCTAAGACGCAGTACTGTGTTTCATGTGCTATCCATTCTCACGTCGTTAGAGTTCGATCTCGCACCAACCGTAGGGTTCGTACCCCTCCTCCCCGTTTTGTTAGACGCAAGGTAATCACTCGATACTGTGTTTCTTGCCTGTGATTTTGTATTATCATTTTATGCCTTAGGTAACCAGTTCTGCTTTATCATTGTTTAGATACAAATGAGTCAGTTTTTTAGCTCTTTGTTATGGTTAGAAAGTAGAATTCTTAGTTGCATCTGCTGTATAGTTAGTTAGGTTCTTTTTGATAAGTTGATTAGAAAATGTGAAGCTCTTCACTATCTTATTGCTACTGTTGCTTCAAGATGTTCTTGACCTTGTTTCAAAGGCTTTACATTTGTATATGCTTGCATTGTTGAACCTCTTCTATGTTGGCCGTTTTTAACTAAATTTTTCTGGAAATGATAAACCTTTTAGGAGGATGCTCCCAAGCCTGGACAGCCTGGTCAGGCCCCTCGCCCTGCTGGTGGTGCTCCAGCTGCTCCTCGTGCCTAAAGAATCCAAAAAGCTGCCTATCAAAAACTCTTTATATTTTCTAGTTTTAGTCTTGTCTAGAGTTTTTGAAGATGTTTTTGGCATTTGGTTAAAGATAATTTTGAATGCTTTTGACACTATATATCAGTTTATTTTTGACTTCGATAATTTCCTTTCAATTGACATATTCTATCCAATATTCCTTTCAGTTTACATAAGAAAAAGTTTATCAAGTAGGGTGGAGGGTGTGCAAGTTTCTTATCACAATGTAAGTTAATTCTGGTTAAGAATTTCCCTACTGGTTTCTCTTGGTGGCTGCTTGGAACTCTCTCTTCGATCATTATGCTGTGAAGCTTTCTCCGAACCCATGCTGGTGTGGTGCCTCTTCCTTAGCCAATATCAGCATCTTGATAACATACTATGGGTCCAAGGCACATTGGTCCTGATCCTGACAAGCGCCGGCTGGTTTTAAGGTGTTCTGAGAGTGGATGCACATGATCGTAACTCATTATATTAACATTTCTTTATTATTTTAAGATCCTAAAATTTGACGAGAAGTTTTCAACAGACTGTAGAGTTATATTCTACTCGAACCAAATCTGTTGAAACAAATTGTCTTGAGCTTCCCTATCAAACATCTCAACATAGTTGATCCTCTTAAACACACCAACAACCTCGGAAACAGTGTTACAAATTACCATAGGTACGTTATTGATAAAGTTCAATAACCACTCTACCAGTTTAAAAATGTTCATTTAAGAAAGAAAAAAAAAAGTTAGGAAATGTCCAACGAGTAAGACATGCTTTTACAATGGGAGCTCGAAAGTAGTGAGTTCTTTCACTACCTGGTGAACCAATTGGATGGGGACTAGAGAAATTCTTTGGAAATTCCTTGGAGAGAAATGGCTAGGGACAAAGACAAGATGTGAATGATCCAGTTACTGCTTTGGTACTGGAAGGTAGGAACTATCTGAAGTCAGTATGAGACTTTGAATGTTACTTTTTGTATGGGAAAATGCATCACGGGTATGCCTAGCTTGAGCAGTTCAACATTCTCAAGTTAGGAACGCAACTGCTTGGGATGTTGTGAGTTACCAAAGCAATGAGTTTTATCTAAGAGGCCTGAATGGCTCAAACTCAATGCAACCTTTGCCGCTGAACTCTTTAAGTAATGGCTGTGAAAACATGGGAATATAAATACAAACGATGATTGATGTTTGAGTTGTTCTTAAACAGATCATCAAGACCCTGGTTCTGTTCCCATTGAGTAGTGTATGTTTTTTGGTTTTGGGTTCTTGTGCTACCAGTTTGATCTATGTTTGCCTGGATATGTTTAAATGCTTTTTTAACTTTGATCTTCTTTTAAAGCTTTTAGCTTTTCTTATCTGAGAATACACTTTTTGAAGCAGAAACTAATAATGTCTTCAATGGTTTTCTCAGCTGTTTACATGGGGTTGGAATCAAAGGGGTATATTAAGACACCCACCCGAGAAGAAAAACAGAAAACACCCGCAATGTATCTCTCGCACTGAAATGATCGGTGTTATCATAATAGGAAGGCAAATGCAATTCCACAATCAAAAAGTAATATGAAAATTGTCATTATGATGATGCATAATGACGATGTATCACGTGGCCATCGCGAGAGTTATGGAGCAATAATGAGCTTCAGGCCTTTTGCTGCACCACTCTCTCCATTGAACGTTGGCTTCTTCTTCCTTGGGTTTCTGTACCTTTCCCCCACCACCACGTCATCAGCATGATTCCAAGACCTTCCTCTCGGCAAGCTCTCTGGCCACATAAACCTCTCCGACGACGGATTTTTCAGACTCTCGTAGAACTCATGCGGCATCTCGCAAATCACATCCTGTATACGTTTTTGTCAAACAATACTCTGTTTTTCTTTTAATTTTTTTTTTAAAAAACAGTGAATACAGAATCAGATTTTACCTCTGCCATAGCTTTGATCTTGAGAGTTGCATTGTTGCTAAGAAGAACGAGTTTTTCAGAGATGCTACTGTTTCGGTAAAGAAGTGCACATTGGAGAACTTGATCATCTGATGTAAGACCATTTGGCTGAGGAGTGACTTTGGTTTCCTCTGATAGGCTTTGGAGCTGAATCCACCATTTGGTATCAGCTATACACTCTTGGATCCAATCCAGAGCTGAGGAAGCAATCTCTGCTCTTCCTCTAAAGGGAAGACTCCAAGTGCGCTTAGTCTCAGTTAGTTCCCTTAACACTGTTCGTGGTATGACCAGACGTGTCCCTTTGAGACCTCGCAGCAAGTGAAGTGGCTGCATAGACTCCTTGTCAAGGAGAGAAGAAGTATCCAACACAATGGTCCATTTCATCTTCTTGTTCCCTCCTTCAGAAAGGTACTACAAAACACAGCAGCAGATGGTTATTATTATAAGATCCAGGGACAATTAAAATAATTACAAAGGAAGAAGAACGAATTCTCCTAGATATTATTACTACATGATCTCTGGGAAGTGACAATGAAAGGTCCCAATATGTATCCTCATCCCCACTTGATGATTTTCCACTTTCTTGAGAAGTCACGTCCAGATGTCCGTCTATATCATCTTCTTGTGTCTGCAGTGAAGGCATATTCATTCAGGCTAAGCAAAAAAAAAAACATATGATACAAGTAGAGTGCAGCCTAAGCAAACACATATATAATAAATAACCTCCTCTTGATTGTGTGCTTCAATCATTGTATGCAGAAGTAGATTGTTCTCGGCGTATGCAAGGCTAACGGGTACCCAGTTCAGTCTATATTGCCTTGTTGAACACCCGATCCTAATGACATCACCTTCCTTCACCTCAACACACGCACCTGGCTTAACTTTCTGATCCCTAACCCATGTCCCATGCCCTAAACCAAAACGCATAGATTCCAAATATATATATATATATATATATATATATAAACAAGAGAAATTCGAAAAGAATACAATCAAAATCTGATTTCGTACGAGAGGATAGATCGGTCACGAATAGTTTCTGACGAGAGGGAAGAGATCGTATCTTCAAGTGGTGACTGCTAATGCTACGGTGCGTCAGCGGAATGTCGCACATTGGATGTCGACCGACCTCCAGAATCTGTTCTTCCTCGCTGTGACTGTTGGTCAAGATTTCGATCATGAGAATCGCTCCCTTTCTTAGCACCGTGAACACAGGGATCATCTTCTCCATCGCTTTCTCTGCAAAAAGAGTCTCTAGAGCGTTTTTATTTTACTAGTATGGCCACCCATGCTACGCATGTAATTACTTTTAATTTTTGAATGTTTATCTATAAATTGATAATAAACCTTTTTTAATTTAGTTCAACTTAAGAATGTAGCCATAAAATCAATATTTATTTATCATGAAATTAAATTTTAACAAAATAGATGGATTTTTTTGATAAAAATATAACATTTTAATAATTGACAAATTATTAAAATGTTTTCAGTATTATTTGATAGTCTTAGAGAAAAAAAGGAAATGAAAATTTATTGGTAAGGGTTTGCATTTGCATCTAACCTTTAATCAAAATATGAGCAGCATGTGGGTTGGAGGTCTTCTCTTCTACTCTTCATAAACTCTTGATGACTTTAATCTAGAACATAACTCTTATCTTGGCCTAAACAAATAATGTTTTTGTGAGTTGAAGTCTCTTCTTATTTTTTCATCCTTTTCCCAATTTTTCTGAAATCATATCTTGTCATCCAACACTTCTTTGAATCTAATCTGGAATGTAGATGGGCGAAATGTTGTTTAATGTATAAAGAAAACTATAAAAGAAATTCATAATGGCATAACGAAAAAATAATTTAATGTTGAGAGTAATATTTTATCACTCAATCATCTGCAGATGAACTTGTCCGCACCAGAAACCAATGGATACCGAGTTATATTCCAAAGCCATCAAAACATTTAAAATCACTATTAGAAAAAAATGAAATCATTGGTTGTTTAATTTTGTGGAATAAATTAAAGTGTTTGTAGAAGTTTATAATATGGAGTTGAGATCGTGGCTAAAAAGGTGGACACTACTATAACAGTTTTGCATTATTTTCGTTTTATATTTATTTTTCGATTTAACTGTAGAATAAACACTTATGCATTGGTTTGTATTATAATTTTGAAAAGAAAAATGTTATTTTCAAAAGTATATAATTTACAAATGGAAAATATATTATTGTGAAAGTTATATATTTATTAATACTTATATCTTACAACATTCCATTAATATAGACACAAGATGACCAATATTTATGAATTCTTTTTACCAAAACCAAAAAAATCATTATATATGAAATAACAAATTAAGGGAAAGAATATCTCTTGTATAATAAAATATCAACCCTACTTTTCTAGATACTTGACGTTAATGAAATGTCTTTTGCATTTCTCTTTTATGCATACTTATATATTGTTTATGTGGTATGCCTTTACATTTCTTTATTTCCAATGCTATATTGATCAACTATTGTAATTCTAACAGTATCTACAAATAAGAATTATAAAAACAATAGCCTATATATTTTTATGTGAAAGCAAAAAAAAATGTCACCATATTTCTATAAAATTATAAACACATAAATAAAGCATAAGGAAACCTACTTTTCTTTTCTTCTTGTGATGCTTTCAAGTTTTGTAGGGGTTTTTGATGTGTCCCTTAGGTGAGATTCTATTTTCTCATTTTGAACTATCTGCACGACAACAAATGACACATATTCCAACAAACTGAAAATTAATTAATCTATTTTGAACATGTTATTGTCATATTTTGTTTACCTTTACTTTTTCCACCAAGCAATATTTCTAGAGAACATAAAACCGAAAGATATAAATAGGTTAGAAAAAAGGGAAAAGTTAGAAACTTGTAATGGTCTTTGGACCCTTTTCATTTCTATGAAATGAAGAAGTTGAAAAAAAAAAGTTAGAAAAGAGGTTCGGAAAATAATTTTATTGAGCAAAAAGAATAATCATTCGTAGTTTCACTAACCTGGGCTTAACTAGGCCTGGGCATCTAGATCCTCGAGTCGGATTCGGATCGGGTTCTGTCGGGTCCGGGTTTTTTGGGTCTTGGAAATTTAGATCTATATGGGTACCTAGGATTTTTCAGGTCGGTTCCGGGTCGGGTCTTGCCGGATCCGGATCGGTTCGGGTCTATAATTCCAATACCTGTAAAATACCCGTAATTTTTGGATCCATATCGGGTACAGATCGGATCCGAGTATTTAGAATCTAAAAATACATAACATGCCCAAATTCACTCAAATTCAGTCAATATTTTTCATAAATATCTAAAATTTTATAAAATAACTTGAATCAAACTATTAATAATTAAAGAAAACATTTTTAAACTCTAAATTTTACATTTTAAAACTTTATATTACTTAAAAATGTTACAAATAATAATAAGTATTGTTAACAAAAGATATTTCAACTAACTTATAAAATAGTATAGATATATAAAACATAACACAAAAATAATAGTTTTGGATATACATGTTTATAAGTCGGGTACAAATCGGTTCTTATCGGGTCGGGTCTATCCGGATCGGTCTATTCAGATAAAAGAAATTTAGATCCAATAGGTACTTGTAACTTTATGGGTCGGGTTCGGGTCAGGTATTGTCGGGTCGGTTCCGGTTCGGGTCTTCGGGTCCGGGTAAAATGCCCAGGCCTAGGCTTAACCTTCATCTGCTACCTTTGAATGCGATTATGCCTGCACCGTACAAAACCATCTTGCAATGAAGGCACACGCTCCCTCTATCCGAGATTGGAACCAGGTATTAGCTTGCATGCAAGCTTACTCTGTCCCAACTTGACAGGCCACGATTTATATCCTCTGGACATGACGAAATTCTCAACTTCACCGTCACCAATTCAAGCCAACGGATTCCCTTCTAAGGACGGCGAATTCTCGCATCAAAAACAGGATATCCAGCTTCTGAGAGTCGAATCCCCGTCTATCCTCCTTGATGCTTCAGCTCTGGATAGCTGATAGCTAGTTGATCGACACTTCTTTTCCACACCAACTCTTGGTCTTCCTAGAACAAGGTTCACTATGGTTCTGAATTTCTTTTTGTAAACAAACTATAGAGAATGATTGTTTGTAGTTTTTAGATTAGTTTTTGGTTTTTGTTTTTCCAAAAACCATTTTGCAATCAAGATTTTTTAAAAATGGATTCCCTAAAATGTAGAAAAACTAGTTTTTTACAATAACTGTTTTTCACACAAAAACCAAAAACAAGGTTTTCATGGTTTCTTCAAAAAAGCTACGTTGGTTTTCAATTTTTGCTTCTTTTCTTTTTTTTTTTAGAGAAAAGTGTTTTTACTGTATTCTACATTAAAATATACCTAAATGTAAAGTTTAGTAAGAATCATTTGCTTAACATTTATAATATGAAAATAAAAACTTTTTGAAAAATTTGCTAATAAAATTAAATTTATTATTTAAAATATACTTTTATTTTGCAAACAAAAAGAAAAAAAAATTAGAAATACATCTACTATATAAAAGACATATATATTCGTTGTTTACATATTTTACTTCTTCCCCTTTATGCCTTGTTGATTCTTTGTATCATTCATTTACGGTTTAATATAATAAATCTTGGTTGTTAAAAAAAGATTAACTTTATAATTATTTAATTAATATCCTATACTATATAATTTTAGTTAAATTTTGATAGTTATAATTATATACACTTATAACATTTTTATTTTGTTTTCATTTAAAATAGAGATATTATTTTTGTGTTAAAATATTGAATTACATAAATTTTATGTATTCTTACCATTTTAAAATAGAATTATACATTTTGTTTAAAAATAATAATAATTATTTCCTAGAATTAAATGTACTTTTAAAATCCAGTTAGTGATATTTACACCGTTTTAAACACTTATCTATCAATTGTAAGTGTGGTGCGTGCGGTGGCGGGGTGATTGTGCGGCCGAGTGTATTTGTGTGATATACATATTTATGTATAATCTATAATAATAAAGTTCACTTATCTGCCCCCACAATCGTCCACGTCAGCAAGAAGGGTGGGGGTTTTCTTGACACGTCAGCGCTTCCCTAGACCGCACTTCCTTCTCATGTTTTATTACTTCCTTGTGGTGTATTGGGTTTTAACCAATAAGCTGACCTGTCAACTCCAAAGCTCATCTTCTTCGTCCGCTGACATACCAGACGTTACGTCACCTCCGTGAAACCACCATCAAAACGTTTCTCCTCAGAATCCATTGTAAAGGTTTTCTTTTATATCCTTCAATTCCAATTAACCCTATTACATGCTGATTTCTAGACGATTCTCTTGCAGCGGATGAAACTAAGCCCTAGAAGGGTTTCATGATTTGTTCCTCTTCTTTGATATTGTTAATTTTGATTCTGAAAATTTCACAGAGATCCAGTCCCATGTATTATGTGTATTGTTGAATTTTTCGTTTTTGTTTGAGAAAAGTGAAGAAGTCTGCTGGACACTGCTTTAGCCGTTCCTGTCTCTCGCAAGACGGTGAATTGCGGATGCTCAAACTCAGGTTCGAATCTTTAAGAATCTGCGTGTTCTTTGGGCGTTTAGATTTTTGGTGTGTCAAGGTGTAGTTTCTGCTTCTTGGGTTAGTTGAAACTTAGTATTGAGTAGGTACAACGATGAAGTAGAAAAATTCGTCGTTATAAGGTAGACCAAAAAAGTTGGATTCTTTGATGTATTATTATGTGGCTTTTTTTTTTGATCGACTATTCTTATGTGGCTGTGATGTAAAACATTTCAGTTTATAGGGAGAAACTGTTACAATGGAAGTAAGATCGTACAAAGATTTGAAACCTCCTCTGCAGCTGAAGAAATCATAAGCCTGTCGGTTCAAGTTTCTTACACACAGCTCCTCATCGATGGGAACTTCGTAGGCGATGCTTTCTGGTGAGTAAAGTTTTATAATTCATCAAACAGAGGAATAACAGAGGAAAAAATTGATTCTTGAGATTCAAGTTCCATGATCACTAATGTTTGGTTTTTGAATTAGGGGTTTAGGTAAGACGTTCCTAACTCTTGATACAAGGGAAGTCACTGCGAACGTAGCTGAAGATAACAACTGGGGGTGAAAGCTGCAAGGAAGACCATTGATGTGGACCTCTTATGCATATTACTATATATTGTTCTATAGTCTTGAAATTTAATGTGATATGGACTGATATTGGTTTGGTTTTCAGGAAAGGTCATGGATAATGTTAAGATTCGCAGATGTGGTTTAGAAACACAGCGAAGAGGGCGCAGCTCTAGAAACACGGGACAATGTGATGACTTACGAACAAGCCTACACATCAGAGATTCCAATGCTCGCCAAATTGTTTCACTACTATGCTGGTATACCACATCAAAATCTTGAGAAGATTATCAAATTTTATTGCTTTTGTTAGTAAGTTTTGTTTTACGCTCAATTACAGTCGACAGGTAATGGAGGAGATATGAAGTCCCTAGAAACTACAGAAAATGGAAACTCACCCTCACATGTCGTTTTAGACAGCCAGATGGTCATGATATTTCAGGTAAATTTCTTTTTCTCCTCTGTATCCTCTGAAAAAGTTCTCTTTGAAGATATAGTGTCTCTCTAAGAATCAGTTAACCGGACTAACATAGCGGAAGCCTAGATCTTAGTCTTAGAGTTCATGGTTCACCAAGAGCTTTCGTGCATCTGGATCTCCACGTTCGGGTCGATACTGCTGCAGTTTCCAGGTTTAGAGTGATTGGAAAGCACATAAAATCCAAAAAAATAGTGTTAAAAGGAAGCTGATACTTTCTGCAGTTTCTGTCGACGGTGGAACTCCATCCATGGCGTTCACCCACATGGCTGAGTCCTCTACTCACTCACAAAAAAAAAGCACTACGCCACACGCTCTTGGTTCTTTTTGTTCATTATACTTGAGTTTGAGTTATTATGATTGTTTACAGGAACTTCTGACAGTGGATAAAGAGCTTCAAAAGATAATATGATATACATGAGTACAAGAAACGGGCTGTTATAGCGTAAGAAGCAAAACATCAGTTCGTGATGGAGCTTGAGATTAAAAGGAGTGTCACTGCAGACCACTCAAAAATATCTTCTTCTTTTGTAGGCAGCTGGGTGATGATTTTAACCCTGATGTTGCAACTATCTTTAAGCTGCAGGTGTTTATATACTCGATTGGGAGGGAGATAAACAACTGGATCTTTGCATGAACACATTCAGAGGAAGCTGTGTTCGTGGTGATGGACCGGGCCATCAGAGACCACCTCCTTGCTTGTCCACCGTTGCCAACCCAAGATTTCTCTCTTCTCTGACTGTACTTCTGGTTCATCGATCTATTCAGCTAGGGCTCAGTCTGCTGCTTCTCAACTTCTTCCGCCTTCTCATCTACTCTCCTCTCTTCTTTGTTATCTGGTTCTTATTTTCTTTTGTAATAAGTTGCTTATGCAATAAATTTGTAAAAAAGCTGAAAATCCTTTGGTAGGAATCTTAGCATTTACACACACAAAAACACGAGAACCTAACATTTTCAACTCCCCATATCCAGCCATCTTACATATACATATATATCGTCCCTCCCAGTAAAAACTCTGTCAACCCTATGACTGTGGACTTTATCAGCCCACTGCTATTGAACTAATATAATATAAAAAAGAATGACATAATTTTAAAAACAGAAACATGTCTTGTCTCTATGATACTTTTGCATAATGAAACCTCTTCTCAAACAGATTACTAAAAGCACTCAACGCCCAAGAAACATGTTCTCTCAGAGAAACAACTACAGCTACATAACACAATAACATAAAGAACGCTTGCCAGTCACCAATAGGGGTTTCCAATCCGGTTTCGGTTCGTTTTCTCTGCTTTTCGGTTTATAAAATATAACTACCCTGAGGTTCAAAAAAATATATAACTACCTTATTAAAACTATATATGCTTTGGTTTATTTGGTTTATATACCGTCGATTTTTGATTTAGTTGGTGTTATTTCAAAAACATAAATATATTAATCTTTTATAATATTTTGTGATTTTACTTTTATATGATTAGATATGGGATTTAATATAACATGAAGATATTTCGGCTTTAAATAGACTATTTTATTTTTATTTTTATTTTACTACTTAAATAATTAGTAGACATATTAATTTAATCATTATTATTATTATTATTATTATTATTATTATTATTATTATTATTATTATTATTATTATAGTTTTTATAGATAAAAGTAAGAAAAATTAGTACACATATGTCTAATTTTACAAACTATCATGACGTAACTACCAAATACCTTTCCATCAGAAATGCTAAGTTTCACTATGTCAAAGACAAATAAGAACATTTCTATTAAAACAAACACTGCTTAGGAGTCTATTATATCCAAACAGTTGCAGAAAGTTTATATATCAATGTAGTTTACCTATACCGCATTAACAAGATATGCATGAGTAAAATGGCAGTCGGAAAAACACACTTGGAAAAATTAGGAAGGACAATAAGGAAAATGACATGACATTGAATATGAAATCATTCGTCAAGTAAAAATTATGTAATTTATGGTAATCAAGTTTTCCATTGATTTAATGAAATAAAAAAGTCACAAATATATAAATATATAATTATATAATAGTCAAAATAGGATAATTCCTCTAAATATGCCTCACATTGATTTTAAAAATTTAGATGTTTTATAATAAAAAGGGATAATACATCATTTTAAAATCTAAAATATCTTATAATACACAATTTCAGAGTTTTGGTGATTTGAAAAATATTTTTTTTTAGATTGACCACTTCTAAAATATAAGATCAATTATTAAAAAATCTTAACAAAACAACAAAAACTGATGCCTAAAATTATGAAATATTTTATGTGAAGATTAATACGACTTTCATCCATATAATTAAATTTTTACTAACTATTTCATTACTCTAAACCTCATAATCAAATAGTTTTATTATTTGAAAAAAGTTTTTAAAATGATAATTAAATTTGATAAATTCACAAAAATACATCTAATATCTAAACTATATATATTTAATTTTTTATAAAAATCCGGCGCGTGGCGCCGGCAGACCACTAGTCTATTATATAAAACACAGTTTACTCTCTCCTTAGTGTGTCCACGTAGGATGACACCTAGGAAAGGCCACGTCAGCAAGTGGTTTGGGCCTAATTCGTCTGGGCCTTTATTTTTTTTTTTCACTACGGCCCGGTTCTCTTCGCACAGAAAGAGTCGACGCTTTGTGTCCTCTTCTCCAGGTTTCTGAAACCACCGGAGTAAATCTTTTCACCAACCCCACCACACTCACTAAACCCTAGCTCTATCCCCTCTGTTCACATATCTCACTCTCGGCAACGACGCCGTCACTGTTGCTAACGATGTCGTCGGGACTATTCGAAGATGGATTCTCAGCCGAAAAGCTCTTCGCACAGGGATACTCCTACACCTACGACAACGTGATATTCCTCCCTCACTACATCGACTTCTCAACAGACGCCGTCTCCCTCTCCACGCGCCTCAGCAAGCGCGTCCCACTCTCTATCCCCTGCGTCGCTTCCCCTATGGACACAGTCTCCGAGTCACACATGGCTGCTGCTATGGCTGCGCTTGGAGGTATCGGAATCGTTCATTATAACTGCGGCATCGCTACTCAAGCTTCCGTTATCCGCCACGCTAAATCTCTACGCGTTCCGATTGCGTCTGACGCTGTTTTTAAGTGTCCTGACCATTTGATTAGTTCGGTTGATGACTTTGGTCCTTCTTCTTTTGCTTTTGTCTCTCAGACAGGTAAAGTTATCTACTTTATATGTGCCAAAGTTATCTACTTTATATATGCCAAAAGCTTACGTAACGATTATGATTGTCTTAGTGGGACTACTGTTTCTGTTTTGTTTCACTCAACAGTTTTGTAATGATGCTTAAAAGCTGTAATAGGGCGTAGTGAATACTAAATGGACTTTTGGTGTTGTTGTCTGAATGGGCAGTGTCAGAACTCAGAAGGTTACACAATGGTTATGATTGTCTTAGTGGTACTACTGTTTTTGTTTTGTTTTTTAGTTTTGTTTTTGTTTTTGTTTTGTTTCTGTCACTGAAGTAAGGTATATAGTGAATACAATGATCCAAAAATAGGTGGTTAAGCCGCTTATAGAGGATTATTATTTATGCAGGCGCCTAGGCCGATTTTTTTTCACAAATAATAGCTTTCAGAAAATAGGCACGGTCTAGATTTTTAGATTACTGAATGGAATGGACTTTTGTTGACTGTATGGGCAGAGACATTGACACAGAGTTTGTTGGGTTATGTCTCAAAATCGGAGTGGTCCACTATGAAAGATGAACAAAAGGAGATGAAGATATACGATTACATGCGGAGCTGTGAGAGCAGAGACTACTATGTTCATCCCTTTCGCATACTTTTCTCCACAACCTTCCAAAATGACTATTTAAAACGTTTTCTTCTCTGATTTGAGCATTGGCAGGTGCTCATCCGGTGAGGCGGCCTCTGAAATTTGTTTTACGAGAATAATTGTACTTTCTTCTTATCGTCTTCTGTAGTTTGTGGATTTTGTATATCTGCCTCTGAAATCTTAACCATGATTTCCATTGGATTGTGTGTGGGTTAGTCAGCATGTAACGGCGGTAAATGCAAGAGTCTTTGGGTTTCCTCAGGCGTCGCTGTATGTCTCTCTTCATCCTTGGAATACGAAGATACTATTGAATCTCTGAAACGGGTGTGAATTATGGTAAGAATGTCGATCAACTTTTTCCAGGGTTGCTATCATCTGGTTGTTTTATACTGATCATTGACTTCCTCTACAGATTCGTAAGCCAATTAAGTCTCGCCGGTCTCCGTAGACAGTGGTCAAGCCTATCTTTCGTTTATAGAAGCACGAGATATAAAAGGAGAGCTAATGGAGTTGACAACTTGAGATGCTCTTGATTGATGAAAAGGTAGGCCTCTCCATCTTCTCTGCAATTTTTTAAGATTTAAGTTGTCGTTACTGATTATATATATTCACCATCTTATTCATCCTTCTTCCTCTTCAGTCTTCACAGTTGACGCTCCTCCAGAGCACCACTTTAAACTTACAGATTCAACCGGTTAAAGTAGAATTATGTGTATGGCATTGGACTGTGTTCAATTCAAAGTCTGGTTTCGTTTCTCGAACTACTAATTTTCCACCTTTCCTCTCTTCTGCCTCTGTTTTTTTCTTACATGATAGGGCCAGAAATAAGTGTATAGGCCATTAGGGCCAGAAATAAGTGTATAGGCCATATAAGGCCCAAACATCTCACATATGGGTCTTATCAAGTGCTTTGTTGTCGTTTGTGGAATATAGAAAGAAAATAAGTGTAATTTTACAATGTGATCTATCCAATATTTTACTATGAGAATTAAATTTTATATAAAACAAAATAAATCAAATAAATAACAGAAATTAACGATGCTAATTGATGGTAAGTGTTAAAGTGTCAAAACATAGATTCTATGTCATGTTGTTTAAATCTTATAAGAGATTATAGTCCAAATTATTTGGTTGTAAATATTTTCCTAACCTATATAAATAAAATTTTAAAAACTTAAAAGACTTCAAATGAAAATTCCTTTACAACAATATTTGACTAATATAGAATATATAGAAATGTGCAAGATAAATATATAGTTTACGCTATATAAATAGATTTAAAATCTTTGCAAACCATGTAAAAGTTATAAAATTACGGTAATGAAAATACATAGTACCATATTCTACCAATGGATCCTCTAAATCTTGACAACAAAAACATCTTGGTAGCTGATCTCGAATGGAACATAGAAACATTATGAATATCTTTCTCCATATTCTGAAATCATATGTTTAAGAATTAAAATTAAACAAGAAATACAATGGTTCAGGGATGTTAATATTTGTACCTAACAAACAATAGAGCTTATTTTATCAAAATTAAATATCACCTAACAATAAACTTAATATATAAGACCGATGAACACCAGGAACAACATTTCTGACCCACAATTCCACTCTAATGAGATAACTAATGTTTTGATTGTCGGTATCTCACCAAAATTGAAAATTTCCTTTTTGAAAATAACCTTGGACCATATACATTAATTATTAGATTCGACTGCGAATGACATATAAATTCAATCAATTGATGTCATAAAAGCAAAAAATCAAAATACAAAATTACTTATAAACAAACTAAACAACAACTTAAATTGATAAAATAGTATTTCTCATACTCATTTTTTGTAAATGTGAACCTAAAACATTGAACACAAAATTATATTAAAAATAATAATTTAATTCACAATTAAAATATACCCCGCCCGTAGGGCGGGCCGGCCCTAGTATATATATAATAATGTATCTTTCTATTTTAGTAATTAATTAATAATAATAATGCCTCGGATATGTAGTGGTTAAACCGTAGCTATATCCTAACCACGATAAATATAGTTGCAAAACTGTGGTTATATTAGCCACAAAATCATCATGGTAAAAACGTGGCTATTTAGCCACGATTTCTCGTAGCCACGGTAATTTTTCGACATAGAATCGTGACCGATTTTCAAATAGCCACGATTTCGAAGTGACTATGTCGTGGTTATGCGAAAGATTTTTACTAGTGGTATATTTTCTGGAGATATAAATTATATTTATTTTAATTTATAAATATGTTAAAAATTGATAAAGTAATATATAAAAAATAGAAATTATTTTAAATGTTTATAAATAAATTGTAAGATTCTTAAATAATAAATAAATGATAACAAAGATTTTAAAAATATTTAACTGCATTTAGTAATAATACCCTCCAACTAAAGATGAATCCTAGCAAAAACCCTCAACTAAAGATTTAATGAAATAAACCCTTAACTTAGTTCTGTTAACGTCTGTCACCCTCTGTCTAAAATTCCATGACGGAGGGTGATAGACATTAACGAAACTAAAGTTGAGGGTTAATTTCACTAAATTTTTAGTTGAGGTTTTTTTTTACGATCCATCTTTAGTTGAGAGATTTTATTACTAAAAATCCTATATTTTAAACAAAGAAGATGATAGAGAAAATAGTACGTAATAAACTTAGTTTGGTGAGTAACAATGGAGCGAAGGGAATGGAGGAAGTACTTCAATACTGGTTTAGTATAAGACAAATCGCATAACTGCAGGGTGGTGAGTGGGAATGTGTAGCTGGAGGTATTTCTTTCTTATTTGGCTTAGCAAGGTGATGGAGTTTGATCGCAAAGGTTGAAGAGTAGGTTTTTGTTTCATAAGGATCTGTCCATACACTCTCTCAATCATGAGATTCTTACTCTTTGTCCTCACTAAAGTTTTGTCACATTCAGTTTTCCTTAAAGAAATTTTAATGAGGAGAATTTCATGGTCCCTCGAAGTTTGACTTATTCCATATGGTTACCTTCAGGGGAGTGTTAATAATGGCTAGCAAGTGTCTAGATTTTGGGTTTCATTTGTCTTGTTCCTTTAAAGTATTTGGGGTTTTGTTGCCACAAATTATAAACTGATGCACTTGTTATAAGGAGGTTTTGTTTGAATAAAATTTTCAAAAAAAAGTCTTCCCAAATCCCAACATATCCTGATCTAATGCAATTTTATATTGAATGAATGTTTACGAAAACAAAGATTCCACCAAATATTAAAAGTTCATAGAATACTCAAGTTTGAACGGCATTGTATGAAAATAAATATTAAAACACTGAGACTAGTTTAGAAAAAGATATTCACTTTCAAAAAAAACTTACCAAAAGGAAAAAATAGGAACGTTAAACGTTATTAAATATAAACTTTGACGAAAACAAATTCGATAAAAAGAAAATCTAATAAGAGATAACCGTTTACATTTTACAGCTATGTAAAAACTGAAACTACTTAACGTAAGAAGGAAGATACGGAATATCTACGAAAATTAAGAAAATAAATTTGAAATAATCAGTAAATAATTCGGAATTAACCGTTAACATGTTTTTATTTGACCGTTAACATTTTTACAGCTGTTTTAGTCAAAAAAAAAACATTTTTACAGCTGGATCTAGTTAATACTGGTGAATCTATGTTTAACCTATATAACACGACCTACCTGTATACGAGTGCCACTTTATTTCTCAGTGAGGAAAAAAAAACAATCTTCTTCTCTCTGTATTTGATTCGAGTGCGAAGTGCTAGTACTTTTGTTCTTTTCTAAACCCTAAAAAAGTGATCTTTTCGTGTGTGTTTCTAAGATGAAAACTCTTGCCCCTTTCTCAAGCCACCGTCTCCGTCAACGAATCTCCACCGTATACCCCACCGCCATGACTTTCTTATCACGCCCCTCCTCCTCCACCTCGATCATCAAGTCTCGGTCCGAAGAAAACCTAACAAAACTCAACGAATGTATGGACAACATGGACGACGACGTTTCGAAGATGTTCATGGAGTGTCACCAAACAGACTTCCGCCACGACCCCGAGCTACTCCGTCTCCTCAACGAATACTTCACCACAAGCAAATCCGTGACGTCACTCTGCGAGTCTCTTAGAAAGTGTCTAGAAAAAGCCGAACACGACGAGTGTTTCTTGTTAGACGAGACGCTGCGTGACTTCGAGGAGGAGAAAAACGGTTGCGCCGGTTTGTTGGAAGCTAGCTTCAGAAAAACGGTTATAGATCTCAGAAAGTTCAACGAAAACGGCGTCGTTGTCGTCGGAGATGACTTTCTCGAGAAGGTTCAGATTTGTCATCAAGATTTAGCGGAGATGATCGTTAAGCTAGAGGCTACGATGAAGGAGATCGACAAGAAGCTGAGACGCGTGCGTGGCAAAAGAGCAGTGATCACGGCGGCGATAATCGCTCCGGTGATTGCCTTAGCGACGGTGAGTAAAATCGTCGCCGGAATATTCGGTTCTGTTCCGGTTGGAGAAGTGACGAATTTCGCGGCGTCGAAGTGGAAGAAGTCGACGGCAACTCTGAAGCGGGAGAAGACGGCGGTGACGTCGATGGAGAGAGCGACGATGGTGGCTCTCAAGGAAGTGGAGAGGATCGGTAGGCTGGTGAGTAGGTTGGAGGCGGTGGAGAGGTCTATTAGAGTGACGGCGGATTTCGCCGTTAAGAAACGGTCGTCTGTGGCGGTTGCGATGGGAGGGATGGAGAGGGAAAGGAAGAGGTTGAAGTCAACGCTCGTTGACTTGGATAGAGAGACTGGGAGGTGTGATGGGTTTGTGGAGTTTGGAAGGACGTTGGCTAAGGACAAGATCTTTGAGTTTCTGTCTTGTGGCGAGAAAAAGCTCTAACTTGTATAGATTCGTTGATTATGTTCGTAGATTTGTATTCAATCGGTAACAACGTTGTTGAATTGTAAAATATATTCTTTTGCAGATATATAAAATCTCAATTTCAGTTGATGCTCAAAGCTGTTCTAACTCCTTTGCCTAAACGGAGGTTTAGATTACAATTGCCTAAACGAACAATGAAACACTCTGCTAAAGATTTTAGTAGACAGTTTCTTGGACTCTGTTATTGCTCGCAGACAATTGTGTCTCAGGCTGTGTTAATTCGAGAAGAAAAGCAATAAGAATGAGACAACGGTATTACCAAATGTGAGTGTAGACTTGCTTCTTTCTTCACTGGTTCCTCTTTTGCTCTGACACGATTAGGTCAGTGTGGCATGGGTTTGACATGTATGTTGCAAGACAAAGAATGATGATAATTTTTCAACAGAGCAAGAAGAATGTAAAAAGCAGTAGACGAAACTTGGTTCACTTGGATGTGAGCACACATTTAACCTGAAAAGTTTGACAACAAAAGTCAATATTTTCTCCAAAAGTTTGTTCTTATACATGTTCGATTGTTTCACGTCCCATAGGGGATAAGCTTGCTTGTGAGCTAAAACATCTTCAACGTATCTTTTTCTCCTTCAACAATAGTTGCTTCATGAGAAAATTATTCTCAGAATCACTTTTTAACTTTCTAAATACACTCCAAGTCACTTTCTGCCTGTCACACACATTTCTATTGATCTTTGACACAAACTATATGTTTCTCTCTTACTGAATCCAGGGCCGGCCTAGAGGGCAAACCACTCAAGGGGTCGCTTAGGACATCTACAATATTATTTGCGAATTGATTTTTCACAACAGAGTTCTCAGGTTAAAAGTTGGAGTGGTTAATATCGATTATATCCTTAATGAACAATATATATGAATTAGCCAAAAATAAGAATGAATTTAATAAATATTTAATTAGATAAATGATTTAAATTAATAATAATGATAATAATTATCCATAATCTAAATATATATTTAAAAGAAAAAAGTTAATTCCTATATATAATGTGTTGTTATCCGAAAAATATTATTTTGATAAAACAAATTCAAAAAAAAAACACATAAATAATTATTCATAAAATAAAAATTTTAATTGTATATAATTCAAAAGATAAAATTAAAAAATATAATACGTAATTATTTATTAAAATAATATAATAATATAATATAATGATATATATATATATATGAAGTTATTTTTCTCCTCTGAACTCACACGTTAAATTAAATTTATATTTATATTTTATATAGTTAAACCTTAAACATGAATTAATCATATAAAATAAAAGATCATTAAAAAAAAAAAATACATGTTTGATAAAAATAAATTCAAATATACTGTATTACTATCCAAACTAATGTTATTTTTTTGTAAGATCAATTTTTGAATGTATATTTATCGATTCAATTTTTCAAATGGAAAGATAGATTTCTATATTTGTTTATCTATTAAGAAGAAATGAAATAGATTTTAGATTTTTCAAAGATTTAAAGGAAAAAAATACTTTTTTTTTAATTTGTGAATAACTTTATCATGTAGAAAAGTTTAATATTTTAGGTCAAATTTTTTGGATGCAAATAATCATTTATTTTGATGATTTTTTAAATTGATTTAAAGATAATTAAGCCCGCATGTGCGGGCAAAACACCTAATTCAATTTTAAAGAGCATACTTTCAGTAATTTTTTTTATATTAAGAGTTTTTGTTAGTATTTATAGGAAACATAATTTATAATTTGAATAATGATATTTATAAGAAAATTTAGCATTATTATAAAAATTTTATTAATAAATTTATTGAGTAAGTGTATAGAAAAATAATTGTATTTTTAAATAAGAGATTTTACATACGCAAATGATTTTAGTAAAACTATAATGCATGTAGTCTAATGTTTATGATAATATTTAAAAGTATTGTTATATAGTTAATTTTATGAAAATATTTTTACTTCTTATTAATAAAATAAAGAGTGAAAATGTTATATTGTTGTATGCTTTAGTTGTAAACGACTTCTCTTTGTGTTTTTATTCGTTTTTTTGTTTCAAAAATGAAAAAAGCGACTGTAAATATTTTTTTTGAAGTGAATAATTTTTACTTAAAAAAATTAAAATAGTTTATGAATTTTTAATGTAACTTATATTCTAAATACATATATAATAATGTTAGATAAAACATAAAAATAACATGTTAGATTTTTTTTTAGGGCATCCAAAAATATTGGACCGGCACTGACTGATGTGGAGTAGCTCCCTGAGTTCCATCTCAGCCTACAACACCTCTGCAATTTCACATCAATCCTCTTCTTCCATGTGACAATTTTGGTGGCGGCAAGGACGGCTTAACACTGTTATGGGCCCTAGGGCAAAAAAAATTTTCGGACCTTTAAATTTATATTTATTTAATATTTTCTATATTTTTTATTTCTAAAATTTAATTATTAATATTCTGTGATGAAAAAAAAATTTATACACATAAAAATTTTTGTGCCCCATTTTAAATTCATTTATTAAAATTTTAAAATTTTCTATTTATAATTATGTATTTATTAAAAATTTTAGACATCTTAACTATTAATATACGGGGAGAAACGGGTTTGGATCCGGAGCGGTCGCCCCGTTTGTCCCCCAATTAGCCGGCCCTGGGTGGCGGTCACTCTCGATCCAAAAGCTCGAGAGAAATAATGGTGAAGTCTGATGCTTTTGCAATTCTGGCTCCTCACCTTTTGGTTATTCATGTTTTTACTCCCAATTTTTTAGAATATAAGAAAGATCCTCTCGATTGAGTTCCAAACTATCAATTTTGCATTTCTGATCGTGTCAAATGCAATTAAATAAATATATGCATCCAAAACCTCAAAATGCATCATAAAATAATAGAAAGGAACTAAAGACAAATGCTAAAACCCATGCTCTAAAAATTAGGCGCTAGGCACCATTCATCACATGAATTATGCCAAATCAATTTAAAATTAGATGACTAATTTAGTCCGTTTAGACTGTATATCTAAATGATCGTCTAACCGTCTAATTTATTTTTAAATCATTTTTTTAATTTAATTTTATTTATTTTTAAAATTTATTTATTTATTAATTTGATCTAAAATATTGTAAGTGCAACTTATTTGCATAATTTAGAAGAAAGTTATACCGTATTAATTTTTTTTTTTACATTTGTGTATTTTATATAATTTTCAACATGAAAATATAATAATCTTATTAAAAATAATTAAATATTTTATAACATATTAAACAATCTAAAATTCTATCCCGCATAATTTCTTTTTAATCCCCACGTTTTTTTGTTAAGCGCTAAGTCTAGCCGCCCCACAAGCACTTATCATCATTTCTAACAAGGGCTAAAACTCGTTAAATAGCAAGATATTAGTCATGAACATTAAAAAAATCAGTTTTTTTCCTCTTTAACTTGATTAATATAATAATAACTTTTATTCACTTCTTTGTATCCACGACATTCAGTTCTCATGTTCATAATTTTTGGGTTAGAGTTCTTCTACTCTATATAACAAATTCTACACCCACGCTCACTTATCCACATCTCCAAATTTAGGAAAATATTTAATTTTGCCTTAACTTATCGTGCTCTGACCACCATTGCAAGAACTCCTCTCTCGATTACTCTCTTCTGCAACACAAATTTCGTCATGTCCCCTATCGAGAGGCTCTAGGCCATCCATATTTTTATTTATTTCCACATTTTTCATCCAAATATTTTATGTCTACAAATGTTTATATTATTGTTGACATATACAAAATATATGTCGCCTTCGGTCTCCTGTTCGCGTGTAGGAGATTTTTCTGATTCGTTCAGCGTCGTGTCAGGGTTTTCGGAGTCCTTTTCCGGTACGTTTCCCTGATCGTTTCTGGGACGATCCGTAGGAGCGCCGAAATCGAGCCTCCTTCCGCGGATTTTGGTAGTTCCGCGGGGGCGAATTGCTTTGGTTCTCGCAGTTAGGGTTTCGAGCCGTTTTGCGAGCGAACCAATGAGCTTTTCCTGCACTTCCGATTTTTTGTTAAACTCGGAAAGCATTTTTTCGACGGTCTCGGCGTTAGCGTTTGTAGCGTTGGCCGCAGACGCGTCTTTTGGTTGTGGTGTTTCAACGTTGTCGCGTTCGTTGCGAGTTTGGTTGTCACCAGTCATCGTTTCTTCGTTGGACATGTTGCGGCAACGGTGTAAGATAGATCCGACCCCCCCTCCTTCTAGCGCCAAACTGTGGGAGTCGATTTCACCCTACTGTCAAATAAATCGTAAAAAAGGAAACTTCGGAAAACCCTAAGTTTCCAGAGGAACCGGCTATCTGCGAGAACCGCACAACGAAAATAAGATGACGAAAATACTTAGAATTTAAATGAGAATAAACGAAAACAGAGAGCAAAGAGGTTCTTATTCCGAATCTGCGTTGAACTGGTACAAAAAGAATTGCCGAAAGCGTAAGACCTAGAAAACCCTAATTGAGACGCAGCNCAAGCTTGACATTTATTCCCTTCTGCGAGTAAACCGTCAAAACGTTATCGTATCTTCGGGTTAGATTCGGTTAAGATCGCGAGATGGGCTTTTATCGCGTTTTAGGACCTTCCGGGCCGTTGTGCGATAAATCCGTTTCTTGACCTTGTGCGGAATCGTTTCCGGGTTCGAAGCCGTTTTTTAGTAAATTCCTCGAGTTCATCGTAATGTTTAGCTACGTTTGTTTCTCGGTTAATCGTTTCCGTTTCTTACGATTTACTCGACACTTTTACTAAAAACGCGTTTTCACGTTTTTCTCGACGTTTTTTATTAAAAGTACGTTCTTTAATGATTTTAACGAAAAATCTCGGATAAATCGTATAGTCTAGGCAATGTTTGGTGTTTCGTTTAACCACTGCCGTTTTATACGATTTCTTCGAGTTCTTTTCGAGAAAACAGAGTTTTACGGTTTTTATCGTAAAACTCGAACGGTAAGTCGGATCGAGACGAAACGAGAGACATTTCGGCCGTGGTTCAGAAAGCGACCGTGTCGTAAGTTCGAATCGGGGATGCGGGAAATCGAGGCTCCGGGAGGTCTCTAGTTCGCCTGCTGG
>CAKOAT010097933.1:72545-91401 GCA_932364175.1 Eruca vesicaria subsp. sativa
ACGAAGTTTTACGGTTTTTATCGTAAAACTCGAACGGTAAGTCGGATCGAGACGAAACGAGAGACATTTCGGCCGTGGTTCAGAAAGCGACCGTGTCGTAAGTTCGAATCGGGGATGCGGGAAATCGAGGCTCCGGGAGGTCTCTAGTTCGCCTGCTGGCGAACTAAGCCGAGCTGGCTTAGTTCGCCAGCAGGCGAACCAGCCAAGGATTGTCTAGTTCGCCTGCTGGCGAACTAAGCCAGCTTGGCTTAGTTCGCCAGCAGGCAAACTAGTCGAGACTGTCTAGTTCGCCTGCTGGCGAACTAAGCCAGCTTGGCTTAGTTCGCCAGTAGGCGAACTAGTCGGGAACCTTCTAGTTCGCGTTCTGCGGCGGTTTCGGTTTTTCGCGGTTTTGCAAAACGAGTTCTCGAGTTTTATAAAACGATCTTCGAGTTTTATAAAACGATCTTCGAGTTTTATAAAACGATCTTCGAGTTTTATAAAACGATCTCTCGAGTTTTATAAAACGATCTTCGAGTTTTATAAAACGATCTCTCGAGTTTTATAAAACGATCTCTCGCGTTTTATAAAACGATCTTCGAGTTTTATAAAACGATCTCTCGAGTTTTATAAAATGATCTCTCGAGTTTTATAAAACGATCTCTCGAGTTTTATAAAACGATCTCTCGAGTTTTATAAAACGATCTTCGAGTTTTATAAAATGATCTCTCGAGTTTCATAAAACGATTCTCGAGTTTTATAAAATGATCTCTCGAGTTTTATAAAATGATTCTCGAGTTTTATAAAACGATTCTCTAGTTTTATAAAATGATTCTCGAGATTCATAAAACTGTTGCGTTTACGCGTTTGCGGGGAATTTTGGCTATTGATTCCATCGTACCGATTTTGACCCCAACAGAAAGAGAAAAAAATAAAAATAAATATCTAAAGTCAATACTAAACTAAAAAATTAATCATTTCCTAATCAGCTTTTTCAGTCCAAGGGTCCATGATGCAAAGTTTTACCTAAATTGAACAAAGCATAGGAAACAATCAATATATGACAAGTAGGAAACATAGACACATGATCCGATTTTAGAATCAATAATGTTGTGGATGTGTTATGTAGGAGATCCTAAGATCTATTCAAATACAACTGTGAGGGATAAAACTCACTTCTTAATTTAGGTTAGGTTAAGGTTGGGGAGAAGACAATCGTGGGCTGAATCCCATAAGAACTTAGAGAATGAATTGTTGTTATATTGATGTTTTAGTAAAGAAAATGAATACAAAGATAGTTGAGATTGATACAAAGAAATCACTTGAATGATCTATGAATGACAATGTATGTGAAAAATGTGTGAAAAGACCTCCTTTTCTCTTCGTTTCTTCCTCCTTTAAATAGCCTCAGGTCACGTGTAACTTCTCCTGATTAGTCTCCGAGATTCTCTCTGCAAACTGGGGGATTTGTAACAGCTTCCTTTTGACTGAATCGCATGCTTCTATCTTCGTATCCTAGGCTGTTTCATTAGGTTTCTGCGAAAGAAGCCGGACCTCTTTCTCGTGACCTCTTTCTTGTGACCTCTTTAGGAACGGCTTACGTCCTTAGGTGAGCTGTACTCTTCTTCGAGATGATAACCATGTACGGCCCATTATTAGACTTGGTTTAACTGGTTTGCTAATTTCAGCCGAAGGGCCACATTTGGGCCCAACAGTTGCCCCCAGCTCTCGAGATAAGATACTTTTCTTGGGAGCTAAACCTAGCCGCCGAATCTTTAATTTTCGTTAAGATAATGATTACTCGCGATCTTCTCTCGAGGATATCTTTTATTTGATCTGACGGATATAATTATATCTAATGAAATCAACGGCTTAGATTAAAAGAATTTTGAAATGATTATTCTCCGATTCTCGAGGCTTCAACGAGATATAAAGCTGTTCACATTCATTCCAACTTCCCCACTCTCTCCACGTCTCGATTCAGTTTCCCCAGGTAACTTCTTCTGGTTCTTTCTTTTTATTTTACTTCTTCTTTGCAGTTTTTTATTTTTATTTCTCTTTTGTTAAGCTTTCGAGTTATTTCTCTCGAAACTGTTATCTCCAGAGGTTTCGATCTATTAGCTCGATCTTCCTTTTTCCCTTTTTATCTCTTTTCAATTTCCTTCATCGTTTTCGCTATGACCCGACCGAAGGAAGGTTCCGGAAAGACAGGAATCTCTGCTTCAGGCGCTCAACTTATGAAGGTAAAACAAGAAGTTGGCGAATCCATGAAGAGGACTGAGAGGAAGAAGAGGGCTAAGGATTCGATAGCCCAAAGAGTTTCCAAACGGACAAAAAGGACCGGAGGCTCTAGTGGGAGCGTACCTTCCGGGTCTCACCTGTCTTCTGTTTTGAGGAGCCAAGAGATTGTGAACCTTATGGTTCAAGCCCAAGGTCAGAAAGAGTTGGCCAGAGCTTGTAAACCCGAGGAGACTCCCGAGATGGCTCCGGAGGGTTGGTTTTGTGTTCACGAGAACTACATTTCCAAGAGCCATCTTAGGTTTCCCCTTCCTGACCTCCTGTTAGACCTCTTAGATCATTACCGACTAGCCCTTTCCCAACTTTGCCCCTCCGTCATTCTAGTGATAAACGGTTTTATCACCAGATCCAAAGAGGAGGGAGTTGCTACTGGGTTAAGCTCTTTAATGAGTCTGTTTTCGATAAAGGAGAGTGCTTCCAAGGATGGTGGTAGTGGGACCTACTACCTTGCTTGTCGTCCCAGGCTGGGTATTTTCAAATTTTCCAGTAGTGACGATGACTGGAGAAGGAAGTATTTTTACGTCAAAATCGATCCTTTGACGGTCCCGGCGGGTCGTACACTTAGGGCTTCGTGGTCTGACGCGTCCGGTTAGGATCTGTTAGGAATGTGTTTGTTGATTTCTCATCGGTCATAGTCTAACGGATGTTCGTTTATATTTGCAGATATCGAAGACCCTGCAGAGCTCCCGAACAAGCTTACCAGAGCTCTTTTTCGAAAACTGCAGCAGACTCCCTGTACTTGGGCGTCGTACACCACTTCGCGAATCGGATCAGCCAGGTTTCCAGACCGATATCACGCTTCCTTCTTAGATCCTGTACCGGTTACAGACTTAGAAGGTAATATGTTTGTTCTTATGTATTTGACGTATACGAGTTCGTTTTAGGATAGCTGAATGCTAAAGTGAATTCGGTAATGCAGTTTCCGAAGGTAATTCAGTGGTATCGATTTCAACGGAAGCTAGCACTTCTGGAACTGAGAAGACCAAATCAGCCAAGATGCCTCTCCAACCATCATTCCGAACTAGGGGTAGACCCACGAAAGCAGCCAGTACCTCGCGAGGAAGCGAGAAGAATCAGGGAGGCTCCTTCNTCAGGTCACGGAGGTTGACCTTCAGGTGACTAAGGATCCTCCTGAGATGGAACCCCCTAGGAGTAAGAGGTTACGTGGTGATCCAGGTGACAGACCATCCAGGTCCTCCTCCTCTTCCTCGAGGGGAGGTACCGTTGGATGGAATTTTGCTCACTCGAAGCCTGGGTCGATCCTTGATGATCCTTGGGGCTTAGCGACTCTGATGAGACACATGAAGCAGACTGGATGTTCTCTCCCCCCGGTTAGCAATCTGACTAACAGAGACGAGTTTATTGAGATTGCTCATTACATGGGTCAGGTAAGGGTTCTAGCTTCCTTTTATCATATTTCCTTAGGTGGATTTTTATTTAGTTATTTGTCTTTTTCGCAGTTGGCTGGAGCCGTTAACAAGGCTCAGCTGAAATTTGAGGAGACGGTGAGTAACACGCATAATGCTGAAGAATTAGCCCAAGTTACTGAGATGGTTAAAGCTACCAAGGTCGAGCGTGATCAAGCCAGAGCTCAGGTCTCGAGACTCCAATCCGAAGTTGTGAGGCTCGGCTTGAAGTCTGATACTCAACAAGGGAAGATCGAGAGCTTGGAAATCGATGTCAGGGTGAAGAGCAGGAAGATTTCCGAGCTAGAGAGTGCTCGAAAAATTGCAGAACAACATGTCCAAGATTTTATCACGTCGTCTCAAGTCAGCCAGAAGAACAAGGAGGCTGAAGTTAAACTTGCTGTTAGGAGGGGAAAGAAGGAAGTCATCGACGCCTACAATAAAATCCTGATCTCTGTTAAGGAGAAGTTCTCCAGAAAGAAAGATGAAGTTGATCTCCAGATCTACGCTCAAGAGCTTCAGGCTAATACGGAGCTCTTGAAGGACTTGCTATCAAATGAGATTCAGAGTGCTGAAGAGGAGTATAATCGCTTGGTGTCTTTGATGCCGGAGGCTATCTCTGCTTACGAGAAAGCTCAGGTCTCTGACTTCTCGGTCAGCAAACTTCCTCTCCCTCAACTCTCGGCGAGCTCAGGTACTTTCGAAGTTAATATGTTTAATCCATCCTTTTCTGGAGAGTATGGTTCTAATTTAGGTTTGATGGGCCCTGACTTAGTCCCAGTTGATGTGGTCCCGGAGGGTGTTGGTAAGGAGGTGGATGAAGACGTCCCGGGTGACGAGGCAACCGAAGAGGATCGTGATGCTTCGAAGGTTTCTGGAAGCGGTGGTCAAGGAGAATGAGGACCTGGCCTCCTTCTAGATTATTTTTCTTGTTTTTAGGACGTTTGCCCTACGGGCCTTTGCTTCAGTTTCTGGAACTTATAGCCTGAGGAGGCTTTTAAACCTTAATGATGTTAGGATTTCTTTTGAACCGTTAATGGCCTGGGGAGGCTTTTAAACCTTGTCTTGCCCTTTGGTTTTATTCTTTTGTTTCAAGTTGTGCTTGGTTGTTTAGATCATCAGATTTCGAGTTCCATGACTGGACCAAAATCTTTTAATGACCCAAAATTTTTTTTAAGTAGCCTTTGTGGCCATCAGAAACGGCTTATCTCGAATCTGAGTTCCTTCGAATATTTTCAAGTCTTAGAAACTTCGTTAAAGTATCTGAGTTTCTAGACTCAGATTGGTTAGGACCTGGCTCATTTGAAGGTTTCTAGACTTCATGTTCGGACTCGTGGTGATCCGAATTTAGGTTCGGATCTGTTGCGCTCTGTTTTTAGACAGTAGGATTTCGAGATCTCAGGTTCAGGTTCAGCGTGACCTGATTTTAGATAGTAGGA
Source organism: Eruca vesicaria subsp. sativa (assembly GCA_932364175.1). Taxonomy (NCBI): domain Eukaryota; kingdom Viridiplantae; phylum Streptophyta; class Magnoliopsida; order Brassicales; family Brassicaceae; genus Eruca; species Eruca vesicaria. The sequence continues at coordinate 77,668 of CAKOAT010097933.1, forward strand.
TTTTAAGACCTTAGGTTCAGGTTCAGCGTGACCTGGTTTTAAATAGTAGGATTTTAAGACCTTAGGTTCAGGTTCGGCGTGACCTGGTTTTAAATAGTAGAATTTTAAGACCTTAGGTTCAGGTTCGGCGTGACCTGGTTTTAAATAGTAGAATTTTAAGACCTTAGGTTCAGGTTCGGCGTGACCTGGTTTTAAATAGTAGGATTTTAAGACCTTAGGCTCAGGTTCATCGTGACCTGGCTTTAGATAGCAGGATTTTAAGACCTTAGGCTCAGGTTCATCGTGACCTGGCTTTAGATAGTCGGATTTTAAGACCTTAGGTTCAGGTTCAGCGTGACCTGGCTTTAGATAGTAGGATTTTAAGACCTTAGGTTCAGGTTCAGCGTGACCTGGCTTTAGATAGTAGGATTTTAAGACCTTAGGTTCAGGTTCAGCGTGACCTGGTTTTAAATAGTAGGATTTTAAGACCTTAAGCTCAGGTCCAGCGTGACCTGAATTTAGATAGTAAAATCGTGAGATATTTGAATGTGGATGTTTTTATTATAACTTCGATGGAGTACATAGTCATGGAGTTAATAGCTTGAGTTGGGTGTTCCGAACACGTGCCCCCTTTGAGTGTGAAGATGAGTATGTTGAGGTGAGATTGGGGCTGCACTCATGACGGAGTTGCCTACGTACCCAGTCAAGGGATCAAGCCAGACGTAGTTCAATTAATTTTAGGTACCTAATGGTAATATCTTTTGAGATTCATGGCATTCCATGATCGGATTTCGGGTACCCCGGTTCGTACCTTCATGAGCCTGTAAACGCCTGGACGTATCACATGAATGATTTGGTAGGGGCCTTCCCAATTGGTCCCTAGCTTTCCAGCGTTCGGCTCTTTGGTATGGTTAAAGACTTTCCTGAGTACCAGGTCGCCTACAACGAATTGCCGGGACCTGACCTTGGAATTGTAATGTCGGGCCATTGCTTGTTGGTAATTTTGAATGCGGAGCAAGGCTTGATCCTGTCGTTCCTCGATGAGGTCGAGGTGATCAGATATGAGCTGATTGTTAGCTTCGGGATTTGTCGTGCAGAGCTCTCGGCGGAGACTCCCTGTGACAGTTTCGGCTGGGACGACGGCTTCCATCCCGTAGGCTAGGGAGAAGGGGGTTTCTTCCGTAGCTCTTCGTGGGGTGGTTCGGCATGCCCAGAGTACTTCGGGTAACCTTTCGGACCACGAACTCTTGTCGATTCCAAGGCGTTTCTTGAGGTTTGCTAATACTGAGTTATTAGCAGCCTCCGCCTGGCCGTTTCCTTGGGGGTATCGTGGTGTTGACATGGTGAGGCGAATTTTCCACTTGTCGTAGAAGTCTTTAAAGTCGTTGGATATGAACTGTGATCCGTTATCGGTTACGATTTCGTATGGGACACCGTGGCGGCAAATGATGTCTCTCCATACGAGTCGTTCGGTTTCAACTTTGGTTACCTGTTGGAATGCCTCAGCTTCTATCCACTTCGTGAAGTAGTCTGTTAGGACTAGTAGGAAGCGTAGCTTCTGCCTTCCTGTTCCAGATACGACTAGTGGTCCTACGATATCCATGGACCATCTCATGAATGGGTATGGGGCGGATATCGAGGAAAATTTCTCTGATGGCTGATGTATAAAAGGTGCGTGCCTCTGGCACCTGTCGCATGAGGACGAGTAGGTCTCGTAATCAGCGATAATGGTAAGCCAGAAATAGCCTTGCCTTTTGATTCGGATAGCTAAAGCTCTGCAACCGGAATGGTTTCCGCAGGAGCCGTTGTGCATTTCTTTCATGAGTTTGATGGCGTCGAGGCCGTGGACACATCTTAGGTAAGGTCCCGATACACTTCGTTTATAAAGGATAGATTCCATTATGCAGTATCTTGCGCTTATTGCTTTAAGTTTTCGAGCTTCCCATTTATGGGGGGGGGGACCTTGCCCTCCGAAATATACTGCATGATTGGAATTCTCCAGTCCTCTCTTCCTATGATTTTGTCGTGGAGGGAGGAGGGAGGTCCCAGCACGGGATCAGGCTCTCGGGTGTTGTCGCGTCCGGAGGTCGTTCTCCTGGGGATGTTCCTTCTGTTAGGTTCGTCAGAACCTAGATCTGGAGGAACGTCTCCAGGTGTGTTGTTTATTTTCGGGGCTGGGATTGTGTCCTCGGTTGGAGTTTCGGGCTCGGGGGAATATCTTGTTCTGCGAGTGTTTACTCTTAGGACAAGTGAGCTTGAGGGCTGGACTATGCCCCCGGAGGTGTGCTTTCTGAATTTGCGGGCTTTTGTTTTTGGGAACCAGAATGTGGTTAGGACTTGGGTTGCTGCTGATTCGGAGCAGCTACCTTCTGTTTGCTCTTTTGGTTTGCTATCGATCTCAGCTTTGGTAGCTATGTTGATGCTAGGTTTTTCGATTCCTTCTACGGGTATGATTCGTTTTACTAGGGGATCTGATGTGGATGCCAATGCAGCTAACGCGTCTGTTGAGGAGTTCTCTCCCCGTGAGATTCTCGTTAGCTCGAATTTACTGAACTGTTTAGTGAGGCTTTGTACGACTTCAAGGTATGCCCCCATTCTTTCGTCCCTTGTTTCGTACTCGCCGTGGAACTGGCTAGCTACCAGCTGTGAGTCACTGTAGGCGTTCAGCTCTCGGATTCCGAGGCTTAGGGCGAGTCTTAGCCCTGCGATTAGTGCTTCGTATTCGGCTTCGTTGTTTGAAGCATTGAAGTCGAGCCTGTAGGATTGCTCGATGGTTTCTCCGGCTGAGGAGGTCAGCCTTAGGCCAATTCCGGAACCTTGTTTTGATGAGGCTCCGTCGACGTACAGGCTCCATTCCGGAGCTTCGGCTCTCGGATCTAGCTGTTCAGATGATAGCTCAATGATGAATTCGGCAAGGACCTGAGCTTTTATGGCAGCTCGGGGTCTATATTCGATGTCGTACTCGCTGAGCTCTATGGCCCATTTAGCCAATCGTCCTGATTGGCTAGGGCTATGCAGGATCGTGCGTATTGGCTGCGAGGTCATTACCACGATCGAGTGTGATTGGAAGTAAGGTCGTAGTTTCCTGGCGGCTGTCACGACCGCCAGAGCTAACTTTTCCATGGTAGGATATCTGGTTTCGGCGTCTATTAGGCTTTTGCTCGTGTAATAGACAGGTCTTTGCTCGTTTTGTTCCTCTCGTACTAGTACGCCGCTAACCGCCGCGGTTGACACGGCGAGGTATAGGTACAAGGGTTCTCCTGTTACTGGTTTGGATAGGATCGGAGGCTCGGAGAGGTAAGCTTTTAGTTGTTTGAGAGCTTCCTCGCATTTCTCGTCCCATAGGAACTTCTTATTATTTTTTAGAAGTTTGTAAAATGGGAGGCATTTATCGGTGGACTTGGATATAAATCGGTTCAAAGCGGCGATTCGTCCAGTCAGTCTTTGTACCTTCCTGGTTGTCTTAGGTGACGGCATTTCCAGGAAGGTCGCTATCTGTTTCGGGTTGGCTTCGATACCTCTCTCGGTTACGAGGTAGCCAAGGAATTCGCCCGAGGGCACTCCAAAGGTGCATTTTGCGGGATTTAGTTTCATATCGTATTTGTTGAGGATATCGAAGCATTCTTTTAGGTGGGAGATGTGGTTTTCCCCAGCTGAGGATTTGACCAGCATATCGTCAATGTATACTTCCATGGTTTTTCCGAGCTGTCCAGCGAACATTTTGTTCACAAGCCTCTGGTAGGTAGCTCCCGCGTTTTTTAGTCCGAATGGCATTACCTTGTNAGGAAGTCGATTAATTCTTTTTTTGTTTCGAGAGGTAGCTCCGATCCGATGTTCACTTGTTTCTCGGGATCTGAGTCGTCGATGCTAACTCGTTCGGTTAGGTTCCTAGGGGGACCTCGAATATTTTGTTGCATCTCTCGACCTTCCTGGATCTGTAATTGCTATTGAGGTGATTCCTTGAGGATTCCGAATCCTCCCAAGTAACAGATCCTGGAGATTTTCTGGCTACCTCGTACGGTGGTTATTCCGTCTGATGTTGGGAATTTCACACATTGGTGATAAGTGGAAGCTACTGCCTTCATCTTATGGATCCAGGGTCTTCCTAGGATCGCATGAAATGGAGAAGGCCTGTCGATGACCACGAAATTGGTCATTTTCATGATTCCCCCAGCTATGACTGGGAGCTTGATGGTTCCTAAGGAGGTAACTGTTTCCCCAGAGAAACCTACAAGGTTAGCTTTCGGGCCGATAATTTCGTAGTCATCTATTTCCATCCCTTTCAGGGCGTTATAGAAGATGAGATCGACCGAGCTTCCGGTATCAACCATCAGCTTAGGCACCTCGTAACCTGCTATGTTCAGGGTGACGATTAAGGCGTCATCGTGAGGTCTGTCGAGGTCGGACGTCTCGCTCTCCCAGAAAGAGATCTTGGTATTGGTTTCGGGATTGGGAGGCTTAGATTGAGCTCTAGAAACAGCCTTCCGCACATGGCTCTTGATTAAGTTAACTGAGTCTTGACATACATCGGAGCCTCCGAGGATATAATCCACTCTTGAGCTAGGGCTCGATTGAAGTGGGGGTTTGCTTAGGAGGGTCTCGATTTGTAGACTCTTCCCTTGGGGAAATTTCCCAAGAATCATGTCGACTCTTTTCTTGGGAGCCGGCGGTGGCGAATCTGTTTCCTTTTCGGGAGATCTTTCACGTTTTGGGGAGGTGTCTCTGGGACCTCTTTTCTGGTAAGAGGGTGGCTTTTTTAGTTCCACGTCCTTTAGTTCGCCAGCTACGAATTTAGATGCCAATTGTCGTTGGAGGTCCCAGCACTCCTCGGTTGAGTGCCCCTTTCGATCGTGATAAGAGCAGTGTTTGTTCTCATCGTAGCCTTTTGTCCAGGGGGTTTTGCTTGTCGCAGCAACAGGTTTTTCCTGTTGAACTTCGTCGACAGCATACGAGTGTTCTCCCTGGGTCTGATGGTTTCGAGAGCTACCTTTTCTAGAGGGTCCTTTTGTTTCCGAGGTTTCACCTTTCGGGTGATTCTGGGATTTCTTATGGATTTTATCCAGTGCAGTTGTTTCTTCCTCCAAGGTAATGTATCTCGATGCTTTGTGAAGAGCATCATCGATAGTTGGAGGAGGGTTAAGTGTTAGCTCAGACCAGAATTCTGATTTATACCAGAGACCTCTTCTAAGGGCTTTGATGGCCACTTGATCGTTGGGGTTCGAGAGCTTAGTTCTATGCTCTGAACTTCTCGATGTAGATTCGTAGCGAATCCCCCATTCCTTGCCTGATCTTCCAGAGGTTAGCCTCGGAGGCTTGTTTAAGGATATGGGTCGAGTATTGTTTCATGAAGGCGTTAGTGAGCTGATCGAAGTTATCGATTGAGTTTGGCTCGAGGCTCGAAAACCATTCGAGAGCTGTTCCGACCAGGTTCTCAGCAAAGGTCCTGCAGTAACCTGCTTCGCATTCTTCTCTTGTGAAATGAGCTTTCACTATAGCTAAGNCGAGGCTCGAAAACCATTCGAGAGCTGTTCCGACCAGGTTCTCAGCAAAGGTCCTGCAGTAACCTGCTTCGCATTCTTCTCTTGTGAAATGAGCTTTCACTATAGCTAAGCGGAAGGCTCTCAAATGAGCCTTGGGGTCTGAGGTCCCGTCATATTCGGGAATCCTAATTTTTCGGGTATCTCTTATGTAAGAGCTAGCAATTTTATCTGTGAATGGAGTTCCACGGGTTTCCTCAATCAAGCTCTCGATTTCGGGAGCTGAGCTTGTTGCTTTATGCACTTGAGCGTTCAGCTTCTGGAGAGCTGCGTGAGTTTGCTCCATGTATCGGCGAATAGCCTCAGGTCCTTCTAGGGGAAGGACGGTTGGGTCTTCGCGAGGAATCTGATGAGAAGATTCTCGATGGAGTCGAGCGTCGTCGTTGTCCCAAGCGTTGGGTGGACTAAATCGTTCGTTAGCTCTAGAGCCACCTTGAGGGACGCGACCTGGGGGATGAGCTGTAGGATCAGCTTCCGTCCTCGGGTTGTCTCGACTAGGGGTCGCGCTTCCATTTTGGTAAGCTGAAGTCGGTGCTCTACCCCTAGGAGGGGGAGACATTCCTTCTCCGGACTTAAAAATAGGTGGCGGAGGTGGTAATCGGGCGCTGTGTTCGTGAACCCTATTGGGTGCTGAGCTGGTCGTCGCTATGTTACTTCCCATAGCGCTAGTTATAGGTGGACTAAACACTGGGGTTGTCCCGGTATGGGGTGTCCGGAGAACAGGCTCTTGCCCATTATGAGTGATGCTGTTGGGGGAAAAGTCCAAGCGTCCGCGAGGGAACGTGGGTTCAGTGAGTCGATCTCGAAAGGCGATTCCTGAGCCTTGACGTTGCGACGGATGAGTTGTCTCGGTTAGAGATCTAGTCACCTCTTCGAACCATTGTTGCCGGGCAGTTAGCTGTTGCAAGGTACGCTCATTATCCTGAGCTCTTTCTACCAACTGCACCATCATTCGGCGCATTTCAGATAGCTGATCTTCCGAGTGATGCGGAGCGTGTTGACGTTGGGGGTTTTCCGGGAGTGTAGCCCCGGTGTTGTTTCCACTGGAAGACCTTGGGTTAGCTATCCCAGTTCGGTTCGGTTGAGCGTTAGCCGGAGGCTGTTGCTCGGATCGGTGATCGACGGATCGAGGTTCCGGATCCTGAGGGTCCGGGTCTCTCCTGTTCGGTGATCCGTCGATCTGGATCATGGGATCCGGGATGGATGGGCTCGTTGCCTGGTTGGATGGATCCATTCTCATGTTGCGGAGTGAAGGATTCAATTATCTCATCCCCACAGACGGCGCCAAAATGTGAGGGATAAAACTCACTTCTTAATTTAGGTTAGGTTAAGGTTGGGGAGAAGACAATCGTGGGCTGAATCCCTTAAGAACTTAGAGAATGAATTGTTGTTATATTGATGTTTTAGTAAAGAAAATGAATACAAAGATAGTTGAGATTGATATAAAGAAATCACTTGAATGATCTATGAATGACAATGTATGTGAAAAATGTGTGAAAAGACCTCCTTTTCTCTTCGTTTCTTCCTCCTTTAAATAGCCTCATGTCACGTGTAACTTCTCCTGATTAGTCTCCGAGATTCTCTCCGCAAACTGGGGGATTTGTAACAGCTTCCTTTTGACTGAATCGCATGCTTCTATCTTCGTATCCTAGGCTGTTTCATTAGGTTCCTGCGAAAGAAGCCGGACCTCTTCTCTGTGACCTCTTTCTCGTGACCTCTTTCTTGTGACCTCTTTAGGAACGGCTTACGTCCTTAGGTGAGCTGTACTCTTCTTCGAGATGATAACCATGTACGGCCCATTATTAGACTTGGTTTAACTGGTTTGCTAATTTCAGCAGAAGGGCCACATTTGGGCCCAACAACAACCAAATCAAGCATTTCTCTAGGTGCAGAGCAAGTACTACTAGAAAATGAAAAAAACAGCATCTTATGGTTCTTATAGACATGAAGAACGTTACAAGAACTGCACTGCAAATTACGAGTTTATTAATGATCCTACGCAAGAGCTCTATCTAGGACAAAAGTATAACCACATCAACCAATTAAGTACCATGCCAATATGATATTGTTGAAGTAAAATATGGGAATATCCACCTTCATATCCAAATCAAGTGGTTTTGAAGCGAATTCTTCCAGCCACTTTTGTGACTTTGTTTAATGTCCAAAAGAGATGTTGACTGGGGCTGCGGACATTAAACAAAGTCACAAAAGTGGATTTGTAAGATGTACTAAATAGGAAATGATTTCATTTGGAAATAATCCATTACCATATACAGTTCCTCTAGAATTTCTTCAGTAGCCGCAATAACAAAAACATATCATAGAACCCTCTTGAGACAAACATGACTCTTACATGACATACATAGCTTTTGACAGACATCAAGTATCAAAATGAACACAATGCCTATCCTATTCCTTAACGCCTCAAACAATGGATAGATGGAGTTGAGTGAACATGAGTCAGCATCGATCAGCAAGCAAAAGCTGAGTCTTGTGTCTGATAACTCTTATATCTGATCTACACACGTGGATAACCGAAAGGTAGCGAACATTGAAGAAGAAAGAAAAAAAATTAACTTGAAGATACCTCTCAGAGCTATAAGTACCACCACCAGAATCACTCATGAAAATCTGCACTTTCTTCAGGTGAGCAGAGGAAAACCCATTAAACAGTAGGGAAATTAGGTTCAATAACACAAAAAAACATAATTCACTAAATAACTAAAATCCTCCTCTCTCTCTCTCCTCATTTCTCTTCTTATCTCTCTCTAAAAACTAATTTTCCTTTTTTATAGCTATTTCACAAATAAACCCTTAATCGTAAGCCTTCATCACCAAAAACCCACCAAGGCCTTCTTCCCTAAAGCCATTGCTCGTTCACGTTAACAATGCAAAGTTGTTTGGAACAACAGGATTGGAGCAAAGCCTAAAAAGATTGTGGTTCTAATCAATTTAAGCTCAAATATCAATGACCCAATGATCGGATAAGAAACTCGTCTTCACTATGATGCACTGCCGCCATCATTGCAGGTCAAACTCTCATTTCCGGTTGAGATGATCAATATGTGTAGACGGTGCTGGGGGAGAGACTATTTAATTTCTAGGTTGTTATCCATGTGTTATTCAATACGTAAAAAGTTGTAGAGCATTGTTTTTTTTACTTCTCTAATTGTTTTTTTTTGTAAAAGAGTTAAATCTGAGGCTATTAAAGACATAAACATAATTTCTGGGTGGATGTACAGTATACGGATAGACCATTTCTTTGGTATTCAAAACTTTTTTAGAAAATAAAATAAACTGGTATTTCATCTTATTTCGTCAACAGTAGTAACAAGGAAAGAAATATTATTTTAGTTGACCTTTAAAATTTCATATAAACTATTACCAAAAAATAAACACAAGAAAGTAAAATTCGACGACTCGTAGATCACCAGATGATCACTAAACTCCCATGTAACCACATTAATCACAGCAATATTATTCATTTGAGGTCACTTGTCCACATACGCACCACATGTATGTTTACTATGTAATGGAATTAGAGCTAGAACAGAAAGATTATGTTTTCTTAGAATGGGATTAATTAAGGTTGTTCAAAAAAAAAAGTGAGATGCCATTTCAACACAAAGGGCTCATGCCACGACCAAAGTCCCCATCTCAAAAACCTTCTTCACTAAATAACTAACGGATGCGTTTGATTTCACAGGTTCCGTCGGATAAAGACGTCGAACTTCTTCTCTACGAGGCCTGTGAAGCCACCAAATCAGGTGGCAAGATGAGCAAAGAACAGGTTGGTCTTCTTAATTAACCACATCCCTTTCCAACTTTTTGGTACAATAATTATTGAGTATTACTTAAGAAATAGATCCGAAGTTCTACTAGATTCAGGTCACCGTTTTGTTTGTTTAACTAAACCATGTTTGGAACTCGAAGTCGAACCATGTTACCATCGAACTGCGTTTGATATCTTCGAATTGGTGCAGTATAGATATGGAGCATTAAGAAGAAAAATAGGAGTAACTTGGGAGTTTTTAAAATTCTACGTTGAAGATAAACTCTTGAGAACTATTTAATATTGGAAAATGAAATTGTATGATTTGTTGATGAATATCTGAAACAATTCGAAATTGTTGTTTATATATAGTGGAGGAAGGATGAGTGGACAAAATCGGTAAGATATGCAAAAAGGACACAAAGGGTAAGACATGATTAACCCGGAATTTTTAAGATAGGATTCTTAGCAGAAATTAAAAAAACTGTTTCTTAACTTTGGCTAAAAAATCCAGTTTAAAAACTCTTGGTGAATCATGTTCTAAGGCAAGTCAAGCGGCCAAGTTAGGGGACGTGTTCATGTCTCGTGTCTTCAAATCCCCTCCAAATTTTCCCGGAAACTTTTTCACCAGACTCTTCTCTACATGATCAATTCCCCGAATCATATATATGAATGTGTTTGTTTCTGTTTATTTTTTGTAGCTAAATTATTCTTAAAATTATGTGCATCTTATAGAATTGAGACTCATTTACATACCCAATAAATCATCGTTGATGGGATTTTCAGAAACAAAAAGACAAAAATACACTAAGCAATTCTTTTTCCAATAAGCCTATTTGTCCTATTATAGTTCTGTTCAACTCTATTTGCTATTTAAAATATATTTTTTTGTCTAAAACAGTTGTCATTACCTGATGAAATCGTGTGAAGTTTACCAACTGTTAGAAAGTGTACCGATCATCAGGTCAGTAAGGAAAGGTCCACGTCTTTGAGGTTTGTTATAAGAACACAGCAAAATATTGATAAAAACGGATTACAATACAATAATAAACATAGTTCGGATTTTTATTGATAAGAAATAAAAATGCAAAACATGAAAATTAAACGATAATAACTTGACTCCAGTTCATCACCACCGTCAATCTCATGGCTCTCTTCAGCACATTCCCACATTTATCCCCTCTAAAAAAGCCTTCCTTGAACCACTCCATCACTTAAGACATGAACTGGAAGCAGCTCAAGCGGTGGAACCCCAAGACTTTGTTTAACAAAGCCATGACTCATGAGCTCCTCCGCGGTGGGTCTATCTCCAGGATTCAGCATTTGACATCTCCTCACAAAGTCGTAAGCCGTCGACGTTAACCCCAAAATAGGTTCAGTCCTCATCCCCATCATATCAAGTACCATAATACCTAAGGACCAGATATCAACGGCCGACGAGATCACTGGACGTGGCCCAGCCGCCTCTGGAGCCAAATACTCAGGATCCCCCTCGAATAAAGATCCAATCACAGGATCAGGTCCATTAGGCTCCTTAGCCAAACCGAAGTCACCAAGTTTGAGTTCACAAAGCTCTCCATGAGCATTGCTCGGGAAGATGAATATGTTCTCTGGCTTGAGATCACAATGCATATAACCGTGTTGGTGAAAATCACTGAGCACTTCAAGAACCTGGAGAATACAATAACCGATGACGTTCTCCGGTAATTCCCCACCGGCGTTGGTTATCATGTCTCTGAGTGTACCATGTGGTGCAACTTCCATGTGAATGGAACAAACTTTCACGTTGAATGGCATAGTTTCGTAGGAAACCACAGGGCTCGTGGCTCTCACGGTGTTGAAATTGATTGAAAAGAAGCGGTCCATTATCCTTACTTCTTTATCGAGCATCTCTGAGTATTTGAGGAAAGATGTTTTCTTAGCCATGAGTAGTCCATCGCGGTTTCGAACCAAGCTGACATAGCCATAGTGGCCATGGCCGAGAAAACCTAGTCTTGGTAGTGGAGTCTCGTCTAAAAACCACGAACCAAATGACATGTTGAAGTTACAGAATTAGGTTTTCTTTTTGCTTGATATATACTCGAGATTGTGAAGATTACTTCTAAAGCATTACATGTATATATTAGAAATTTTGATTTTGTAAGTAAATAAGCTAAGTTTGACTTCAGTTGTAAATAAGATTTATTTTCATATATGTAAATATGAAACAAAATATATATGTTGACCGGAAATCTATACTATATTTGAGAATTAAATTTAATTAGTTGTTATGTTCTTCATAATTTAGATAGTTTTGTTATTTGTCATGTTTTAATGGTTTTGACTAATTATTAATTTTTACTCTTAAATAATAATTAACTTTAATATAAAACTAACTATAAATTAAAAATGAATAATACATAATTATCCTTAATCAAAAACAAATTTCATTGCTTGGATGATTATCATTATCTAAAAATAGTTTATATTGATTAACCATAAACTAAAAAATTAATATATATATTTGGTCATTAATTAAAAATGAATTTCATTGATTTGATAATTAGGATTATCTAAAAGTAATTTATATTATGTTATAAAGTCTTTATTAACATTAATGAACAATTATATTTGTTAATATATAATTAACCATAAATTAAAAACAAATTTCATTGATTTGATAATCATCATTGCATAAAAATAGTTTATGTTGTGTTATTCAAAAAATATTTTACATTACATTTTTTAAAAAAGTTTTAAATTATAAAAGATAAATCCCTATTTATATTATATATAATATTAATGCATTTATTAATGTTTTAAATATTATTTTATTTAATAAATGATAATTTTAATATAGTGACAAACTTTGTCATATATAAAAAATTAATATTTAATTTATTACTAAATATTTCAAAAGCTTAGTGTTTTTAAGTTTATGTTAAGTGATAAAATTTATTTATTTTACGATAAAATTTGTATATAAAATGAGTTTATTGTTTAGTTTTTATTAAATATTTTGAAAGTATAAATATAAATTTAACTGATAATATCTTCATTTTAAAATATTTGTGAATTTATTATGCCCGAAAATGCAAGCAAAACATCTAGTTAAGTTGTATGTTCAACGTTAATAAGTTGTATTATTAATGTTTGATATTTTGTCAAATTCTTTTTCTTTTTGACACATTATTAGTCAATTCAAATTTTCGGCACATGATGTTTTGCATATTTCCAATGTCTTATCCATTCATCCATGTGCATTTTGATCATATAGACTAGGATTTAGTCATTTCTAGGTTGCATTTTGCATACATGAGTCATTTTCAGGTAATGGAGTATCCTTGGAGTTCTTGGAGGTGATTGAGTGGATTTGAGATCCAAAAGGGGGTGAAAGATGAGCATGGATGGAGCCTTTAGAGAACTCTTCTATTGCTAAGATTTTGTGGAGACACAGAAAATTGAGTTAACTTTCTAATGGAAGTGGTTTCAAGTCATTTGAAGATGTAATGAAGGAGTTATGACCAATTTACTAGAGGCATATCCACCCTGTTCGAGTATCCTGGAGCGACCTGCCAGAGCGATCTACCAAGGTCGCTCCCAGCCAGAGCGACCTGCCAAGGTCGCTCCCAGCCAGAGCGAGGCACCTAGGTCGCTCGCGTTTTTATCAATTTCGGAAGCCAAAACAGCCCCTGGAGTGACGTCTCGGAGCGATGTCCATAGGTCGCTCCCAGCCAGAGCGACCTCCTGGAGCGACGTTCGAGGTCGCTCCGGGTCATTTTTTTGGTCGAAAACTTGTGTTATTTCAGGGACCTTTTGGTCATTTGTTTTATGTTTTTACACTTCCTAAACCTATGTTTAAGTACTCTGTAAGCCTCCATGGCAGATCTATCTTGATTTTGAGAGAGAAACACACAAAAACTCTTGGAAAGTTCATCTTTTGAATGATTCTTATTGTTCTTGTTTTGTTTCTTTGTTGATTTCTTATCTATTCTCTACATGATTAATCTGAAATCCAATATGGATTTAAGAGGAATTATGGAGATTAGTGAGTAATCACCTTTTGAATTCATGGGTTAGGGAGATTAAGGGTGATTAGGTTAGTTCTAGGATGTTTTAGTGTTAGATTTCTTTTGTTCCTTGCTTATTAGAGTAACCATAATGCCTCTTTTGAATTGATCACTCAAAGGTTGATCTCTATACATTTCCCACTCACAAAGTGTTCGATGAAATGTCTGAGTCAACTCTCTTAAGCTTTTAACAGTCTCTACCAGGGACACTTGTTGTTAAAGGTGTTAAGATGGCTTATAGATCTATTCTTAATGATTACTTTCATAATATTCAACCAAAGACATTTGATGCTTGAGTTATGGTAGTAAATGAACATTCATCTAGACATAGAGCTTGTTTAGAATCGTATCTAGGCCTAAGGTAGACAGTTTAATTGATCGCTTGCCATCCTTAGAT
>CAKOAT010098044.1:1577-29065 GCA_932364175.1 Eruca vesicaria subsp. sativa
ATGATCTTCGAGTTTTTATAAAACGATCTTCGAGTTTTATAAAACGAGTTCTCGAGTTTTATAAAACGATCTTTGAGTTTTATAAAACGATCTCTCGAGTTTTTATAAAATGATTCTCGAGATTCATAAAACTGTTGCGTTTACGCGTTTGCGGGGAATTTTGGCTATTGATTCCGTCGTACCGATTTTGACCCCAACACGTCGATGGCGGCTTTGTCGCTGATTCTGCTCACCCGAGCCATGACGATTTTGAATCTGCTCATGAAATCGCGGAGGGATTCGTCCTCCTTTTGCGACAAGCTCCAGAGATCAGCGTCGGAGGTTTCCGGATTGATGAACATCGAGTATTGCTTCAGGAATTCGGAAGCGAGTCGGCGGAAACTTCCGATCGAATTCCGCCTGAGTTTGGCGAACCACTCGAGCGCTGCTCCTTCTAGGTTTTCGACGAAAAGGCGGCAGTTGCCTGCGTCTTTTTCGTGATCCTTGAGCTTGGCTCGTCCCATGGTCATTTGGAAGGCTTGCAGGTGTGCTTTGGGATCAGACGTCCCGTCGTAAGTTGGCACATTAAGTTTCCCGGGATCAGGCAGCTTGACCTCGTTGATGCGAGCCGTGAAAGGCATTTTACAAGATTCGTATAGCAGCCGATCGATTTTGGGTGCGGCGCTGGTAGCGTGATGAATCTGAGATTTCACCGCTTTTACCGCTGCGGCCGTTTTAGTGATGTACTCGCGGAGATCGCGAATCTCAGTCAGGTCGCCAGCAGTTTTCCGACTTCGTCGGCGTTTGCTGCGAGTAACCGGAGATCGCTCCTCGGCGGATTTTGCGTATTGCACAAAGTCGAATTCCTCCTCGTCTCCAGTAAGAGAACGCTCGGGAGAAGACTCCGGTGGAGGGCTGCCAGTTTTTCTTCTCCTAGGATGGACGTCAGCGTCCTCGTCTGACGAGTCGGCTTGGTCGCTCGTTTCCAGGTTGACCCTTTGGATGCCGTCCCCCTCGGTGTCCTGTTCGTGAGTATGGGATTTTTCCGATTCGTTTAGCGTCGCGTCAGGGTATATTTTTCGGAATTCTTCTATGGTAAGTTACCCTGCTCGGTTCTAGGGCGATCCATAGGAGTCACGAATTCGAGCCTCCTTCCGCGGATTTTAGTAGTTCCGCGGGGGCGAATGTCTCTGGTTTTCGCAGGTAGGGTTTCAACCCGTTTTGCGAGCAAACCAATGAGCTTTTCCTGCTCTTCAGATTTTTGTTAAACTCGGAAAGCATCTTTTCGATGGTCTCGGCGTTAGCGTTTGTAGTGTTGGCCGCTGACGCATCTTGTCGTGGTGGTGTTTTATCAACGTTGTCCGTTGCGAGTTTGTTGGTCACCAGTCATCGTTTCTTCGTTGGACATGTTGCGGCTTCAGTGTAAGATAGATCCGACCCCCCTCCTTCCAGCGCCAAACTGTGGGAACTGAAATTCACCTACTGTTAATGAATCTTAAATTAAGAAACTTTGAGTAAACTCTAAGTTTCCAGAGGACCCGGCTATCTGCAGAACCGCACAATGATAATTAAGAAAACGATGAACTTAAAATTAAAGTAAGAATGAACGAGACTGAGAGCAAGAAGGTTTTTATTTCGAATCTGCGTAAGAACGGTTACAACGAGAGTGGCCTTAGCTGCGTGAGCCGTCGGCGAAATCCCTAACTCTAGAAGTCTAAGACCGAAAACCTTAGTTGAGATGCAGCTCGCTAACAGAAAACAGAAATATTCCTAAATGCTAAGTTTTGTGGTGAAAGCTCTGAAATTCGCCCCTCTTGCTTATATACTCCCTTCCTAGGCGGTTTAGTCTTTCCATTTCGTTAAGATCGCGAGATGGGCTTTTATCGTGTTTTAGGTCCTTCCGAGCCGTTTTGCGATAAATCCGTTTTGCGATTTTGTACGAGATCGTTTCCTGATCTGATTCTGTTTTAAGTAAATTCCCAGAGTTAATCGTAAAGTTCACCTATGTTCGCTTTCTTCGGTTAATCGTTGCCGTTTTTACCATTCACTCGATGTTTTTATTAAAAACGCGTTTTTACGATTTTTACGAAAAATCTCGAATAAATCGCATAGTTTAGGCAATGTTCAGTGTTTCGATTAACCGTTTCCGTTTTATACGATTTCTTCGAGTTCTATTCAAAAAAAAAAGTTTTACGGTTTTTATCATAAAACTCGAACGATAGGACGGATCGAGACGAAATGAGAGACATTACGACCGTGTTTCGGAACATGATTGTGTCGAAGGACGTAAGCCTTGCTCAAGGATCATGAAATATATGGGATATCGAGGCTTGGGATGGTCGGCTCGACGTACGGCGAACTCGATC
The DNA here is from genome assembly GCA_932364175.1 of Eruca vesicaria subsp. sativa. NCBI lineage: Eukaryota > Viridiplantae > Streptophyta > Magnoliopsida > Brassicales > Brassicaceae > Eruca > Eruca vesicaria. Next base: position 3,923 of record CAKOAT010098044.1, read on the forward strand.
GGCTACTACACGAATCTCGGAAAACGCCTTTTACGGCTCGCATCACCGAGTTCAAACTACCCGATCCAGGGAAACTCAAGGTGCCAACCTATGACAGGACGGCTGATCCCAAAGCGCACCTGCAGGCCTTCCAGATTACCATGGGACGAGCCAGGCTCAAGGATCATGAAATAGATGCAAGTTACTGCCGCCTTTTCGTCGAAAACCTAGAAGGAGCAGCGCTCGAGTGGTTTGCTAAACTTAGGTGGAATTCAATCGGGAGTTTCCGCCAGATCGCTTCCAAAATCCTGAAGCAGTACTCGATGTTTATAAATCGGGAAATCACGGACGCTGATCTCAGGAGCTAGTCGCAGAAGGAAGACGAATCTCTAACTGCGAAAACCAGAGAAATTCGCCCCCGCGGAACTACTAAGATCCGCGGAAGGAGGCTCGATTTCGCGACTCCTATGGATCGCCCCAAAACCGAGCAGGGAAATCAGACGGAGAAAGACTCCGAAAAAGATAACCCTGACGCGACGCTGAAAGAATCGGACAAATCTCCTTCTCACAGACAGGAGACCGAGGAAGACTGCATCGAAAGAGTTAACCTGGAAACGAGCGACCAAGCCGACTCGTCGGACGAGGACGCGGAAGTTCATCCTAGGGGAAGGAAAAATCGCAGCCCTCTGCCGGAGTCTTCTCCCGAGCGTTCTCTTACTGGAGACGAGGAGGAGCTCTATTTTTCGCAACACGCAAAAACAGCTGAGGAACGATCTCCAGTTACTCGCAGCAAACGCCGTCGAGGTCAGAAAACTGGTGGTGACCTAACTGAGATCCGTGACCTCCACGACTACATCACTAAAACGGCTGCAGCGGTAAAAGCGGTGAAATCTCAGATTCACCATACTACCAGCACCGCACCCAAAATCGCTCGGCTACTATACGAATCTCGGAAAATGCCTTTTATGGCTCGCATTACCGAGGTCAAACTACCCGATCCAGGGAAACTCAAGGTGCCAACTTACGATGGGACGGCTGATCCCAAAGCACACCTGCAGGCCTTCCAGATTACCATGGGACGAGCCAAGCTCAAGGATCACGAAAAAGACGCAAGCTACGGCCATCTTTTCTTCGAAAAATTAGAAGGAGCAGCCTCGAGTGGTTTGCCAAACTTAGGCAGAATTCAATCGGGAGTTTCCGCCAGCTCGCTTCCGAATTCCTGAAGCAGTACTCGATGTTTATAAATCGGGAAACCTCAGACGTTGATCACTGGAGCTTGTCGCAGAAGGAAGACGAATCCCTTCGCGACTTCATGAGGAGATTCAAACTCTTGATGGCTAGGGTTAGTGGGATAAGCGACAAAGCCGCCATCGACGCGCTCAGAAAATCGCTCTGGTTCAAGTCAAAGTTTTGAAAATGGATAACTCTCAAAAAACCGCGGACGATCCAGGACGCGCTCCACAAAGCTACCGATTACATAACCATCGAGGAGGAGACAAAAATCCTGTCTGAAAAGCATAAGCCGGCGAATGTATCCGCAAAGGATATCACGTCCGAGAAAAAGCTGAAAAAGAAAAATTTTCGTAACAACAAATTCGTCCATCACGAGGGGCAGGATCTCCAAGAAGCGCATAACTACGCCACAAACTCCGGATCGGAACAAGGGCGAACTACAGGGAACACGTGGTCATGGAATCCGAACTACGACGAGAATTCCTTTTGCGATCTCCACAAAACCCATGGCCACTCTACCGTGAACTGCAAAGTTCACGGCGCCAGACTCGCCACAAAATGGATCGCGGGAGAACTCTCCGAGATATCCAGTGTGAAGGATCTCATCCGTGATTCAGATCGCCCTCCGAAAAACAACAGGAACTCGCGAGCGGAAATTCCGCCTCAAGGGAACCAGTCGGGCGAAAAACATGGACGAAGACAAGATGAGAAATGTAACGACGCTAACCGCCGAAAAATCAATATGATCATCGGCGAATCGCAATATTACAGCGACACCATCTCGTCTATCAAATCTTACTAACGAAAAGCCGAAACCGTCTCGAGTTGGAAGATACCATCGGATAACACTCCAAAGGGGGTGATTTGTTTCGACGACGCAGAAACCGGCGGAATCGATCAACCACATGCCGATCCCCTCGTCATTGACTTAGTGATAAGCGACCTAGAAGTTGCTCGAATCCTGGTTGATACTCGAAGCACCATCAACATGATCTTCCGAAACACACTGGTACGCATGGGAATCGATTTATCGGAGGTAGAGCCAATACCGAAGCCGTTGACTAGTTTCTCCGGCAAAAACATCCATGACCCTAGGATCAATCCGACTACCGTTTGCAGCCAAAGAAGTGACGAAAATCATCAACTTCGCAGTCGTCGATTCCCCCGCCATCTACAACGTGATCATGGGCACGCCTTGGATAAATTCCATGAAGGCGGTTCTATCGACATATCACTTAGGCATCAAGTTTCCGACCCCTACAGGTGTCGCAACGATTTGGGGATGCCAGAGACAATCGCGATCTTGCTTTTTAGCCGAACATAAGCTAAGACAATTGGCGGTCGAAATCGTGAAACCGAAACGGGCGAAGTACACACCACCGCCCACGGACAACGATCCAAAACCAGCAATGGTTGAGAAACAACAAGCTTCCGTACCCATGGCTTCTACCCAACCGGAGGAGACAAACCCGGACCAAGACATCGATCCAGCTACTTAAGTGATTGAGGAGTCTGCGACAGCCGAGTAAACATACTCGCATCAACAATCAGAACTACGAGATGGCTTGATTTCCGAAAGGAGTACATACACAGCTCGCCTAAACATGAGTTCAGCTATCCCCCTTTCCATAATGGGGGGGGGAGTGGGTGCGTATACGAGTATTTGTATACTCCCAAATTTTAAAACATTCGCTTTGTAACCTAAATTTTTGAAACTTTTTGATAAAGGCAAAATTAGAATATTATAAAATCTCCGCTACTATCGAAAAGCATAAGAACAAATTTAAAACATCCGGAAATTACTTCCACAGTAACAACTACTTAATCGTCTCTACAAAACTTATACACCAAAATATTTTCGGAAAGAACCGGCGAGACGTCACCTAAAGTCTTAGAAAAATATTTAACAAAAGTCTGTCCGCGACTATAAAATCACAAACACTCGGCGATTGGCCCTGTCGAGCACGCTAGCCGTCCTAAAAAAACGCACCGACCCATTGGTCTGCATACATCCGACTAGGATAAAATAGCGCGCTATAAAAGAAATCTAAATTTTTGATCAGAACTTCCACGCAACTTAGAAATTGTTCCCAGTGAGATGCTCGGTTCCAACCAGACGAATCGTATAAGCCGAGAACCTATCGCGGATTCTAACTCGGTATGGAATCAGGTTAAAATCGCAACAAGCAAAACGAAAGCCGACTAGTCATCGCATAGCCTCAATCCGAAAGTAAACCTAGGTCTTGCCCTAAACCCAACACACTGGTCTCTAACGTCTCAAGGCATGAATCGAGATCCTAAAGGCATGTCTCTTCGCCCACATCTAAACACTCGCGAAAATCGAAACATTCCGAGTAAACGAACCGGACGATCTACACCAATAGTTAGATTGGAGATGACAACTCGTATTCTTCCCTCAACATCTAAAACGAAACGCAAATTTCATACTTAGAAAATATTTTATTAATTTTTTTCATTCAAATACACGCTGCCCAGCGGCAGGGATTCAAAGCCACCAACGGCCAGTCCCAGAAAAATATAGCAACATCATAAAACAAGAACATCATACATCAAAATCATCGAACACGGACGCCGAGCTCTGCCCAACATTAGTATCAATCCATGGTTGATCAACTTCGTCACGTGCGTCCGGAATCTCAGGCCCGACTTCAACCGAATCCGGCGACACGACAATAGGGTTCCACTGATCCCACATCTGTGCTTCAGGGTTGAGAAATTCGGATTTCTTCCTCTCTCGTGTAGCCAAGCGCGCCTTCTGTTTGGTAGACTCTGTTTCATACTAGTAGTCTGGACGTTGGGTGAGATGCAAACCGCCAACTATGCCCCGGCATTTGCGAAAATCGCCATTGGCCCGTTGCGCGTCTTCAAACTCCGCATAAAGAGGCACAAACTGTTCACGACGAACCATCATCTCCGCAGCAACCTCTCTCTTACCTGCGCTACGGGCGCGACGAACTCTCGTGTCAGAAAGCTCAAGAACGCGACGAGAGTCAGCCTCATACTCTTCCCTCACACGGGGAGCCTCCCTTCTAGCTAAGTCTTGTGCGCGAGAGAGAGATTGGCACCGACCTCTTCCTTAAGACGAGCTTCCCCCATCTCCGCCACCTTTGTCCTAGATTCAGCCTTACGAAACTCTGCACCACTTGCGTTCACCGCCTCATTCATAAAGCTAAGACCCTGAAAAACAAGGAAAGTCTTTTGTCAAAAATCAATCTGGTCACACGTAAAACAAATACGAAAATTGGCAGAAAACAGACCTTGTTAAAAAGCCTCGACGCCTTCGCAAACGGCGTATCGGCTGGTGCCCTGGACGATGTCTCGGCCTGATCAAATTCAGAGGAGGGAGCCGAGAAGTCGATGAAATTCTCGATGTTGATATCATCGTCGAACATTCAACCTTGATAAATCGGAACTTTTCTCTCCTGCGAAGATCTAGACCTCTCCCTCGCTTCCGCACCGTTGTTTATCTCAACCTCGATGCGATTGTTCTGAGAAAAACCGGATGAATAATGACCGAGATCACGACGAATTCTTTTCGGAGAAAAGTGTCCTCAATGAAACGGACCGTCACGAAGAAGATTCATGACCATCTTGAAATCTCCGAGTAAGGGCGTAAAGGGGGTAAACACTGCAAAACGCAAATCGCACGCAAAGATTAAAATGCGGCAAAAGAAATATATATATATATATATATCATGCAAACGAAGTACCGTTCGTCGCCCATTCGGTCCTGAACGAAGGAATGCAACTTTCTTCCACCGACGCGCTATCGAATGTTCATTCGAGGCAAGCCCACCGATAACCATCATCTTCGGCCAAAGGGATAGATAAAAGCCGCCCCCTTTTATGCGCTTGAGCGTCATCATAGCCAAAACATAGTCCGCATCGAGAGACATTCCGCGCTCGTAACCTAGCACCAAAATCCGGACGAGATGCTGCAACCCGGTGGGACGAAGCTGGCTGAACGATATGTTGAACCTATTCAAAATCTCAATAATGGCTCGCGGAATAGGGAACCATAACTGACAGTTAACAGAAAAACTTCATAACACGTAAAATAACCCAAGGGTGGATTCTCGGCGTCTTGACCCCATACGGGAAGGAGAAACTATATCGATTAATGGATCGCACGAGAATTCCTCAAATCTCTGAGGGAACAAATAGTACTCGCGCTCGGACTGTCGGTATTCCTCCGAAGCTTATACCTCTTTGGAACCCAGAAGCCAGGAGGGGGAACATCGGCGACACCCAAAGCTGACCAATAATTCGCGGTTTCTTTCTGGTTCATAAGAAAGCGCCAGAAGATCAGCCTGGGAAGGGCGCAGCCGCTAGAAATATCGAGGTCACTTGGGTCAAAGATTGACGCATGAGCACGTTCCGAAACTTTCCACCTGGAAGACATGTTAAAAAATCAAAAGAGAAAAGAAGATTCAAAGGGAGAAGAAGAGAGAAAACTTCTTGAACCTTAGATAAGCTATGGAAGGAATGAGTAAAGAACTTGAGAACTTGCTCCATATACTTATCAGAAAAAGTTTTACTATTCACCTTTGGACTTTTGGCCATTAAGTTCCGCCTAATTTTACTAAACTTGCTGAACAAGTTTGAACCGCTCGCAACAACTCCACGATTCTTACGAGCTGGGGTCTAACTGTTGGGGTTAAAATCGGTACGACGAAATCGATGACCAAAACTTTCCGCAAAAATAACAATACGTTTTATAAAACTAAAAAAGCCGTTTTATAAGATTCTAATAAATTTCCGAATAAAGGAAATCCGCGGAAAACTTGGAAATAGTCATCTCAGAAGAACAAACGAAACAAACGCAGATTTACACGATTGCCTGAGTTATGCACAAAACCGCGAAAAACCGCATTCTCCGTAAAACCGCGAGCAGGTTCGACCGAACCAAGTTCAACGTACGACGAGCCAAACCAACCGGTTCATCTCGCCGTACGGTGAACTAGTTGGTCCCGGACCAGCTCGCCGTAACCAACCCGGTTCGGCTCGCCGTACGTCGAGCTGACTGTCCCGAGCCTTTACCTCCCACGTCCTCGACTTAAGGCATACGTCCTTCGGTTCAATCGTGTTCTGAACCACGGTTGAAACGTCTCTCGTTTCTTCTCAATCCGTCTTATCGTTCAAGATTTACGATAAAAACCGTAAAGTCTTGCTTTCTTGAAAGAACTCAAAGAAATCATATAAAACAGCAACGGTTAAACGAAACGCTGAACATTGCCTAACTATACTATTTACTCGAGAAGAATCATAAAAAACTCGTTTTTTAATAAAACCTCGAGTAAATCGTAGACGCAACGATTAACTGAAACATCGAACATTGCCAAACTTTGCGATTACCTCGAGAAACTTATTTAAAAACGGCATCGCATCAGGAAACGATCTCGTATAAAGTCGTAAAACGGTTTTATCGCAAAACGGCTCGAAAATTCCTAAAACTTGATCTCAGTACTCTGCAGTTATACGTCATGCCCCTTACATCTCGTGTAGCTCGTAGCGTGTTTGATGCAGGGATTGAGGCACTAGTACGTGTGGCCCCTGGATTACGGCTCAAGGCCTCTACGCAGGGGCTGAGGTATTGTCGACATTGTATTAAGGTTGATCAAGTCCGTTCCAATTCGCATACCCAAATATTAATATATGTGAAACATGTCACGTAGATACGAGGACCGAGGTGCCCCTTGGGGCCTGGTCCTGCTTAGCGGTTTTGTATGGGAAACGAGTCACAAAGATGTAGGGTTCGCCAGGATCGAGGTGCCCCATGGGGTCCGATCCAGCTAGTATGCCCCTTTTAAGTTCAGTGGAGTTCCTGTGGCTCCTTTAGTCGGAACTAAATTATGTTATATTGGCTTAGTCCGTAGACGTTTTTAGCATACATAGGAGCAGGAAGCCAGTGTACTTTAAGTATATAGATAGCTAGGTATCTGTTGAAGACCCGTTCCAGAGATCTGATCAGAAATGGTAGAGCTTGAGATGCAAGGCGTTCCAGCAGTTAGGTTGGACCTTACCTTTGCTGTCTTGCAGCTTGTAGGCTCCTGCTCCCTGCACTCCAATTATCTTGTAGGGGCCTTCCCAACCTGGGGCCAGCTTCCCTGCAGATTTTTCTTTGGTATGGTCGCAGACTCGTCCTAGGACCCAGTGTCCTTGCTGGAAGGTTCGGGTCCTGACTTTCTTATTGTAGCTCCTGGCAACTTTCTGTTGATAGGAAATGTTCCTCAGGCGTGCGGCCTCTCTTTTTTTCGTCGAGTAGATCCAGGCTAAGGGTCAACAATTTGTTGTTTTCCTCCTGGGAGATGGGTCCGGAGACAGTCGTTATGATGTGTACCTCCGTGGGTATCACAGATTCCATGCCGTAGACTAGTGAGAATGGAGTCTCTTGCGTGGCTGTTTTTGGGGTGGTCCGATAAGCCCAGGACTCCATGTAACTCTTCTGCCCAGCGCCCGTGGGCTTTCTCCAGGCGTTTCTTGATCATGTTGACCACTGTTTTGTTTGTAGATTCGGCCTGGCCGTTTGATTGTGGGTACTGGTGATTTACAAGCATGCTGTAGATGTGTTCTGCATTCAGCTGTGTGGTTTCGTGGTGTGGGGTCTCGTTGGTCGATTCTGAAGGTTTCATATCGGTCGATGTGTTGTTGGTTTCATCGATCGATGGGGATGGGGCAGGTCTGCTGGCTAGCTGTCTTTGAATATCGGCTACCTCCTCCTGAATATCCTCCACTGTGCACTGTAATCCTTTAACGTCACTATGTACTGGGAACCATACTTGTCTAGTAATCTGTAATCTTCGTCTCCACAAAATTCAATAGATTTGTAGATATCTTTTGTGGCTTCTTCAAGGAATGATGTAGCTTTTGTCTTCATGAAGTTGCTGGAAGCTAAATTATTAATGAGCTTCATAGCCTCTTGTGGATTCCTGGTGTTGAAATTGCCTTCACTAGCTGTATCTAGAGCTCTCTGATAGTCCAATGTGATGCCTCTGTAGAAAGTGCAAAGAAGTTGCACTTTGTTGAAACCGTGGTGTGGGCAATCTCTTTGGTACGACTTGATCTGTTCCATGCATCTTTGAATGACTCTTCAGGATTCTGAGTAAATGTAGCAATCTTTTTTCTCCATTCTTCAGCGCGTGACTCATCAAAGAAGTTACGCAAGAATGCGTTCTTGATGTCACTCCAGGTTGTGAGAGAACCTCGTAATAGTTGTCTAAGCCACTGCAAAGCTTCTTCAGAAAGAGAGTACTTGAAAAGCTTGCAGAGAAGATAGTCTTGAGGGACTCCATTGGCTTTTATGATGGTTATGAGATCCTTGAACCTCTCCAGATGGTCCATACGATGCTCATTGGACAACCCACATAAGGGTATTTGTCCTACAAGGGTGTAGTACTGCGGCTTAAGCTCAAAATCTCCTCTCTGAATAGCAGGAGGACGAATGGCTTATCGGTTGGAAAAGAACTGATCTGGACCGTTGTAGTCAGCCAAAGATCTAGCTTGGTTAGCCTCTTCTATAGGTTGAATGATGCCTGTAGGTGCAGTCTCTTGCTCAGGTATGATCTCCTTCTGAGCGTTCAGCTTCTGACCTGCTGCATTACGCAGGTGACCATCTTGATCACGCAGGTCTCCATTCTCATCGGTAGTGAGAATAATAGGCACTACCATGTCTCGCCGGTTAGTATCGATCGATGTAAAGTGAGGTATATCGATCGATGTCGGATGAAGGGTATTGGTCGACGAACGGTTGTTGATGTCGAGCGATGTGACGGTGAGAGTATCGGTCGACGTTGAAGGTGTCTCAGTCGACTGTGGTAGGCAAGTATCGGTCGACATGGATGTGTTGATGTCAATCGATGAGGAGTGTAGGTCTTTGCGGATGCTACTTTCCAAGCCGTGAGGATCTTCTGAGTACAAAAGGTTTTTGTCCTTGTTTCTTCTAGTACTGTTGGGCATGTACCTGAAAAAGACAAGAAAAAATTTTTGGAGTCAGAAGATAATTAAACAATAAAAGAAAAATAACCTAGACCTAATTTGATTAAATCTAATGTTATCAAAGTTCCCCAGCAACGGCGCCTAATTTGATATCACTCAAATGTTTAACCCTAAGAAGTGAATTACTCTCTCAAATAAGAGGTTCAGTTGTAGTACTTAGGGATCGAATCCACAGGGAACTAAGGAATACAATAGATATAATATAAATGACTATGCTAGGTTGAATAGGTTTAAAATAGTAAAATTGCAGTGTTATAAGCAATGGTAGTTGCTTATGAGAATGGCTTTTAGGTTTGAAACAATAAAAAAAAGTAGTTAGATTCAAGGTTGCTATTCAGATAATCCTGATTATAATGCTATAGATGTTTTAATGAATTGCTTGCAAGATATATAAGAACTTTGATTCTTAGATAGATCTAATAGCAGTCGCTAAATAGACACATCCATCGATCTTATTGCCAGCAATATCGACCAATGTTTTGACAGCGATATCGGACGATATGGGTTTCGATCGATGACTCTATAGGAGTAACGATCGATATAGCATAAAATCGAATCAAAACCGTGTTCATCAAGATCATAGACCGGCTCTCGCAAAACCCTAGAGGATCTAAGCTCATGCCAAATGATTTCAGGACAATGATTAACAAGTTAAATCACATCCATGATCATACTCTAGGTAACTACTCTAGAGTAAGCATTAGGGTTCATTTGGATAATGAATATCAACAATTCAACATTCCATAGTTGGGGCTAATCCCTCATAACTATTTGAACCCTAAATCTAACAAGGAGATCTACTCAGACATAACTGAGAGATTCATAACAACTAGGTGATAATAGAAACTCATAGATTAGAGGATTGAACTTTTGGTTCTTGGAACAACAAATCTCTTTGTGTGTTTCCTATAAATCTAGAATTCTATAACCTTTAAGAAATTAAGATGAAAAGAAATACTTTATAGAATAGAACAAAGTAACAAGAAAAGTATGCAAAGCTTTTCAAGTACAAAAGGTATCAAAAGGTATTAGAAACATAAAAATCATGTCTAGCCAAACACAATGGCAAAAACTATAAATAAGAGTTCCATTAGGTTAAAAACTCGTCAAGGGAATTTTTGTAATATTGGGAAGACTTGAGCTTTAAGTCAGCCAAGCTGAACTTGTTCTCCATGCATCATATCGATCAATGGTACATGGTGTACATCGATCAATGGAGTATCTCGACTTCATCTTCAATAGAAGCGTCATCGTTCAATCACACATGGTGTGTATCGATCGATATGTGTCCTCATTGTCTGATCTTCATAGTCATCTCGGAAAACTCTCCTTTAAGCTCCAAAAAGGGCACCTAAATCATCATTTTACTCTAAAGTACTCCTGAACCCAAAAACATACCTAATATACTCCAAATCATATATAAAACTCATAAAAACATATCAAAACCATGGCTAAAAGCGGGTCAAAATCATGGTATACCAAAAATCTCGATGGAAATTCCGATTGAGACGAAACGAGAATCAACGCGATCAAGACTAGAGAGAGAAACCCGAGGATTGGTTCAGCTCGACGTAGGGCTGAACCCTTTCAGCTCGCCGTGTGGCGAACCGGATGGTAAGAACCCTTGGGGCAAAGTCAGCGACTCTTGGGCGAGGTGAAAGGCTGGTTAGCTCGCCGTACCTTGGGCAGGTCGCTGCATGGCGATCTGGACGATAAGAACCCTTGGGGCAAAGTCAGCGCCTCTTGGGTGTGGGGGAAGAGTCCTCTCAGCTCGCCGTACGGCGAGCTGAGCTTGCTCGGTTCAGCTCGCCTTACGGCGAGCTGAGCTAGCTTGGTTCAGCTCGCCGTACGGCGAGCTGAGCTTGCTCGGTTCAGCTCGCCGTACAGCGAACTGAACTGCTTGGTGCGGATAATCTAGATTCGTCGAGTTGACTTGTTTTTGTCGTAGAATCTCAACAGAAAGTCCGATTGAGGCGAAACGAAAAGCTGTACGATCGAGATTGGAATAGGATCAGGCTTAGGATCCTAAGAATCGTGTCCAACTCACCATTAGGCAATCTGGTCAAAACTCCACACGTTGAGATTTCTCTGATTTGGTTACGGGGTTTGATTGGTTTTATCGTTGCCCTTTTGTTTAGACGGATAAATCGCAAGCTCGTTTCGTGCTCTTTACGTGGTGAAGAGTCGCGATTAAGTTTTCGATTATGTTAATTACTACAGCATTTCCGTGAGCGTTGGCTATAGGAGCAGTCGCTGCTAGAGTTGTTTTACCAGCGTTTTTGCGAGTTGCGACTTTGTCTTTCCATATATCCAGACATCGTTTTGATCAAGCATTTTGCGGCGATGAGTAAGAGTAATCGGACCCCCCCCCTTCTTCTAGCGCCAAACTGTGGGAACCGAAATTATCCTACTGTCGATTTCTGTAAAATAAGGAAACTTAGGAAAACCCTAATTTTCCAGAGAAACCGGATATCTGCGAAAGCCAACGAAAAGTAACCAAATAAATGCGGAAAAATATGAGAAACGTAATAAAACGAATTTATAGAAAAAGTAGATCTTATTTCGATTTTGCGTAAGAGCGTTGCGATCATTACAAGGGTTTACAAAGGCTTTCGCCGCAGGGCCATCAGCGAGTGTTCAACATAAAAACCTTAAACCTAGTCGAGTCGCAGCTCGATAACAAAAGACGGAAAAATATAAGAAAAAGGGTTTGATTGATTTCGGACTGAACCTTATGAAAGGCTGCCTACGTACCACTTTTGAGGATCAAGTCGAACGTAGTTCAGTTGATAGAGCCGGACCAGAGATCGAACTGCCTGGGCGAGTTTGTCTAGTAATTGAGCGCCAGTCATAGAAACCGAACTTGTCAAGAAAAAAGCCTAAGTTTCTAAGTGCGGAAAGTTCTAAGTCTAGAAACGTTGTAAAAGTCTCAGATGAGAGCTCTGAAATTTGTCCCCTGCTTCTGCCTTATGCCTCTTGCTTACATACTCCCTTCCTTGGCGGTTTGGTCTTTCCATTTCGCCCAGATTCGAGTTTATCGAGAATCTTCCATTTATCTCGATCTTTCCTTTTTCCCGCGGAAATCTTCTATTTATCTTCAAATTTGCCATTTACCTTCAAACTTGACTTTTATCCTTCTGAGGTTAAATCAACAAAACTTTATCGTACCTTCGGGTTAGATTTCGTTAAAATCGCGAGATGGGCTTTTATTACGTTTTAGGATCTTCTGAACCGTTTTAAGATAAATCCGTTTCACGACCTTATACGAGACCGTTTCCTGATCCGATGCCGTTTTTTAATAAATTCTTCGAGTTAATCGTAAAGTTTAGCTACGTTCGTTTTTTGGTTGATCGTTGCCGTTTTTACGATTCACTCGACGTTTTTTTATAAAACACGCGTTTTTAACGATTTTTACGAAAAATCTCGAATAAATCGTATAGTTTAGGAAATGTTCGGTGTTTTGTTTAACCATTGCCGTTTTATACGATTTCCTAGAGTTCTTTTTGAGAAAACAAAGTTTTACGGTTTTTATCGTAAAACTCGAACAATAGGAAGGATCGAGACGAACTGAGAGACATTTCGACCATGGTTCTGAACATGATCGTGTCGAAAGACGTATGCCTTGAATCGAGGATGTGGGAGATCGAGGCTCGGGATGGTCGGCTCGACGTACGACGAGCCGAACCGGACTGGTCCTGCTCGCCGTACGGCGAGCTACCCTGGAAGAGTCTAGCTCGCCATACTGGTTCAGCTCGCCGTTCCGCGAGCTACTTGGGATGGAGCTAGCTCGACGTACGACGAGCTAGCCGCGATGTGACTAGCTCACCGTATGAAGAACTAGCTAGCCGCGATGTGACTAGCTAGGCGCGATGTGAATAGCTCGCCGTACGGCGAGCTAGTTCGCGGCCCCTTAGCTCACCGTACGGCGAGCTAGTTCGGCCGAACTAGCTCGCGGTTTACAGAGGTTGTGGTTTTTCGCGGTTTCGTTCTTAACTCGGATGATTGTGTAATCGACGTTTGTTTCGTTTTTCCGAGATAACGACTACCATGTTTTCCGCGGATTTCTTTTAGAGTTTTATAAAACGACTTCTTGAGTTATAAAACGATTTCTCGAGTTTTATAAAACGACTTCTCGAGTTTTATAAAATGACTTCTCGAGTCTTATAAAACGATTTCTCGAGTTTTATAAAACGACTTCTCGAGTTTTAAAATGACTTCTCGAGTTTTAAAAACAACTTCTTGATTTTTATAAAACGACTTATTGAGTTTTATTAAACGACTTATCGAGTTTTATAAAACGAATTCTCGATTTTTATAAAACTACTTATTGAGTTTTATAAAACGACTTCTTGATTTTTATAAAACGACTTATTGAGTTTAATAAAACGTATTTTTATTTTTATGGAAACTTTTAGCCACTGATTCCGTCGTGACCGATTTTGACACGAACAGCTAGTTCAGCGGAGAATACGAGGCAAGGGACGACATGATAGAAGCATACCTAGCCTTGGTCAAGGATCTAACCCAAAAGTTCGATCAATTCCTCCTTACTAGGATCCCTCGAGCTGAAAACGCCAAGGCAGACGCCCTGGCTGCCTTGGCATCCAGCTCGGATCCTGGTTTGAGTAGGGTGATTCCCGTGGAATTCATCGAACACCCTAGCATCGGACCGCCCCTAGTCATAAACCTGATCAACGAACCGGATGACGATATCAACGAGAACGATGACCGTCCAGCCGTAGATCAATCCAATTACGGATTCAACCATCCATGGATGGAAACAATCCTCGCATACATAGCCAACGAAGAACTCCCATCAGAAAAATGGGCGGCCCGAAAAATAAAGACTCAGGCCGCACGGTACGTTCTGGTTGACGGAGAACTTTATAAGTGGAGATTCTCCGTCCCACTTATGACCTGCGTGCAAGGGGAAAAAGCGCTGCGGATAATGCAAGAAGTGCATTCCGGTTCCTGTGGGAACCATTCCGGCAGAAGATCTCTCGCAATAAAAAATCAAACGCCACGTATATTTTTGGCCAATGATGATCAAAGATTTCGAGAATTTCACACAAAAATTCAAGAAGTGCCAACGGCACGCTCCAACTATCCATCAGCCAGCCGAAGTTCTCGCGTCCATCTCGGCACCATATCCGTTCATGCGATGGTCGATGGATATAGTCGGGCCGATGCACACGTCGAAACAAAAACGTTTCCTATTAGTCCTAACCGACTTCTTCTCCAAGTGGGTCGAAGCGGACTCATACGCAAGCATCAAAGACGCCCAAGTAGAGAGCTTCGTATGGAAAAATATAGTTTGCAGACACGGAGTCCCATACGAAATCGTAACAGATAACGGGTCTAAATTCATCTCGACTAGATTGGAAGCTTTCTGCAAGAAACGGAAAATACGATTGACAAAATCAACTCCAAGATATCTCCAAGGCAACGGACAAGCCGAGACCATTAATAAAACTATCCTCGACGGTCTCAAAAAATGCCTCGACGCCAAAAGGCGCAAGTGGGCTGAGGAACTCGTGGGAGTTTTATGGTCACGCCACACGACCCCGAGACGAGCGATGGGGGAAACTCCTTTTGCCCTCGACGTAATGGAACATAATGCATGATCCCAGCAGAAGTCGAATTTCCAGGAGTACGCAGAAGGATGCTTCCCGAAAGGGAAGAGTCGAACAACCTAATGGTTCTTGACGAACTTGATCTCGTTAACGAACGACGGGATCAGGCCCTCATCCGAATTCAGAACTATCAGCAAGAGGAAGCAAATTACTATAACACAAACGTATGAGGCCGCAGATTTCATGAAGGCGAACTAGTCTTACTAAAATTCTTCCAAAACACCGCAGAACGAAACGCCGGGAAATTGGGAGCCAACTTGGAAGGACAATACAGGGTCATAAAGATAGTCCGGCCGGGAGTGTATGAAATCGCAAACATGCAGGGCACCAAAATTCCCCGATCGTGGAACGCAATGCATCTCGAAGAATACTATCACTAGGCAACACGCCCGCAAAACACTGAACTACGAGACGGCTTGATTCCCCCTAAAGGGCACATAGGCATCTTGTCGCAAGACGAGACCAGCTGTCCCCCTCATTAAAGGGGGGGGGGGGTATGTGAGTATACGTATGCTCATATACTCCCCAAATTCCACACTCAAAATTTCTAAAACTTTTTTCCTCAACACAGCGAAAGAAAAAACGAAATCATGAATATAGCGAGACGTCGCCAATATTCGAAATAAATCGTATCTCTACAAAACAACAATAAGCAGTCCGTCCGCGACTATTAACGACATACAAAGCTTCTTAAAAAATAATCCCTTCGCGAAGGTCCAAAAAACTTAAACATCTATCACCTAAAAAGTTTGTTGCTGATCACAACAAACTCGCAACAGTCCTAAACAAACTTAAGTTATCTCACAGAGATAGCTCTCGAACACCCGACACAAGGGTAATAGCGCTATAAGAGAATCTAAATTTTTGGTCAGCACTTTCGGCCAACTTAGAAATTGTTCCCGGTGAGATGCTCGATTCCAACCAGCGAATCGTATAAGCCAAGAACCTATTGGGGATTCTAAATCGGTATGGAATCAGGTTAAAATCGCAACAGGCTAAACGAAAGCCGACTAGTCATTGCATAGGTCTTGCCCTAAACCCAGCACACTAGTCTCTAACGTCTCAAGGCATGAATAGAGATCCTAAAGGCATGTCTCTTCGTCTATATCTAAACGCTCATTCGATTTACTAAACATCCAAAATGAGCAAACGAATAAGGTGATACACAAAGGAAAAGGAATGCGAGACGACAACTAGCGGACCTCCCTCAGTTTTCGGCATGGGACCGATGATGTCCATTCCCCAGCGCATGAACGGGTACGGGGCGGACATGGTGCGGAGCATCTCGAACAGGAATGGATGGTCGGTGTGTGCCAATGACACTTGTCGCATTGCAGGGCGTAGGATATACAATCGGCTGTCATCGCTGGCCAATAAAAACCGAGGTTTTTAATTTTGATTGCTAGGGCGCGCCCGCCAGAGTGGTTCCCTGCTGCGCCCTCGTGTGTCTCGGCCATGACGAGCCTTGTCTCATCGCCGTGTATGCATTTGAGTAATACTTTATTGGCGACGACACGGTGTAGTCGATCATCGATGACTACGTAGTTCGCACTCTTTTCCTTTATTCTCCGTGCTTTCCATTTCTCGGGGGGTAGTGTCCCATCCCGAAGAAAGTTGAGTAACTCGGTTCTCCAATCAGTACTCGTGTCTTCAGTTTCGCTCTTGGGGACCAGTCGTACCGTGTTGTCATCGTGCGTGTCTTCTGTAGGAAAATTTTTTCTGTGGTGCGTGCGGATGCGCGTGTTCGTACGGCCGCTACCTGGTTGCCGACAGTCAGGTCGATACTCGGTTCTTTGATTTGATGTATTGGAATCGTGCGCTTAACTTGGTCGCGTATTTTGCTCCCTAAGGCAGCTAGAGCATCGGCGCAGATGTTCTCTCCCCGTGGAACTTTTATAAGCTCGAAAAATTCAAACTCCTCAGATAGCATTTTGACTAGTTGGAGATAAGCGTTCATACGTTCGTTCCGAGTATCGTATTCACCACTAAATTGGCTCGTCACCAGCTGCGAGTCGGAATAGGCGCTGAGGCGTTTTGCATTGGCCGCTTTGGCCAATCGAAGACCAGCTAGGAGAGATTCGTACTCTGCTTCATTATTTGATGCTGGGAAGCCGAAACTGAACGATTGCTAGATTAATTCACCTATTGGGGACTGGAGTTGCACGCCGGCGCCCGAACTTTTGTTGGTGGCGGAGCCCGTCTACGTGGAGTATCCAGTTTTCTTTGAGGGAGCGTCAGCTCCTAGGTCAGTTCTTCTTCGAGGTCTTTCGGTAGTTCGATGATAAAATCGGCCAATACTTGGGACTTGGCCGCGGGACAGCTTTTGAATACGACGTTGTGCTCGCTTAGCTCAACTTCCCATTTGGACAATCGGAGAGGATAATTTGTCAAGACCTCGTCTGTGTGGGATTGATAATACGGTCGGAGCTTTCTCGCGGAGGTGATTACTGCGAGGACCATTTTTCGAGCGTCGGGTAGCGCATCTCTGGATCGGTCATACATTTACTGGTGTAGAATACGGCCTCTGTTCGCCGCAATCGTCCTTAATCAGGACGCTGCTGACCGCCGTTGTTGACACGGCTATGTAGAGGGAGATGATATCTCCGGACTCAGGTTTTGACAGAACTAGGGGCGTGGTTAGGTACTGCTTTAGCTGCGCGAATGCCTCTTTGTAGTTCTCGTCCCAGACGAAACGCTTGTTTCCGCGCAGGAGTTCGTAGAAAAGAAGGCAGTTATCCGTGGACAAGGAGATAAATCTGTTCAGGGCTGCGATTCGGCCGGTTAAGAGCTGGACCTCACGACTGTTTCTCAGGCTTGGGAGGTCAAGGATCGCCAATATTTGTTTCGGGTTAGCTTCGATTCCCCTCTGTGTTACAATGTATTCGAGGAACTCGCCAGAAGTGACGCCGAACGTGCACTTGGCCCGATTCAGTTTCATGCCGTATTCGTTCAGTGTTTTGAAGCATGCCGCGAGGTGCTTCGGGTGGTCCGCGGCGTGGAGTGACTTAACCAGCATGTCGTCGATATATATTTCCATTGTTCGGCCGAGTTCTTCCGCAAACATCTTGTTGACGAGATGCTGGTAGGTTGCTCCGGCGTTTTTGAGCCCGAAAGGCATGACCTTGTAGCAATAAGTCCCTC
The DNA here is from genome assembly GCA_932364175.1 of Eruca vesicaria subsp. sativa. Taxonomy (NCBI): domain Eukaryota; kingdom Viridiplantae; phylum Streptophyta; class Magnoliopsida; order Brassicales; family Brassicaceae; genus Eruca; species Eruca vesicaria. Next base: position 21,925 of record CAKOAT010098044.1, read on the forward strand.
TGTCCGTGATGAACGCGATTTTCTCTCGGTCATCTGAAGGCATGGATATTTGATTGTAGTTCGAGAACGCGTCCATGAACGTCAGCAGCTCGTTGCCAGCGGTCGATTCAACTAAGCGATCGATATGAGGGAGCGGGAAGCTGTCCTTTGGGCAGGCCTTGTTGAGATCGGTGAAATCCAGACAGACTCGCCACTTGCCATTCTTTTTCTTGACAACGATTGGGTTTGCCAACCACTCGGGGGTATCGTTTTTCTGTGATTGAACCAGCCGCGAGTAAGTGTTCGACTTCCTCATTCACTGCCTTGGAACGTTCCAGTCCGAGTTTTCGCCTCTTCTGCCTGATAGGCTTGTAAGTTGGGTCACTATTCAATTGATGCTAGGTGATGGAGGGATCAATTCCTTTCATGTCGGATGTTTCCCAGGCGAAGGTCAATTGATTGGCCTAAAGAAATTCGACGATATCGCGCTTCATTTCGTCGGGAAGGTAAGCACCGACCCGGACTACTTTACTCGGGTCGTTACCGTCGAGCTGAACTTCTAGGATCTCTTCCTTTTGGGGGTAGATCTTGTGGATCAGCTTAGCGATCGAATTCACTCGGGGTGTCGCTTGCTTGATACTCGCTACGAGCAGTGCGCGGGCCGCTTCCTGATCCCCGCGAAGCGTTTGGATGCGTCCGTCCGTACCCGGGAATTTGACGCATTGGTGGTAGGTGGATGAGATCGCCTTCATTGAGTGTAGCCAGGGCGTCCCAAGTATCACGTGATATGGAGCATTTGTTCCAATGATGGAAAATTTGACAGTGCGGGTGACTCCTCCCGCGTATACTGGGAGGCGAATGGTGCCAAGCACTTCCTCGGATGCTCCGTTGAATCCTGTCAGGTAACGGGCGGATGGCTTGATGAGGCGAAGGTCGACTCCCATTTTCTCGAGAGTGCTGTGGAAAATGAGATCGACGGAGCTGCCGGTATCAATGAGGACCTTAGTTACCTCACAGTCGGCGATGCCTACTTCGATCAGTAACGGGTCATTATGAGGAATGTGTACACCAATGGCGTCTTCGGTCGAGAAGGGGATCGAAGGATCATCTGCAGGTTGGGAGTTCCAGCATCTAGAGGACTTTGCATGTCTCTGATATGCTTTGACGGCGCGACCAAATCCTCGCAGGGTGGTGAACCTCCCATGATGAAGTTTAATCTGCCACTCGCTCCCGAGTGTCGACCTGGTGCGGCGAGAGACCTAATTTGATCGAAGTGTTGACGCAAATCGAGTTGCTTCGATTGATTGAGCGTTTCTCAGAGGTCTTTTATAGTTGAGTTCAGCTTATCCCGCTGATCGGTGACGTATATGCTGGATGTTACTCGGCGAGCTTTTGATCGGTTGAGCGAGTCTCAGAAGTCGGGGACGACACCGGGCTCGCGAGTTAGTTGTCGCGCGGTGAGGAGTAAGCGTAAATCTCGGGATTCGGTTTATCGTCGGACGAGGACTCAGGGCCGGCGAGTATAACATGTATCCTCTTCCTGTTTCTCGGTTGCTCCTCCTCGGGAGGTGTGTCGTCGCGATCGCGAGATTCAGGCTTCTCCCTCTTTGTTTGGGATTCTTCTTCCTTCGGTTTGCCGGAAGATTTTTGCGCCCTTTTGTCTTTGTTTTTGCTCCAGCTATTGTTCCCTTACGGACGCGGTTTCGGTGGATCGGTTGGGATTTCCCCACGGGCGTACTTTCCGAACAATATCTCCTTAAGCTGCTTGCAGTGTTTAGACTCGTGTGCTTTGTACTTATAGTACGAGCAGTATGGTTCGTTTTCGTCGGCACCAGGTTTCTCGGAGGCCGGTTCGCTTTGTTCCCCGTCTTCCTTTTGCTGGTAGTGGTTCCATCCTTTGGCACGAACCACGACGGTCGAATCCGAGAGGGCATCTTCGTCTACCATGTAGAAAAATCTCTTCTTCTTTTGCTGCTTCTCGTCTGCCGAGTGTTGTCTCGGTTCTTGCTTCGAGTCAGCAGTCTTATTCGGTGCTGGTTTACTCGCGTGCTGCTTGCTTATCATCGCCTTGGTGTCTTCTTCCATTCGGATGAAGTTATTGGAGCGCGCGATGGAATCTTGGAGCGACACAGTTGGGTTGCGATAGAGATCTTCACGGAACCTCGAATGGATGTAGAGCGTATTTTTCAGGGAATCCACTACAATGTTGTCGGGGACGTCTACCTTGGAGACTACCTCTTTGAACTTTTCCATGAATTCTCGTAGGCTCTGACCTTGCAGCTGAGAAATTTTCCATAAGTCGGAGGCCGTTGCCTTCTGGTTAGTAAACATGGTGTAATGTTTTAGGAAAGCCGTCGATAGGTCGCGGAAGGTGTCGATCGAGTTCTCCGGGAGCCGCGAGAACCAGTTCAACGCGGCTCCTTCGAGGCTTTCTACAAAGCGTTGGCAGAAGCCGGCGTCTCTCTCGGCATCAGTGAAATTGGCTCGACCCATAGCGATGTTGAAAGCCGTCATGTGTTTCGTCGGGTCGACGCTACCGCCGAAAGTCGGCAGTCTGATCTTCTCCGTAATGCGCAGCCGGAAATCAGTGATGCGGCGCGTGAAAGGTGTGCGTAGAGCGGTAGCGAGGAACTTATCTATCTGAGGTGCGGCGCTTGTGACATGATGGATCTGAGAATGGATTTCTTGAAGAGCGAGCTTCAGCTCGGCGATTTCTCGGACAGTTTGTAGATCTGGGCTGTTTGCCGGCTGTGTTGCGTCACCTGGAGTTTCAACCGGCATGATGTGTTGGTTGGCTGGAGTAGGAGTCGGGTTTGTGTTAAAAAGAAACCGTCGAGCAGTCGAAAGGTTTCCGTCTGGGTTCGCGAGTGCAGCGGCGATAGCTGCCAGATGCTCGTTTGTCGTCTTCTGAACTTGTTCTTGGTGAGCGAGGCGAGCCAGGACAGAATCCATTAGGGTATCGGCGTTTGGGACCGGTGGTGTTTCTTCCGGCTATATGTTGGAAGGAGCTTCTTCGTTCATAGTTACGTCACACTACTTCTTTTTTCCCCACGGTGGGCGCCAACTGTTTGAACCGAGTTTGGTCGTGTATCAGTGAGGTGACTGACTAGACTCGTCGGTGGGTTATTGCAAAGGGATGAACAATAATGAACAAAGAAAGGAGCTTTATTTATAATCGGAAAGAGAGTACAAAGAGGGTTTCCGGTGCTCTGAGAGCTTGACCGGAGATAACAAACGGACTAGTCGGTCACAACCAAGTAAGTAAGGTAAGAAAATCCTAATACGAATCGCCACCTAGTCAGTCTATTTTCGGATCCCCTCCTTCATCCTACTCCCTCGCCTTTTATAGTTAAACCCTAAGATGGTGTACGTTAATGGGCCTTTATAGCGGGCCTTTTCCTGACTCGGCAAGATGACTTCCTTACTTGTACGGATGCTACTCGGGTATCACCCGGTTGACCGTTAGTCGTCAGTGACTCGTCCCTTACTGGGCCGAGTATTGTTTTATGCGGGCCCTGAGGGGTGGGTACAGCCCACCTCCTACACTCTCCGAGGATCGAAGCGAAAGCCGAAAATAAAAAGTCAAGCAGCAAGATACTGCGTCACTGAAGGAAAATTATACAGAAGGTCATTTTCAGGGCCATATCTACGCATCTCACCCCTAGGGAAGCGGCCCGAATCCTAGAAGAGCTCCACGAAGGAGAATGCGGCTCTCATTCCAGCGGCCGAAGCTTAGTGCTCAGAGCTAGAAGAGCCGGCTACTACTGGCCCACGATGGCCAGCGACGACCTCAGAAAAGCTAGGTCATGCAACCAATGTCAGAGGCACGCTCCAATCTCCAACCTTCCGCCGGAGAACCTGAAATCTCTAAGCTCTCCCTGGCCCTTCTGAAAATGGGGCATGGACATCATCGGGAAATTCCCAATAGCGTCGGGGCAAAAGGTATTCCTCCTCGTAATAACTGACTACTTTACTAAATGGGTAGAGGCTGAGGCCCTAGCCACGATTACTACAGAGAAAATAAAGAAGTTCATATGGAAAAACGTGATAACCCGCTTCGGCACGCCCCAAGAGATTGTCATAGACAACGGGCCCCAGTTCACGAGCCAAAACTTCAGAGAATTCTGCGAAGAGTGGAACATCAAGCTCTCCTTCTCTGCACCTCGGCACCCACAATCAAACGGTCAGGCCGAATCTACAAACAAAACCATGGTCAACATGATCAAGAAACGCCTAGAAAAAGCCCACTGGCGCTGGGAAGAAGAGTTACATGGAGTCCTCTGGGCTTATCGGACCACTCCGGAAACAGCCACGCAAGAGACTCCATTCTCACTAGTCTACGGCATGGAATCAGTGATACCCACGGAGGTACACGTCAGAACGACTGTCTCCGGACCCATATCCAAGGAGGAAAACAACGAATTGCTGACCCTCAGCCTGGATCTACTCGACGAAAAAAGAGAGGCCGCCCGCCTAAGGAACATTTCCTATCAACAGAAAGTGGCCAGGTGGTAGAATAAGAAAGTCAGGACCAGAACGTTCCAGCAAGGAGACTGGGTCCTACGACGGGTCTGCGACAATACCAAAGATAAATCTGCAGGGAAGCTGGCCCCAGGTTGGGAAGGTCCCTACAAGGTAATCGGAGCGCAGGCGCCAGGAGCCTACAAGCTGCAAGACAGCAAAGGAAAGGTCCAACCTAAGTGCTGGAACGCCTGCACCTCAAGTTCTACCACTTCTAAATAGATCTTCGGATCGGGTTTTCTACAGATACCTAGCTATCTATATATTTTAAGTACACTGGTTTCCTGCTCCTATGTATCCTAAAACGTATACAGGCTAAGCTTATATAACATCATTTAGCTCCGAATAAAGGAGCCATAGGAACTCCACTGAACTTAAAAGGGGTAAACAAGCTGGAACAGCCCCAAGGGGCACCTCGATCCTGGCGTACCCTACATCTACTTGACATGTTTCACATACAAAACCGCTAAACACGACCGGACCCCAAGGGGCACCTCGGTCCTCGTATCTACGTGACATGTTTCACATATATAAATATCTGGGTATGCGAATTGGACCGGTATACAATGTCGACAATACCTTAGCCCCTACGTAGAGGCCTTGGGCAGTAATCTACAAGGGGTCCACACGTATGAGTGCCTCAATCCCTGCATCAAACACGCTACGAGCTACACGAGATGCAGGGGGCATGACGTATAACTGCAGAGTACTGAGATCAGCGCCATGGTTTCAGAAAGCAGACGGTGCAAAAAACCCCGGGAACACTTCTATCCTGCTTATCCAGACGTGGAAAGCAGCAAGTCTGGTACGTGGCTCACTACTTCCCAGTAGACCCACCCCAGCACAATCATATAAGACTGAGAGTAGCTTTCTGCAGAAAGCAGAGTGCAGCATTATAGGATCTCGATAGTGGCCCAAGTGGCAGAATGCGAATCCTAGAATCCTCCAAACGCCCTTGGGTCCTAAATATTGATAGCTACAAATTCCACATTGCCTAAGCTCTGAACTCATATACTACTTGGGATTGACCTCAAGTAACTAAAGTTGATATTCTAATGCACTTGGTGGAACCTACACCATGTTCAAGTTAAGCAGTCCTACAAAGAACCTAAGCCCCTCTCCTCAAACTACCTAATCACTCGATAGAAGGAGGCGAGAAGAAACAAAGCAAAGTACGAGATTTTCAAGAAAAAGACGGAGATCATTGTTATTAAAGGAAACCAAGAGAAAACAAAGACTTCACCTCTTGACAAAAGCATTTATATCACTAAAATTACCCGAAGGAGTGATATTACTCTCTCAAATAAGAGGTTCAATCGTAGTACTTAGGGATCGAATCCACAAGGAACTATAGACACAAAAGATATAATCCTAAGTGATTAAGCTAGGTTGAAAAAGGTTTAAAACAGTAAATAAAATAAGTAGCAATGGTAAGTTGCTAAAGAGAATAGGTTTTGGGTTTTGAAAACAATGAAGGAAAATAGTTAGATTCAAGGTTACTATTCAGAAAATCAGGATTATAAATCTACGGATGTCTTAACGAATTGCTTGCAAATATATGAGAACTTCAATCCTTAGACAAATCTATAGCTGTCACTAGTTAGACTCATCCATTGATCTGATTGCCGACTGCATCGATCGATGTTGCTATCACAGTGTCAATTGATATAAGCTGTCGTCGATCGATAACTCTAGAAGACCATCGATCGATATTAAGTATCAGATCGGATCGAGCTTTGTTCACCCGAGAATTTCTATAAGACCGGCTGTCGCATCATGCCTTAATAGAGTCTGGGTTTAGCCAAATGATTTAAGGAAGATGACTATTAGATTAGTCACTCCATAATCAATACTCTAGGTAGCAAGTCTAGAGTAAGCATTAGGGTTCATTTGGATAATGAATATAACAACTCAAAAATCCATAGTTGGGGCTAATCCCTCATAACTATTTGAACCCCAAATCTAACATATGAATCTACTCAGACATAGCCAAGAGATTCATAGCAAAAGAATAAGAAAAGAAAATGCTTTTATTGCTAAATAGAATTTAATACAAAACTTGGTTCAAAACTTCATTGCTCTTAAGGCTCATAGGCATAGGTACAAATAGGGAGTACAATTAGGTTAAAAACTCATCAGGGGCAGTCTTGTAATTTGGTGAGAACTTGGGCTTCAAGTTGGCCAAATAAATCTTGCTCATCACGCTCTGTATCGATATGTATCTCTTATATCGGATCTTCATAGTCATCTTGGAAAACTCTTCTTTAAGCACCATAAGGCACCTAAATCATCACTTTACCACAAAATGCTCCTCAACCTGAAAACATACCTAATAAACTCCAAAACATAGATAATTATAATAAAAACATATAGAAAATATGACCAAAAGTAGGTCAAAATCATGGCCTATCAACTCCCCAGACTTAACCTTTTGCTTGTCCTCAAGCAAACATCAAGTTAGTCTTGAAAAGAAGTTTAAAAACAGCAGGGACTCAATAAAAATCTTAACTTAAAAATCATAACCTCTTACTTTGTTGCAAACCACATCTTATTCCTATCAACTACAGAAGTACATTATACCATATCCTAGCTTAGCAACCTAATCATCTAGCCAATCAACTTAAACATTCCTTGTCTGTTA
>CAKOAT010098044.1:29165-94535 GCA_932364175.1 Eruca vesicaria subsp. sativa
GGTGTAGGCTTTACCTTGGGAGTATCGATCAAGGAACACTTGGATTCAACTCAAACAAGTTTTCAGGCATTCTCATCCTGGTTCCCTTTCTTTCTTTATCCCCCTTCTCTGAATCCCAACTCTTCTTTCTTTTATATCAATCCCAATGAACAGTTAATGTTCATCTTATTGATCTTTCTTGACAATTTGTAAGCGAATAATGGGGTCATAGGTAATGTACCTCTCCCTCGCTGTGATCATTCCTTTGATTTAGAATAGTGGGGTCATAGGTAATGTACCTCTCCCTCTGCCTCTCAGGAAATCATCTCAATCTTTTATTTTCTGGGGATGCCGAAGGAAGGAAAGAAGGAAACCAAAATTTTTGACATTTTTACCTTCCAGACTTGAAAGAGGATTCCGATCCCTTGTATACCAAGCCCCAAGACAAGCAATAGATGTCAGGTTGGAAATCAGCTTTGGTTCTTCTAGACAATCATGAAAGTGTTGACATAGGTGATCGGTGATCCACTTTAGCATCTATAATACTTTCTGCAATAAATCTAAGAATGGTGCTAAAGAGTGGTAAGATAAAAAGTAAGACTTTGAAAATTTTTCCCTTTCTTGACTCAGTAAAACCAATTTTTGAAAACTTTATCAAAAACATCAAAAAGAGGTAAAGTAGCATCAGTAATCAACTCCCCCCAGACTTAAATCATACACTGTCCTCAGTGTATAATTAGTCGGAGTTAGAGCATAAGAAAAATTAAATATGTGTAACTGATATCGAAAATTTGAAACGATATACCTGACCGATATGGGTATCGATCGATGGTGAGTCGCCATCGTCGATCGATGCGTGTTGGTATGTGTCGAGCGATATCGACTGGGTCGTATCGGTCGATAGGTATGGATCGTGTGTCTACCTTCCTAAAAACAAATAAAAACGAAACTAGTAAGTAAAAATAAAATAAAATAAGTTAGTAAAATACCTAACAGTGGGTTGCCTCCCACTCAGAGCTTGTTTAAAGTCAGTTTAGCTTGACTATGGAAGTATGGTTGCTAGTGAGGTGGGTTGCAGGTACTTGTTGGTAAACAAGTGTCCTCCTTTTCTTGTGTTTCATCAAACCAAGAGGATAGAAAGCTTCTTGTGGCCTTCTCACTTCTGGTCATGCTAGTCTTCAAACCATAAACTTCTGCATGGATCTTTTCAAACCACCTTTCTAAGTTGGCAAGGCTGTACTGATGGTTGCCAATCATGCTGTAGATATGTTCTGTTGTGCGCTGCATGGTGTCGTGGTGTGTTGGATCGTCGGTTGAGGTTGGAGGTTGCATATCGATCGATGCGTTGGGAGCTTCATCGATCGATGGGGATGGGTCAGGTCGGCTGGCGAGCTGTCTTTGGATATCTTCTACGTCCTTCTGAATCCCTTCTGTTCTAAGTTCTAAGCTTCGAACATCACTCTGCACTGGGAACCAATACGTGTCCAGTATATAGTAATCTTCGTTTTCACAAGCCTCAATGTATTTGTAGATCTCGGCTGTGGTTTCTTCAAATTCTTCCTTGGTACAGAATTCTTGAGCACGGGTATCGATGGATGGACTGGGTTTGTCATCGATCGATAGCTTCTGGAAGTGGTCTTCGATCGGGTTAGGTACTGGTACATCGATTGATGCAGGAGGATCTGTATCGGTCGATGGTTGTGGCTGAGACTTCAGCTGTGCACGCAGGGTTTTGACTTCTTCTTGTAGGGCATCTCGTTTCTTTCGTACTGAGTCATTGTGGTTGGTCTGCCATAGCATTTCACTTCGAAGTCTTGATAGTTTTTCCTCAAGGTCAACTTTCGCGCCTGCTATCTTCCAGTTGTGATCGCTGGTGAGGCCATCTAGCATGTAGGTGACTTCGTTCTGTGTGTAGAGCTTGCCATCTGGAACTCCTTTAGCGAACTGATCAGCATATCCTGGTAGACAGAAACAAGAGCGACCAAATAGTGAGGCTCGCTTCAGCAAGTTTTCCATATCTCCTTTGGTGACAGGGATGATGTCTCCGTTTACTGCTCTTGCATGGCCAGATTCATCTCTGTAGACTCCATATTCATCTTTCTTTTCCCAAAAGAAACGACGTTCTCCGTTTTGGAAAGCTCTCGCCCCATACTCTCGATATGTATCGATCGATGCTCGTCTCCATGCATCCGTCGATGGGCGCTTTGTCTGGTTCAGGTCGTTTTCGCTGATAGGTCCATTGGCCATCTGTAGTAAGTCTGCAACATCTTCTGTGGAGATAGGAATGATTCTCCTGTCTATAGCACGTGCATGACCATCTGAATCCCTGAAAATACCAAATTCATCGGGAATTAGTGAATTTAAATCAAATATAGGTGTTTGTACCTCGGATGGTGTTGTGGAAGGATCGGTTGGAGGTCTGTGATTGATATCGATCGACGGAGAGATGTCTTCGTCGGTCGATGGCTTGTAGGGCGTGTCGGTCGATGGCTTGTACTCCTTATCAAGCGATACGGGATCTGCAGGTTGAGTCGCGGCTTGTAGGGGTGCTGTGTCTACTGCAAAACTTTCGTGATAACCGCTGGCCCAGCTTCCAGTCGAGTAATCTCCGTCTCGTGGTTCGTGTGGGACATAGACTGGTCTGCAGTAGGGTTCGTCGCTTGTTGAGTCGAACCGTCTTTTGTGCGATCTGGGGTAGGGCATATCGATCGATGGACCAGGTGTCATACCGGTCGATGCTCGTCGGATGAAGGTCGGGAATGGAGGTTCCTCTTCATCTTCTCGAAGAAATCGGTACTCTATAGCTTGTTCCTCCTCATAATCTTCATCATACTCCTCCTGAGTATTGATACCAGCAAGGTCGGGCAAGTAGTGATCGTTTTCCCAATCTTCTGCGTTGAAATCGGCTTCTGGGAACTCGGCTTCGGTACGTCGGAATGCTCAATCGAGCGATGACCGGGTAGTACTGTCGGTCAATGGTGCTGCAAGGATATCGATCGATGGGGAAGTGGTGTCATCGGTCGATACTGCTTCTTCGGTTTCATACTCTTCCATAGAATCAAATTCGTGGGCACAGAAACATGTGGCTACGAGTGTTGAGCTGACTGGCCTTGGGAACTTGATTACTGGTATAGGATCGTAGTGAATGGAAGGGTTGATTAGGCTTAGGCTGAGCTTGTTTGTTTGGAGGTCACAAACAGCTCCAACTGTGGCTAAGAAGGCTCTTCCAAGTAGTAGAGAAGTCTTGAAGTTCAGCTTGTTGGAGAGGATATGGAAGTCTGTAGGAATTAGGGTTCCTCCAATCTGTAACTCAAGGTTGCGAACGATGCCTCCAGAGCTTTGCTGAGAACAATCTACAAAGATGAAGGTTTCTTCAGAAGGCTCTATCGTCAGACCTAGATGATCTGCCATGAGCTTGGGTAAGATGCTAACTCCAGATCCTGTGTCACAAAGGGCACGTGGGAACTCAACACCTCTAATGGAGCAAGGTATTGTGAACTTCCCTGGATCATTCTTCTTCTTCAGTGTGATCTTCTGCTTGAGGCTATCTCTGACTTGGTTAAACATCCTCCTGATGTCTTCTCCTGTCTCCTTTGATTCTCTGAAGAACATCCACAATCTATGTGAAAAGTAGGCTTCTTCAAAAGGTTTCTCTTTAGGTATTCTGAGGACTCTTTTTCTGAAGCTTGACAACTCTTTCTCATTAGCTTCTCTTTTATAGGGTTTAGGTGTCTTCTCTTTATGTTTTTGAGCACTCTCCCCATATTTTCCATTTTTATCTCCATGGACTAAAAAATATCCGTGGGTCTCTCTTTTAGGGCTGCTGTAGGGTTTTTGGTGGTGTAATATCGCTCCCAGAAAGCGTCAAGACCTGCACTGTCGATTTTGGGTAGTGGCACTCGGCGTTGGGGTACTTCATATTGATCGACACTGGTAGGTGTGTGTCGAGCGATGCCAGTTTCTGGATGTCGATCGATGATTGGGGCATCATGTCGATCGATGACAGGGCTGGGCGGATGTGGGTGAAGTGCGGTGAATTCGGCGTGAGACATAATCTTGACGGAGTTGCACTTGCGAGGGTTTTCGTCGGGGTTCATCGATCGACACTCGTCGAAGTCAATCGATCGACGAACTAAAGGTGATATCGATCGATGTCGAGCTGGTGATATCGATCGATAGTAGTCGTAGGCGAATTCCCGTTCACTCTCATCATCAGATCCCTGAATCTCTTCTACTACCTCTTGCCAAAAGTCATCATTTAGGAGGGCATTGATGTTCTGGGTGTGGGCAAACTCCTGCTTCTTAACTGCTTATCCTGTCTGCAACACCTGGGTCTCTAGCTTCTTCACATGGGTGATGAGTGCATCTATCTTCGTCATGAAGGTGGTGTAGACAGAATCGATCTTTCCATTGAAGTTTACCTCGAGCTTCTGCTGACTCTCAAGTATCTTGTCTATCAATTCCTCTAGTTTAGTATCTTGGGTGGGTGGGTGTGGATTTGAGTAGAAGGCACTTCCATAGCTTCTATTGTTGTTAGGGTTGCTGCTGAAGGTGTTGGGCTTCTGGGGGTTCTGGTTATAGTTGCTTCTCTGGCCTGTGAAGTTTCTGAATCCTCCTTGGTTACCAGATCTCTGAAAACTGGCTCCACTAATCCAGTTGACGTCTTCTTCAACCATTTCTGAATCTTCCACTGAACAGATCTGCTTGTTTAGGAGCTTCTGAATGTTGTCTAGCTGTGCTTGAACTTCATTGACGTACTCCTTCCCAGGGGATGTAGTCTTCATATAGTTTCTTGTGCTGTTGCTGGAAGCTAAGTTGTTAATTAGCTTGATAGCATTATGAGGCTTCCTGGTGGTGAAGTTGCCATCGCTAGCTGTATCAAGGGCTCTCTTGAATTCGGGGCTGATGCCTCTATAGAAGGTGAAGAGCAGTTGTACTTGGTTGAATCCGTGGTGTGGGCAGTCTCGCTGGTAGGACTTGAATCTGTTCCAAGTATCCTTGAATGACTCTTCTGGGGCCTGGGTGAATGTAGCAATCTTCTTCCTCCAGTCTTCAGCGCGTGAATCATCAAAGAAATTACGCATGAAGGCGTGTTTGATATCATTCCAGGTGGTAAGGGAACCTGGTGGTAGTTGTCTTAGCCACTGCAAAGCTTCTCCAGATAGAGAGTACTTGAAAAGCTTGCAGAAAAGAGTCTTGAGGGACTCCTTTTGCTTTGACTAGGGTGACAAGATCCTCGAACCTCTCCAAATGGTCCATAGGATGCTCATGGGGGAAACCACAAAAAGGGATTTGACCCACAAGTGTGTAGTACTGCGGCTTGAGCTCAAAATCTCCTCTCTGAATAGCAGGAGGAAGGATGGCTGATCGGTTTGAATAAAACTGATCGGGACGGTTGTAATCAACCAAAGTTCTGGTCTCTTCTACAGGTTGAATGATGCCTGTAGGTGCAGTCTCTTCTTCAATTATGATCTCCTTCTGATCATTCAGCTTCTGACCTGTTGCATTTCGCAGGTGACCATCTTGATCACGCAGGTCTCCATTCTCATCGGGTATGAGAATCATAGGCTCTACCATGTCTCGCCGGTTAGTATCGATCGATGTCAGATGTGGTGTATCGATCGATGTCAAGTGATGGGTATCGGTCGACGAACGGTTGTTGATGTCGATCGATGAGGTGGTGAAGGTATCGGTTGACGAACGGTTGTTGATCGTCGGTGGATAGGGCGTATTGGTCGATACGATGGTGTTGGTATCGATCGATGCGGAGCGTATGTCCTTGCGGATGCTACGCTCTAGGTTGTTGGGATCTTCTGAGTACAAAATGTTGGGATCAAAATCGGTACGACGAAATCAACGGCCGAAACTCCCCGCAGAAATATAAAAGGAATCGTTTTGTAAAACCCGAAGAAGCGTTTTATGAAACCCGAGGATCATTTTATAAAACTTGAGAATCATTTTATAAAACTTGAGGATCATTTTATAAAACTCGAGAAGCCGTTTTATAAAACTGGAAGATCGTTTTATAAAACTCGAGGATCGTTTTATAAAACTCGAGAAGCCGTTTTATAAAACTCGAAGATCGTTTTATAAAACTCGAGAAGCCATTTTATAAAACTCGAAGATCGTTTAATAAAACTCGAAGATCGTTTTATAAAACTCGAAGATCGTTTTATAAATCTCGAGAAGCCTTTTATAAAACTCGAATATCGTTTTATAAAACTCGAGAAGCCGTTTTATAAAACTCGAAGATCGTTTTATAAAACTCGAAGATCATTTTATAAAACTCGAGAAGTCATTTAATAAAACTCGAAGAATCGTTTTATAAAACTCGAGAATCGGTTTATAAAACTCGAAGAATTGTTTTATAAAATCGAAGATCGTTTTATAAAACTCGAGAATCATTTTATAAAACTCGAGAATCGTTTTATAAAACTCGAAGATCGTTTTACAAAACCGGGAAAAACCGAAACCGCCGTAAAACGCGAACTAGTCACGACTTTTGTTCGCCGGTGGGCGAACTAGTCCCATCTCGACTAGTTCGCCCACTGGCGAACTAAGCCAGCTCGGCTTAGTTCGCCGGTGGGCGAACTAGTCCCGTCCCGGCTAGATCGCCATTGGGCGAACTAAGAGGTGCTGACTTAGCCCCACTGGTTCTTTTCGCCTAGTTCGCCATATGGCGACCTAGCCAAGCTGAACTAGCTCACCGTACATCGAGACGACCATCCCGAGCCTCGATCTCCCACATCCTTCATTCAAGGCATACGTCCTTCGACATGATCGTATTCCAAATCACGGTCGAAATGTCTTCCGTTTTGTCTCGATCCGTCCTATCGTTCGAGTTTTACGATAAAAACTGTAAAACTCTGTTTTCTCGAAAAGAACTCGAGGAAATCGTATAAAATGGCAACGGTTAAACGAAACACCAAATATCGCCTAAACTATACGATTTATTCGAGATTTTTCGTAAAAATCGTACAAAACGCGTTTTTAATAAAACCCCAAGTAAATCGTAGAAAACGGTAACGATTAATCGAAACATCGAACATTGCTTAGCTTTACGATTAACTCGAAAAACTTATCTAAAAACGGCATCGTATCAGGAAACGATCTCGTCTAAAGTCGTAAAACGGATTTATCGCAAAACGGCTCGGAAAGTCATAAAACGCGATAAAAGCCACTCGCGACTTTAAACGAAATCCAACCCGAAGTTACGACGACGTTTTGGCGATTTACTCGCACAAAGAAGATAAATGTCAAACTTGAAGATAAATGTCAAGTTTGAGGATAAATAGAAGATTTCCGCGGGAAAAAAAGGAAAGATCGCGATAAATGGAAGATTCTTATTAAACTCGAATCTGGGCGAAATGGAAAGACTAAACCGCCTAGGAAGGGAGTATATAAGCAAGAGGCATAGGGCAGAAGCAAAGGGACGAAATCCAGAGCTCTCATCTGAGACTTTCACAACTTTTCTAGATTTAGAATATTCCGCACTTAGAAACTTAGGCTTTTTCTCGACAAGTTCGGTTTCTATGACTGGTGCTCAATTTCTAGACGAACTCGCCCAGGCAGTTCGATCTCTTGTCCACTTCTATCAACTGAAATACGTTCGACTTTATCCGCGAAAGGGGTACGTAGGCAGCCTTTCATAAGGTTCAGTCCGAAATCATTCAAACCTTTTTTCCGATTTTTTTCCGTTTTTCGTTATCAAGCTGCGACTCGACTAGATCTAGGGTTTTATGTTTGTAACTCTCTGATGGCCCCTGTGGCCAAAGCCTTTGTAATTCCTTGTAATGATCGCAACGCTCTTACGCGAATCGGAAATAAGATCGACTCTCTTTATAAATTCGTTTTATTATGTTTTTCATATTTTTCCGCATTTATTTGGTTACTTGTCGTTGGCTTTCGCAGAGATCCGGTTCCTCTGGAAAATTAGGGTTTTCCTAAGTTTCCTTATTTAACGGAAATCGACAAGTGAGAATTTCGGTTCCCACAGTTTGGCGCTAGAAGGAGGGGGGGGGGTCGGATTACTCTTACTCATAGCCGCAAAACGCTTGACCAAAACGATGTCTGGATGTATGAAAGACAAAGTCGCAACTTGTAAAAAGACGCTGGTAAAACAACTCCAGCAGCGACTGGTCCTACAACCAACGCTCGCGCAAACGCTGTAGAGTACTCAACAAAATCGAAAATCTAATTGCGACTCTTCGCCACGGGAAGAGCAACAAAACAAGCTCACGATTTCTATCTCATATCACTAAGGGCAACGATAAAATCTATCAAACCCCATAGTGTTTTTCTTATTTCCGAGTTGGATAAATCTCACGCGTTAAGCAAAAGACGTTTCCCGAGAACCTTTCGGAAAAATAAAACTTGCTCTCCCAGAAACCGCGAAACAAACCGCAACTTACTCGCGAAATAAATCCTAGGTTACTCACGGAGAAAGCCCTAGCTTACTCGCGGAGAAAGCCCTAGGTTACTAGCGGAAAAACCCTAGGTTATTCGCGACGAAACCCTAGGTTGCTCGCGGAAGAACCTTAGGCTACTCGCAGAATCGGGCAATACTATCCAGCCGAAAAGACGGTGAGTTGGCCAAGCAACCTAGCTTGCCATCTTGGCGAGATGACCAGCTTTCCACCTCTTCCTAGAGGCACTGACTTTTCCCCGAGGATCCGCACAATCCAACTCATAGCTATGGTGAGCCTAATCGTACTCTAAACAGTAATTGCACTGCTTTTCGTTTCGTCTCAATCGGACTTTCCGTTGAGATTCTACGACGAAAACAAGTCAACTCGACGAATCGAGATCACCCGCGCCAAGCTTCTTAGCTCGCCAAACGTAGAGCTAGCTAGCTCGCCATACGGTGAGCCGAACCAAGCGCCTAGCTCGCCCAAGAGACCCTGACTTCGCCCCTAGGGTTCTTACCATCCAGATCGCCACATGACGAGCTGAAAGGGTTCGCCCGACTTGCCTTACGTCGAGCTGAACCAATCCTCGAGTTCTCTCGAAGTTTTGATCGCGCTGATTCTCGTTTCCTCTGAACCGGAATTTCCATCGGGATTTTAAGATAAAACCGCAAAGACTTGTTTCTTCGTATAAGTTCGAATCAATCGTCTAAAACGGAAACAGTTGACTTAACACCAAAGTTGCCTAAACTATACGAGAAATCTGAACTCTCTAAACCTAATCCGATTTTACGAAACTCTGCCACGCTAAGTCGAAAACATCCAATCATAAACACGTGATTGATTTTTTCGATATACAAAGCGCACCTAGTCGGTCAAATAAAACCAGCAGTACGAAGAAACAAGAACACGAGCTCTGATGGTTAAGTCTTCTCCTCGCTCCGATACTCTCGCTGGTAATTCGTCGAAGACCGGTAGGTCAAAAGATGAAGAACGAAGAATAGACGACCCCAAATCATCGATGAAGCTAAGGTATGTCCGATTCAAAAATTTTATTAGACTTCTAATTTCTCGTAGGTAAGAAACGAAAAAGTCTTGTAAACTGCTAAGAAACCTAGAGAACATAGAATTTAGAAGATAGTCTAGCATGCTAAGTCGTAAGCAATGTTTGTCTATCTCGATTTGTTGTTCTCTAACCATTCAGGCATAACTCGCAAACCGATCCAATCTCTCGTACAACCGAGAAACGATCGCCACGCATTCAAACGTACTCATTTCCTAAAAGAAAGAAGGAGCTAGAGACGCTGACGTCGTCTTAAAACCGACTCGCTCCTAGAAGTTCTCGTAAATCAGACATACTTCAAGTCATCTCCGATCCACCATGGTCTTTAATCGGCCCGGATTGTCGATTATCCAAATCCTTCAAACGAAACTCATCTTTCTTCTTTCGCCGAATATTTTTCCCCGCATCAAGAAAACGCTTTCTAAAATAAGCGGAAAAATATTCGGACGATGCAACACCTCGTCGAAATCATCCCAAAAGCAAACGAAAATCTAAAAACCGTCTAAGTGCTAAAGACTGATCCAAACTGTCTGGGAAATAATCTCGATGAATATACAGCATCTCTCGTCGCAATCATGCGGTTAGAAAATCTCTGCGAAACTTCAGAGCAAAACTCGATTATTTGCCGAAGTCATAAAGATCTTCTCAAACTTTATAAAACAAGTATAAGAGTCGAAATCTTTAGGTGTCAAAGCACTGATCTTATTCTCCGTTGAACCAATTGAGTCACGGAATAATATCAAGAACACTTGCGGCAAAAAGAAAAATCGAGAACACAAAGCAGCAATCGAGAACATGTCCTCCCTTCTCGCTGACTGATCCTATTGCTGATCATGAGATTCATTCCTCCCGAGAAACCCGCTAAAACATTTTGCGACTAGATCTCGGTGAAATAACTTTTGGTAAAACTCCACGAGTGACTCCGAAAAAACTATCACCGAAGAATCAAAAACTAAGCAAAAACTTTTCTCGAAAAATCTGCGGAAACATTGTTAACCCAATGCGTCGCGTCGATTTACTAAATTCATCGCCCGTTGCTTACGCGAGAAATCCTTCGTATAGTCAGGATCATGTCATAACGAAGTAACTGTCGAAAATGAACGTAACAGGTTGTGCGAAAAGTACATTCCTTATAGCGAAAACCAAGCTATACAATCCGGCACTGGGCGGCCAATCTAAACTTTTCCTCCTCGCGACACGATATGAAAGATCCCACACTCTTTAGCCCATCGGTTCACGAACATCCGCTCTCATTCCTCCCGTTTACATCTGAGAATGAGATCGCCCTGCAAACGACTCCGCACGGGTTCTGCATCGAGCTTCTTAGGATCTGTCTCCCTCGAGTAAAAAAGAAACAACTTCCGTACGAGGAAACTTTATACGAAACTTTCATCGTATAAGTCAAACCTAAAACGGAAAAACGTTTTCTATAACCACGTGCATACTTGGCTTGACAAACGGTACTCGGCTATTGTCCGATCGCGCTTCGCTTCAATGCCAAGTTTACAAACCGACTCGACCTTTTCGATAGCACGAAAGTGTCGTGGTCTAATCCTCTACCAAATACGACCTTGGCTGTGCGGCTGAACACAACCTTCGCGCCAAGCCAATACATTCAACGGATAATGCAAACTTGTCGAAAATCGGCTAAGTTCTGTATTCTCGCGATTCACTCTATTCCCGAAGCAAGTTTCCTACAAAATCCGACGTATAAGAAAACACTCGTACCAGAGCTCTTAAAGCCGTACAAATCTCGGAAGGTCAACACTTCACAAAGCACCGTAACAAAAACGCTTCGTTCAGGGAAACAACTTACAGGAACTCTCGGTCCTAATTGCTCTAGCACAAATCATAAAACTACCTAACATCCAAACAGGAATGTAAGTTTTAATTGCGAATATCCGCAAACGAACCAAAGTGTTCCTGCAAAGCAGGGTTAAAACAAAACCCTCGCAACACCGCGCAACATCTTCGAGCCCGCAAACGTTCCAAACACGAAAAGCGGCATCTAAAATAAAAACTAACTTTCGGCACTGCGAGACGTCGCAGACGCCCGGAGATTAGTTTTTCGACATAAATACCTTCCTCGATAAAGTCATTTTCTTGGAAGACCTAACAGTCCGTCCGCGACTATAAAATTACGCAAAACTTCTTAACGTACGTATCCTTCGCGAAGGCCAAAACAACGTAATCATCTATCGACTATAAAGTTTGTTGCTGATCACAACAAACTCGCAACAGTCCTAAACAAACTTAAGTTATCTCGCAGAGATAGCTCTCGAACACCCGACACAAGGGTAATAGCGCTATAAAAGAAATCCAAACTTTTGGTCGGCACTTCCGGGCAACTTAGAAATTGTTCCCGGTGAGATGCTCGGTTCACACCATACGAATCGTATAAGCCGAGAACCTATCGCGGATTCTAAATCGGTATGGAATTAGGTTAAAATCGCAACAGGCAAAACGAAAGCCGACTAGTTATCGCATAACCTCAATCCGAAAGTAAACCTAGGTCTTGCCCTAAACCCAGCACACTGGTCGCTAACGTCTCAAGGCATGAATCGAGATCCTAAAGGCATGTCTCTTCGTCTATATCTAAACACTCACCCGATTTACTAAACATCCTAAAACGAGCAACCGAACAAGGCGATACACTAAGGGAAAAAGGAATGAGAGACGACAACTCGCGGACCTCCGTCAATATCAACTCATATTCTTCCCGCTACATTCATACGGATAAAAACACGCTCTTAAAAAACGCAAACTGATTTTTAATAAAGCCGCAAAAGTGGCATGGACTTAGAGCCGCACACGGCCAGTCCGAAAACTATAACGGCCACGCTCGGCCAGACCAAACGGCCTATGAGGCTAGTCTCAAGGCTGGCAAAGGTCCAGATGCCATCGACATCAATATGCTCGATAATTCCTACACAACATATAACTAGACCGTAAAGGTCTTGCTAGGAAACGGGTCATACGAACCTTAACTCCAAAACGAACTACGAAAGGCTTGATCCCCTCAAAAAGGTACGTAGGCAGCCTTCACAAGGCGCAGCCCTAATCTTAAACACTTTCCGCTCCCTGGAGAGTGGAAATATCACTTTCAACGGACCTTTCCGACCATTAATTCCGCCTAACTTAACTAAAACTGGTTAACCACTCGCAAGAACCTTACGCTAAAGGCTCAAGATTCTTACGAGCTGGGGGGCTAACTGTTCGGGTCAAAATAGGTACGACGGAATCAACGGCCGAAACTCCCCGCAGAAATATAAAAGGAATCGTTTTGTAAAACCCGAAGAATCGTTTTATGAAACCCGAGGATCGTTTTATAAAACTTGAGAATCGTTTTATAAAACTCGAGGATCATTTTATAAAACTCGAGAAGCCGTTTTATAAAACTCCAAGATCGTTTTATAAAACTCGAGGATCGTTTTATAAAACTCGAGAAGCCATTTTATAAAACTCGAAGATCGTTTTATAAAACTCGAAGATCGTTTTATAAAACTCGAGAAGCCATTTTATAAAACACGAAGATCGTTTAATAAAACTCGAGAAGCCGTTTTATAAAACTCGAAGATCGTTTTATAAAACTCGAAGATCTTTTTATAAAACTCGAAGATCGTTTTATAAAACTCGAGAAGCCGTTTTATAAAACTTGAAGTTCATTTTATAAAAATCGAGAAGTCGTTTTATAAAACTCGAAGAATCGTTTTATAAAACTCGAGAATCGTTTTATAAAACTCAAAGAATCGTTTTATAAAACTCGAAGATCGTTTTATAAAACTCGAGAATCATTTTATAAAACTCGAGAATCGTTTTATAAAACTCGAAGATCGTTTTACAAAACCGGGAAAAACCGAAACCGCCGTAAAACGCGAACTAGTCACGACTAGTTCACCCACCGGCGAACTAAGCCAAGCTAGCTTAGTTCGCCGATGGGCGAACTAGGAGTCCCTCGACTAGTTCACCCACCGGCGAACTAAGCCAGCTTGACTTTTGTTCGTCGGTGGGCGAACTAGTCCCATCTCGACTAGTTCGCCCACCGGCGAACTAGCCAGCTCGGCTTAGTTCGCCGGTGGGCTAACTAGTCCCGTCCCGGCTAGATCGCCATAGGTCGAACTAAGAGGTGCTGACTTTGCCCCACTGGTTCTTTTCGCCTAGTTCGCCATATGGCGACCTAGCCAAGCTTAACTAGATCGCCGTACGTCGAGACGACCATCCCGAGCCTCGATCTCCCACATCCTTGATTCAAGGCATACGTCCTTCGACACGATCGTATTCCAAATCACGGTCGAAATGTCTCCCATTTTGTCTCGATCCGTCCTATCGTTTGAGTTTTACGATAAAAACCGTAAAACTCTGTTTTCTCGAAAAGAACTCGAGGAAATCGTATAAAACAGCAACGGTTAAACGAAACACTAAATATCGCCTAAACTATACGATTTATTCGAGATTTTTCGTAAAAATCTTACAAAACGCGATTTTAATAAAACCCCAAGTAAATCGTAGAAAACGGTAACGATTAATCGAAACATCGAACATTGCTTAGCTTTACGATTAACTCAAGAAACTTATCTAAAAACGGCATCGTATCAGGAAACGATCTCGTCTAAAGTCGTAAAACGGATTTATCGCAAAACGGCTTGGAAAGTCATAAAACGCAATAAAGGCCACTCGCGACTTTAAACGAAATCCAACCCGAAGTTACGACGACGTTTTGGCGATTTACTCGCAGAAAGAAGATAAATGTCAAACTTGAAGATAAATGTCAAGTTTGAGGATAAATAGAAGATTTCCGCGGGAAAAAAGGAAAGATCGCGATAAATGGAAGATTCTTATTAAACTCGAATCTTGGCGAAATGGAAAGACTAAACCGCCTAGGAAGGGAGTATATAAGCAAGAGGCATAGGGCAGAAGCAAAGGGACGAAATCCAGAGCTCTCATCTGAGACTTTCACAACTTTTCTAGATATAGAATTTCCCGCACTTAGAAACTTAGGCTTTTTCTCACCAAGTTCGGTTTCTATGACTGGTGCTCAATTACTAGACGAACTCGCCCAGGCAGTTCGATCTCTTGTCCAGTTCTATCAACTGAACTACGTTCGACTTGATCCCCGAAAGGGGTACGTAGGCAGCCTTTCATAAGGTTCAGTCCGAAATCATTCAAACCTTTTTTCCTATCTTTTTCCGTTTTTCATTATCAAGCTGCGACTCCACTAGATCTAGGGTTTTATGTTTGTAACTTGCTGATGGCCCCTGCGGCCAAAGCCTTTGTAATTCCTTGTAATGATCGCAACGCTCTTACGCGAATCGGAAATAAGATCGACTCTCTTTATTAATTCGTTTTATTATGTTTTCATATTTTTCCGCATTTATTTGGTTACTTGTCGTTGGCTTTCGCAGAGATCCGGTTCCTCTGGAAAATTAGGGTTTTCCTAAGTTTCCTTATTTAACGGAAATCGACAAGTGTGAATTTCGGTTCCCACACAAAAGCTGCTTGTTCTTGTTGCTTCTAGTACTGCTGGGCATGTGCCTGAAAGAGACAAAAAGAAAAAGAAAAAGATTTTGTGTCAAAAGATAGAAAAATAAAATAACAAAAAACCTAGACTGAATCAGATTAAATCTAATAGTGATCTTAGTTCCCCGGCAACGGCGCCAAATTTGATATCACTCAAATTGCCCTAAGGAGTGATTTTAATCTCTCAAATAAGAGGTTCAATCGTAGTACTTAGGGATCGAATCCACAAGGAACTAGAGACACAAAAGATATAATCCTAAGTGATTAAGCTAGGTTAAAAAAGGTTTAAAACAATAAATAAAATAAGTAGCAATGGTAAGTTGCTAAAGAGAATAGGTTTTGGGTTTTGAAAACAATGAAGGAAAATAGTTAGATTCAAGGTTACTATTCAGAAAATCAGGATTATAAATCTATGGATGTCTTAACGAATTGCTTGCAAATATATGAGAACTTCAATCGATCCTTAGACAAATCTATAGCTGTCGCTAGTTAGACTCGTCCATTGATCTGATTGCCGACTGCATCGATCGATGTTGCTATCGCAGTGTCGATAGATATAAGCTGTCGTCGATCGATAACTCTAGAAGAGCATCGATCGATATTAAGTATCACATCGGATCGAACTTTGTTAACCCGAGAATTTCTATAAGACCGGCTGTCGCATCGTGCCTTAATAGAGTCTGGGTTTAGCCAAATGATTTCAGGAAGATGACTATTAGATTAGTCACTCCATAATCAATACTCTAGGTAGGAAGTCTAGAGTAAGCATTAGGGTTCATTTGGATAATGAATATAACAACTCAACAATCCATAGTTGGGGCTAATCCCTCATAACTATTTGAACCCCAAATCTAACATATGAATCTACTTTGACATAGCCAAGAGATTCATAGCAAAAGAATAAGAAAAGAAAATGCTTTTATTTCTAAATAGAATAGAATACAAAACTTGGTTCAAAACTTCTTTGCTCTTAAGGCTCATAGGCATAGGTATAAATAGGGACTACAATTAGGTTAAAAGCTTGTCAGGGGCAGTCTTGTAATTTGGTGAGGACTTGGGCTTCAAGTTGGCCAAATAAATCTTGCTCATCATGCTCTGTATCGATCGAAGGTACATTGCGTACATCGATCGATGGAGGATCTTGATTTCAACTTCTACGGAAGCGTCATCGATCGATTACACAGGGTGTGTATCGATTGATATGTATCTCTTATATCGGATCTTCATAGTCATCTTGGAAAACTCTTCTTTAAGCACCAAAAGGCACCTAAATCATCACTTTACCACAAAATGCTCCTGAACCTTAAAACATACCTAATAGACTCCAAAAAATAGATAATTATAATAAAGACATATAGAAAATATGACCAAAAGTAGGTCAAAATCATGGTCTATCAAGCATCAACAAGGGGTACATGATAATAAAGCTTAAAAAAATCAACAAAAGGTTAAAACAAGAAAATTCGGGTCTAAAGCCCCCTTTGGAAGGATGCCCGAGGAACTCCTCCAGCTTAGCTTCCTCCTCCTCCTAGGGATAGAAGCCGACGATACTCTGCCACCAGATCCCAACGGTTAGAGAGCCCCTCTGACCATTCCTTCATAAGCTCCCAGCGGGCGAATGCCCAGGCTCGCTGCACTGCTACAATGTGATAAGAAGCTATATCCTGGAGTTGAGCACGAAGGAAAAGAACCTCCTCGTTCAAGGGAGCATGACGACTCATTGGGTTGACATCACCAGGATATCTTGGGGCAGGAAAGCAGGAGAAAATGGTAGATGCAGGACCTGCAGGAGCTGCTCGCTGCATGGGTATGCTGAAAGGCCGTCTTCTCCCGTTTTAAGCTCTAAGATAATCATCGTATATCGAATGAACAGAAGCTTTGGGAACCTCACCTGGAAACCAAAACATGACTAAGTAAAAGACATGGACCGCCAGGAGTCATAAAGCTAGAGGATTTCTTACCCCAAACGCGACTATGACGCAAAGCAGCCGGTCTCACTAAAAAGGAGACCCATCGAAATCGCTTCGGGATACTTAGGGCCCATTTCGCCGAAACTTCACCAGCGAAATCTACAGGCCTCGTCACATCTGCAAATCAAACAACATAATGTTAAGGTTACGAAAGAAAGTCACTCAAAGAAAGCTCCCAGAAACTAACCAACGGAGCACCAAAACAACGAGTAATCAGGGGACCCATCGACCTTCATAAACATGTACTTCCTATCCCATGAATCGTCCAAAGGGAAGCCGCCACGAACACCAAGCAGATGCTCATTTACCAAGGCCTCTCCTTCTCAGGACCCTATCTGATACATGTCTCCTCTACTTTGCAAGGGAACGAAGCTATAGGAATATAGGACTTCAGACACTCCTAGTGGGATACCATGAAGTTCTCCCAATACCTGAATATCAATTAACATATGCCACGATGATGGAGTCAGCTGCAAAGGGGAGAAGCCAAAATAAGACGACACCTCCGCCACCAAGGATGGAACAATACCTCTAACGCCGGCCTCCAAATAAGCCTCATAGACGGTCATCTCATCAACACTACCATCCGATGCACGTTTGAATTCTCCGGCACACCTCAGTCCCATCAAATCAGTAACTGAGTATCTCCTACGAATCCTAGCTAAGTCTCCCGCCCCGACACTCGAGCGAGGACCGTCATCACCTATTTCATGAGGCAAACGAAAAAGCCTGCGGCGTAGAGGAACCTGAGGCACCACCACTTCATCAGCTCCAAGGTCGACTCCCGGCGATGACACTGGAGAAGAAAAAGGGTTGGAAGAGACACGACGGGGCCTAACATGTCCTCCGACGCAAAAAGATGAAAATAACGAAAGATTGACCTGATTTTTCATCGTCTCAAGGCCGGAAAAAAGGATTTCGGATGATATTTCTCCACGGGAAAAGGTCGCAATATATACCTGAGACCAAAACCCTCAGGCAACCCCAAAAAAGGAAAGACTTTTCCTTCATAAAAGCATAAAATTTGAAAAAGAGGAAAAGGAGGGAGCAGAAGTAAGAAGTTTCCCATTCTTTCGTTACAACCGGAAAGGAAACAGCGGCGCATTAGTAGGAGGTCATCAAATCAGCGCAAGCAGCTAGGGCTTCCTAGGTCCAAAAAGCATAAAACATCCCCCCAACTAAAGTTTGCGGCCCTTCGTCATCAATCCCAAGAGGTTCCGGCCCTGAAGATGCCTACAGAACATCCTTTTACCAAGGGAAACTCGACTTGCTCCAGGCTCCAAACACGGTTCCGACCTATACGAGGACCTAGAAGATAGGGCGTCTCAGAGGGATGTCTTACCTAAGCGGAATCTGTTGATATAAAGCGACTCCGGTCCAATACACACTTTATCCCTTGATTCCATCAGTGGAATCACGGAATAAGGGGCAAATTGTTGGGGAAAAATACCCAAGCACCAGATTCCTCCTGCCCCCGGGCTGGGCACCGGCCTCTAGACCCGGGCTCCAAAGGGACCCAGGGCCCGGACCCTGCCTTCAGGTTCCCTGGGCCCGACCCCCATTCCAAAACCGACCCTTGAGTAAAATGGAAGTTCTCCATATATGCAAACTCTCCCATATTCGCCAATATGGAAGATTTTAACCTAATGCAAGCCGACATCTACATCTATACAAGGGGAACCCAAATCCTAGAATAAGGGATCAACACTTAGAGATTGAGAGACTAGATCTAGGCGGCTAGGGTTCATACACCAATATTGTAGCCCCATTCGAATAATCTAGTAATACGTCTCCTTCTCTATTGTTCTTGTCGTGTCCCTTGAATTTCTCTTCATCTAACACAAATCCTCTTCGTTCCTTCTTACTTCTCTCGGTTCTCATACACACCTTCTTGTGTTTCGTAGTACTAAAACGACCCTACACAAAAATACCATAACAGATCCTGCAATTTTCAGGCCGAAAGGCATGACTTGTAGCAGTAGATGCCCCTTGGGGTCATGAAGGAGGTCTTTTCCTGGTCGTCTGGATGCATGAGGATTTGGTTATAGCCTGAGAAGGCATCCATGAAATTTATGAGCTGGTGGCATGCGGTGGCATTGACGAGCTTGTCGATATGAGGTAGGGGAAAAGATCCTTGAGGCATGATTTGTTGAGGTCGGTGAAATCTATGCAGTCCCTCCATTTCCCTTTTTTTTTATGACCACGACAACGTTGGCTAGCCATTCAGGGTACTGGACTTCTCTTATGAATCCAGTGTCGAGCAGGTTCTTGACCTTGTTGTTGATTATTTCGTCCCTCTCGGTGGCGAATTTCATTCTTTTCTGTCGTACATGGGTGAATTGAGGATCTACCTGCAGCTTGTGCATGATAATCTCGGGGTCAATCCCGGGCATATCTTCGAGACCAGGCGAAAAAATCGGAGTTGGAGCGGAGGAAGTTGATTAATCTTTGGTTTAACCTAATGGGAAGCTTGGATCCTATCAACAGTTTCTGGCCCGGATTTCATTCCTCCAGGGGTACCTCATCCATCTCTTCTACCTCGGGCTCCTCCGTATGCAAGGCTTGAGGGCCTTTCGGTAATTGCAATAAGATCGGATTCTTCCCTTTCAGTGTGGTTTGGTAGCAGGCCCAGGCATTGTCTTGATCTCCTTTGATCACCCTGATGCCCTTAGGGGTCGGGAATTTGATGGATTGATGGAGAGTTGAAGGTACGGCCCCCATGTTGTGGATCGAGGGCCGGCCCAGTATCAAGTTGTAGGAGGATGCGCAGTCGACAACGAGGAACTTCGATGATTGGTTTATTCCTTCGGCGTATACTAGGAGGATTACCTCTCCCAAGGTGTTCATTACCTCTCTGCTGAAGCCTATAAGTGGGGTAACCTTCCTTGTTAGTGCCTTTTCTTCCAGCCCTAGATCGGTGTAGGCCGGGAGGAAGATGATATTTCCGGAGCTACCGTTGTCTATCAAGATCTGTCTCACTAAGCAGTTTTCTACGGTGAGGGAGATGACTAGGGCGTCGTGATGAGGAGCCAGGACCCTCGTCTCTTGACTGTGTCTCGCGTTTCTGGTACTGCGCTTAGCAGCCGTGTGGCTTATTCTGCTTATCATTAAGCCTCCAGAGATCACATGGATGACTCGGTCCTGATGTGGGGGAGACGCGGGCCTTCTTTCTGGGGGCCGGTTCGCACCTTCCTTAGAATGGAGGTTCTTGGCCTTATCGGAGAGAAACTCCTTTTTAAGAGCCCCTTCTTGAGGAGCTCGTTGACTTCCAATCTCAGGGCGATGCAGTCCTCCGTCTTGTGACCGTGGTCATGGTGGAAGTCGCACCATCGGTTGGGGTTTCAGTTAGCGTCTGTGGCCTTTATCTTAGGGGGCCACTTAACCTGCTGCCCCATCTGCCTTAGAACGTTTACCAGCTCGGGCTTTGAGATAGACAGGTGGGAGTTGACGGGCCATGTAGATATGCTCATTCCCTCGAGTCGAGGTAGGGCGATTTGGACATCTATCCCTGCTATGTCCTCTGGTTTCCCTTTGGGGCCTGGATTGGGATCCTTCTCTCGATCGTTTTTGAGCAGCTTGCTTAGCCTAGGCTCTTGCTTCTGCTGAGACTTGGCCCGACGGGTGAGTCCTCTTCCCATCTCACTTGGGCCCAGGCCATAGATAGGACATCTTCCATTGTCTTACACTGATACTTGGTCAGTTCTTGTATAGATCCCCGTCAGGGAACATGCCCCTTTTGAAGGTGGAGATAGTTGTCCCTTCATTGCATTCAAGAATAGCCACCTTTTCTTCGTTGAAGCGGGCGATATAGGCCCTGAGAGGTTCTGCCCTATGCTGGAGTTCTTCGTAGAGATCGTCGGAATTCCTTTCCAGGTTTTATGGGAACTGAAATTCACCCTTGTCGATTTCCGTTAAATAAGGAAACTTAGGATAACCCTAACTTTCCAAAGGAACCGGATCTCTGCGAAAGCCAACGAAAAGTAACCAAATAAATGCAAAAAAATATGACAAACGTAATAAAACAAATTTATAGAGAATATATATCTTATTTCGATTTCGCGTAAGAGCGTTGCGATTATTACAAGACTTTACAAAGGCTTTTGCCGCATGCGCCATCAGCGGGTTATCAACATAAAAACCCTAAACCTAGTCGAGTCGCATCACGATAAAAAAGACGAAAAAGATAAGAAAAAGAGAGCTTGATTGATTTCAGACTGAACCTTATGAAAGGCTGCCTACGTACCCCTTTCGAGGATCAAGTCGAACGTAGTTCAGTTGATAGAGCTGGACCATAGATTGAACTGTAATCCACCTACTGTCAAATAATCGTAAATAAGGAAACTTCGGGAAAACCCTAAGTTTCCAGAGGAACCGGCTATCTGCAGAACCGCACAACGAAGATTAAGACAACGATAAACTTAGAATTTAAAAGCGAATAAACGAAATTGAGAGCAAAGAGGTTCTTATTCCGAATCTGCGTAGAACTGGTACAAAAGAGTAGCCGAAAACTTAAGAACGAAAAACCCTAGTTGAGACGCAGCTCGCTAACAGAAAACGGAAATATTCCTGATTGCTAATTTTGGTGGTGAGAGCTCTGAATTTCGTCTGTCTTGCTTCTGCCCTAGACCTCCTATTTATATACTCCTCGCCTTGGCCATTTGGTCTTTCCATTTCGCCCAGATTTGACTAAATCAGGAATTTTCCATTATTGTCGATCCTTCCTTTTCTTCCGCGGAAATCTTCTATTTTTCTTCAAACTTGACTTTTATTTTCCTCCTGCGAGTAAACCGTCATAACGTTATCGAATCTTCGGGTTAGATTCCGTTAAGATCGCGAGATGGGTTTTTATCGCGTTTTAGGTCCTTCCGGGACGTTTTGCGATAAATCCATTTTCCGACTTTTTACGTGATCGTTTCCTGATCTGACATCGTTTAATAAATTCCTCGAGTTAATCGTAAGGTTTTACGATTTACTCGACTTTTTATTAAAAACACGTTTTTTACGATTTACTCGACGTTTTTTTATTAAAAACGAGTTTTTTATGATTTCGACGAGAAATCTCGAATAAATCGTATGTTTTAGGCAATGTTCGGCGTTTCGTTTAACCGTCGCCGTTTCGTTTAACCGTCGCCGTTTTATACGATTTCTTCGAGTTCTTTATCGAGAAAGCGAAGTTTTACAGTTTTTATCGTAAAACTCGAACGATAGGTCGGATCGAGATGGAACGGGAAATGTTTTGGCCGTGGTTCAGAATGTGACTGTGTCGAAAGACGTAAGTTTCGAATCGGGAATGCGGGAGAACGAGGCTCGGGACGTCCAGGAAGTTTCTAGTTCCCCCATCGGCGAACTAAGCCAGGCCGGCTTAGTTCGCTGATTGGCGAACTAGTCGAGCATCTCCTAGTTCTCCCATTGGCGAACTAAGCCGGGCCAGCTTAGTTCGCCAATGGGCGAACTAGTCGAGTGTCTCCTAGTTCGTGTTTTACGGCTTTTTCGGTTTTTTGCGGTTTCGTAAAACGATTCTCGAGTTTTATAAAACGATTCTCGAGCTTTATAAAACGGCTTCTCGAGTTTTATAAAATGATTCTCGAGTTCTATAAAATGATTTCTCGAGTTTTATAAAACGATCTTTGGGTTTTATAAAACGGCTTCTCGAGTTTTATAAAACGATTCTCGAATTTTATAAAACGATTCTCGAGTTTTATAAAACGGCTTCTCGAGTTTCATAAAACGGCTTCTCGAGTTTTATAAAACGGTCTGCGAGTTTTATAAATGAATTTGAGTTTTATAAAATGACTCTTCGGGTTTTATAAAACGGCTTCTCGAGTTTTATAAAACGGTCTGCGAGTTTTATAAATGACTTTGAGTTTTATAAAACGACTCTTCGGGTTTTATAAAACTATTCCTTTTGTATTTTCGCGGGGAGTTTTGGCTATTAATTCCGTCGTACTGATTTTGACCCCAACAGTTACCCCCCCAGCTCGTAAGAATCGTGAGGTTCTTGCGAGTGGATTGAGCTTGTTTGGCGAGTTTGGTAGGATTAGGCGGAACTTTAATGGCCAAAAGTCCAAAGGTGAATAGTAAAATCCTTTCCTATAAGTATATGGAGTAAAATTTTGAATTCTTTACTCCACCTTCTACAACTTATTCAAGAAATTTTTCTCTCCACTTTCTTTGAAGATCTTCAAACATGTTTTCAGGAAGAAAGACTCGTTCCTAGCTCCAATTTCCACAATTCTGAGGGAACGAGTTCGCAGCATCCAGCTTTGGTTCCGAAAGAAGAGTATTCGTCCCCGTTAATCGATCGGGCGGACCTCGAGGCTTTTTGGGCGTTGGGAGACGAGTCGGGATCTGCTAGGCCTGGGATTTGGGTTCCAGCCTTGTCGGATGTCGATCAAGTTTCCAGAAATCCGAGCTGGACACTTTTCAACAGTATCGATTACATGCGCGAATTTTGCCGAGTTATAGAGGCCGTTGAGTTTCGTTCCCCACTTGCCGGGGAGAGCGACAGGGATGCGCCCGACGGTTTTTTCACATGTTACAACATTTTCTTGCAACAATGCCACTTATGGTTTCCGATTCCGCAATCATTGTGCATTACCTTCACAGGCTGGGACTATCGATTAGTCAGTTGACTCCCCATAGTTTAAAGCAACTCGTTCGTCTTTTGACGCTGAGTTACGAGCGGGGAATCACCCTTAACGTCGATCATCTCGAGGGTCTGTTAAAGCCCACGGGTGCATCGCGGAGGATCACTCTATGCCCTCGTGACGAAATTGTTACGGGCTGCTCAACGCTTTCTACTTCTTGGAAGAAAAATTTCTTTTTCGTTCGTATCGACAGTGCATCGGTCGAGGAGGGTAGCATTTCGTTTTTTACGACCATGTGGGGTCGGAGAGGTATGTGAATCGAGTTTATATGAATCCCCTTCTTCTTATTATTATTATTTTAATTCGTTTTTGTTTTTCCGCAGTGACCAACTCTTTGCCTCCGTATCCCGCGGATCTCCAGAGTATCACCACTTCTCTCAAACGTGGTGAAGTTGGTTGGTGCAGTTTTTCTCCGCAACGCGTCCGCCAAGCGGTTGCCCTCTTCCGATCTCGACTCTTTGCGAATTCTCCGGTTTTTGAAGAGGATCCGTTCATTGGAGAGTTTATTCCGCATGTTCCCTCGACGAGGAGCGGCAGATCAGGCTTCCGAAAGGATAAAAATCCGGTTGTCGAAGATGATGATTCTGAACGCGCGACTTCTCCTGACAACATTCTCAAGGATTTTCTTGATAGTCAAACGGAAGAAGGCGTCTGGACGAAGGCGGACGGGTCATCGACCTCCCATTTTCCAGACATCGACCACAATCAAGTCCCAGAGTTTATTTGGGGGTCTGAGAAAGCTAAGGAGGTACGTGTGTTTATTGTTTTCTTTTTCGAGCAGTTTTTATGATATCGCTTAATCATTTTCCTTTTGGTAGGGTTTCCTTATCATGAGCCGAGCCCTAGACAGCCGTACCGCTGAAGCTCGCCTTGCCGAGTTTCGAGCGAACGTGGCCGAGAAAGAAGTTGCTCGTCTTCGGCCAGAGGTCGAGGCTAACCAAGCCGAAGAAGCGGTTGCGAGGGAGGTTGCTCGTGTGAGGGATGAGTGTGCGGCTAGGTCTCGTCATGCAAAGGAGCTTTCCGACCAAAGGATTCGTCGTGCTCGTCGTGCGGGCAAACGGGAGGTTGCCGAGGAGATGAAGGCTCGTCGCGAGCGATTTGCAACCGGTTGTTCCGATGCGGAAGTTGTTCAACGAGCACATGGTGATTATCGCGAATGTCGCGGGGTCGTTCATGGGTTATCCCTAACTCAGAATGAAGGGTATTCGTTTGATAAGGAATTCTCCGCACGGCGGAAAAACCTGAGTCGGGAAAGAGATATGCAATCCGAATTTTTCGACCTTAAGGCGCGCATGTGGGATCAATGGAATCCCGTCGTGGTGTCTCCGGATTCGGTCGAAGTTGGTCCTGGAATTTCGGACGTGGATGGTGAAGTCGATCAGCCTGCGTTTGATGACTTTGACGTGTGATGTTATTAGTTTTCTGATTCTGTCGTTGTTTTTCCGGGACTGGCCGTTGGTGGCTTTGAATCCCTACCGCTGGGCGGTGTGAATTCGAAAACTTTCTTAATAAAAATATTTTCTAAGTATGAAATTCGTGTTTCATGTTAGATGTAGAGGGAAGAATACGAGTTGTCATCTCGTATCTAACTCTTTGGTGTAAATCGTCCGATTCGTTAACTCGGGAGATTTCGATTTTCGCGAGTGTTTAGATGTGGGCGAAGAGACATGCCTTTAGGATCTCGATTCATGCCTTGAGACGTTAGCGACCAGTGTGCTGGGTTTAGGGCAAGACCTAGGTTTNCCGATTCGTTAACTCGGGAGATTTCGATTTTCGCGAGTGTTTAGATGTGGGCGAAGAGACATGCCTTTAGGATCTCGATTCATGCCTTGAGACGTTAGCGACCAGTGTGCTGGGTTTAGGGCAAGACCTAGGTTTACTTTCGGATTGGGGCTGTGCGATGACTAGTCGGCTTTCGTTTTGCCCGTTGCGATTTTAACCTTATTCCATACCGATTTAGAATCCGCAATAGGTTCTCGGCTTATACGATTCGTCTTGTTGGAACCGAGCATCTCACCGGGAACAATTTCTAAGTTGCCCGGAAGTGCTGACCAAAAATTTGGATTTCTTTTATAGCGCGCTATTTTATCCTCGTCGGATGTATGCGGACCGATAGGTCAGTGCGTTTGTTTAGGACGGCTAGCGTGCTCGACGGGGCCAATCGCCGAGCGTTCGTGTTTTTATAGTCGCGGACGGACTTTGGATAAATATTTTTCTTTGAGAGTTTAGGCGACGTCTCGCTAGTTCTTTCCGAAAATATTTTGATATGCGATTTTTTATAAAAGCGATTAAGTAGTTGTTACTGCGGAAGCGATTTTCCGGATTTGCGTTTTTCGATAGTAGCGGAGATATTCTAACTTTGTCTTTATTAGAAATTTCGAAAAATTTTCGATTACAAAGTTAAAAGAAAATTTGTAAAAAATTTGGGAGTATACGAATACTCGTATACTTTAGGCGAGCTGCCTACGTATTCCTTTCGGAAATCAAGCCATCTCGAAGTTATGATTGTTTGCGCGAGTGTGCTTATTCGGCTGCCGCAGACTTCTCGATCGCTTCAGTTGCGGGATCGAAGTCTTTGTCCGGGAATATCTCCTCCGGTCGGGTGGAAGCGATGGGTGCGGAAACTTCTGGTTTCTCGGCCGTTGCTTGCTTTGGGTCGTCTTCTGCGGGCGGTGGCGTGACCTTTGCCCGTTTTGGTTTCACGATCGCGACAGCCAATTGCCTCAGCTTATGTTCGGCCAGGAAACAAGATCGCGATTGTCTTTCGCAACCCCAAATTACCGCGACTCCTGTAGGCGTCGGGAATTTGATGCCTAAGTGATACGTGGACAGAACCGCCTTCATGGAATTTATCTAAGGCATGCCCTTAATCACGTTGTAGATAGCCGGGAAATCGACTACCGCGAAGTTATCGATTTTCGTCACTTCTTTTGCGGTGACCGGTAGTCGGATTGATCCCAGGGTCATTGACATTTCGCCGGAGAAAATAGTCAACGGTTTTGGAATCGGCTCGACTTCCGAGAGATCGATCCCCATGCGTGCTAGCGTATTGCGGAAGATCACATTGACAGTACTCCCGGTATCGACCAAGACCCGAGCGACTTCCAAATCGCCGATTACTAGGTCGATGACAAGCGGATCAGCGTGAGGTTGATCGATTCTGCCGGTTTCAGCGTCGCTGAATGAAATCACTCCTTTCGGAGGGTCATCCGTCGGCACCTTCCAACTCGAGCCGGTTTCGGCTTTGCGTTGGTAGGATTTTATAGACGAGACGGTGTCATTGTAGTATTGTGATTCGCCGATAATCATGTTGATTTTTCGGCGGTTAGCGTCGTTACCCCTCTCGTCTTCTCTTCGTCCCCGCTTTTCGCCTGACTGGTTTCCCTGAGGCGGAGTTTCCGCTCACGCGTTCTTGTCGTTCTTTGGAGGGCGATCCGAATCGCGGATGAGATCTTTTACGCTAGATATCTCGGAAAGTTCTCCCGCGACAAATTTTGCGGCAAGTCTTGCGCCGAGAACTTTGCAGTTCACGGTGGAACGCCCGCGGGTTTGGTGGAGGTCGCAGAAAGAATTCTCGTCGTAATTCGAATTTCTCGTCCACGTGTTTCCCGTAGTTCGCCCTTGCTCCGAACCGGAGTTGGTGGCGTGGTTATGCGCTCCTTGGAGATCCTGTCCCTCGTGATGGAAAAATTTGTCGTTACGAGAGTTCCTCTTTTTCTGTTTCTGCTCGGACGCGTTATCCTTTGCGGATGTTTTCATCGGCTTATGCTTTTCGGACATGATTTTTGTCTCCTCTTCGATGGTTATGAAGTCAGTGGCCTTATGGAGCGCATCCTGAATCTTCCGCGGTTTCTCGAGAGTTATCCATTTGCGGAACTTCGATTTATACCAGAGCGATTTCCTTAACGCGTCGATGGCGGCTTTGTCGCTGATTCCGCTGACCCTAGCAATGACGAGTTTGAATCTGCTCATAAAATCGCGGAGATTTCGTCCTCCATCTGCACCAAACTCCAGAGGTCGGCGTGTGGGAACCGAAATCCACCTAATGTCAAATAATCGTAAAAAAGGAAACTTCGGGAAAACCCTAAGTTTCCAGAGGAACCGGCTATCTGCAGAACCGCACAACGAAGATTAAGATAACAAGAAACTTAGAATTATTAAAAGAATAAACGAAAATCGAGAGCAAAGAGGTTCTTATTTCGAATCTGCGTTGAACTGGTACAAAGAGAGTAGCCGAAAACTTAAGAACGAAAAAACCCTAATTGAGACGCAGCTCGCTAACAGAAAACAGAAATATTCCTAATTGCTAATTTCTGGTGGTGAGAGCTCTGAATTTCGTGTGTCTTGCTTCTGCCCTAGACCTCCTATTTATATACTCCTCGCCTTGGTCATTCGGTCTTTCCATTTCGCCCAGATTCGACTATATCGGGAATTTTCCATTTTTCTCGATCCTTCCTTTTCTTCGGCAGAAATGTTCTATTTTTCTTCAAACCTTCCTTTTATCTTTAAACTTGACTTTAATTTTCCTCCTGCGAGTAAACCGTCAAAACGTTATCAAATCGGCGGGTTGGATTCCGTTGAAATCGCGAGATGGGTTTTTATCGCGTTTTAGGTCCTTCCGGGCCGTTTTGCGATAAATCCATTTTCCGACTTTTTACGGGATCGTCTCCTGATCTGACGTCGTTTTTAATAAATTACTCGATTTAACCGCAAGGTTTTACGATTTACTCGACTTTTTATTAAAAACACGTTTTTACGACTTACTCGACGTTTTTTTATCAAAAACGCGTTTTTATAATTTCAACGAGAAATCTCGAATAAATCGTATAGTTTAGGCAATGTTCGGTGTTTCGTTTAACCGTTGCCGTTTTATACGATTTCCTCGAGTTCTTTCCGAGAAAGCGAAGTTTTACGGTTTTTATCGTAAAACTCGAACGGTTAGTTGGATCGAGATGGAACGGGAGATGTTTCGGCCGTGGTTTAGAACGCGACCATGTCGAAAGACGTAAGTTTCGAATCGGGAATGCGGGAGATCGAGGCGCGAAATATCCAAGAAGTCTCTAGTTCGCCCATCGGCGAACTAAGCCGGGCCGGCTTAGTTAGCCGATGGGCGAACTAGTCGAGCATCTCCTAGTTCGCCCATCGGCGAACTAGAGAGAATCTCTTAGTTCGCCCATCGGCGAACTAAGACGGGCCGGCTTAGTTCGCCGATGGGCGAACTAGTAGAGCGTCTCCTAGTTCGCCCATCGGCGAACTAAGCTGGCTTGGCTTAGTTCGCCCATGGGCGAACTAGTTGTGACTAGTTCGCGTTTTACGGCTGTTTCGGTTTTTTGCGGTTTCGTAAAACGATTCTCGAGTTTTATAAAACGATCTTCGGATTTCATAAAACGATCTTCGAGTTTTATAAAACAAACTTTGAGTTTTATAAAACGATCTTCGAGTTTTATAAAATGATGTTCGAGTTTTATAAAACGATATTCGAGTTTTATAAAACGATCTTCGAGTTTTATAAAACGGCTTTTCAAGTTTTATAAAACGATCCTTGAGTTTTATAAAACGATCTTCGGGTTTCATAAAACGATCTTCAGGTTTTATAAAACGGCCTTTCGAGTTTTATAAAACGACTCTCGAGTTTTATAAGACGATCTTCGGGTTTTATAAAACGGCCTTTCGAGTTTTATAAAACGGTCTGCGAGTTTTATAAATGACTTTGAGTTTTATAAAACTACTCCTCGGGTTTTATAAAACTGTTCCTTTTGTATTTTTGCGGGGTGTTTTGGTTATTAATTCCGTCGTACCGATTTTGACCCCAACAGTTAGCCCCCCAGCTCGTAAGAATCGTGAGATTCTTGCGAGTGGATCGAGCTCGTTTGGCGAGTTTGGTGGAATTAGGCGGAACTTTAATGGCCAAAAGTCCAAAGATGAATAGTAAAATTCTTCCCTATAAGTATATGGAGTAAAATTTTGAATTCTATACTCCATCTTTCACAACTCATTCAAGAAATTTTTCTCTCCACTTTCTCTGAAGATCTTCAAACATGTTTTCAGGAAGAAAAACTCGTTCCTCAACTAGTTCCAATTTTCACAATTCCGAGGGAACGAGTTCGCAGCCTCCAGCCTCGGCTCCGAAAGAAGAGTATTCGTCCCCGTTAATCGATCCGGCGGACCTCGAAGCTTTTTGGGCGCTCGGAGACGAGTCGGGGTCCGCTAGGCCTGGAACTTGGATTCCAGCTTTGTCGGACGTCGATCAAAATTCCGGACGTCCGAGCTTGACGCTTTTTAACAGTATCGATTACATGCGTGAATTCTGCCGAGTTCCAGAGGCCGTCGAGTTTCGTTCCCCACTAGCTGGGGAACGCGACAGGGATGCGCCCGAGGGTTTTTTCACATGTTACAACATTTTCTTGCAACAGTGCCACTTATGGTTTCTGATCC
This sequence comes from Eruca vesicaria subsp. sativa, assembly GCA_932364175.1. NCBI lineage: Eukaryota > Viridiplantae > Streptophyta > Magnoliopsida > Brassicales > Brassicaceae > Eruca > Eruca vesicaria. The sequence continues at coordinate 59,182 of CAKOAT010098044.1, forward strand.
CGGAAATCATTGTTCATTACTTTCACAGGCTGGGACTATGGATCAGTCAATTGACTCCTCCAAGTTTAAAGCAACTCGTTGGTCTTTTGACGCTGAGTTACGAGCAGGGAATCACCCTTACCGTCGATCATCTCGAGGGTCTGTTAAAGCCCACAGGGCAATCGCGGAGGATCACTCTATGCCCTCGTGATGAAATTGTTACGGGCTGCTCAACGCTTTCTACTTCTTGGAAGAAAAATNAAGTTTAAAGCAACTCGTTGGTCTTTTGACGCTGAGTTACGAGCAGGGAATCACCCTTACCGTCGATCATCTCGAGGGTCTGTTAAAGCCCACAGGGCAATCGCGGAGGATCACTCTATGCCCTCGTGATGAAATTGTTACGGGCTGCTCAACGCTTTCTACTTCTTGGAAGAAAAATTTCTTCTACGTTCGTATCGACGGTGCGTCGGTTGAGGAGGGTAGCATTCCGCTTTTTACGACCACGTGGGGTCGGAGAGGTATGCGATTCGAGTTCACACGAATCCTCTTCTTATTATTATTATTATTATTATTATTTTATTTATTTATTTTTTAAATGACTTTCTGTTTTTCCGCAGTGACCAACCCTTTGCCTCCGTATCCCGCAGATCTTTTGGACATCACCACTTCTCTCAAACGTGGTGAAGTTGGTTGGTGCTTTTTTCTCCGCAACGTGTCCGTCAAGCGGTTGCCCTCTTCCGATCTCGACTTTTTGCAGATTCTCCGATTTACGAAGAGGATCCGTTTATCGGGGAGTTCATTCCGCATGTTCCCTCGATGGGGAGTGGCAAATCACGCTTCCGAAGGGATAAAAATCCGGTAATTGAAGACGATGACTCTTAGCGCGCGGCTTCTCCTGATAATATTCTCAAGGATTTTCTTGATAGTCAGGCAGAAGATGGCGTCTGGACGAAGGCGGGATCATCGACCTCCCATTTTCTGGACATTGACCATGATCAAGTTCCGGAGCTTATTAGGGGGTCTGAGATAGCTAAGGAGGTACGTGCGTTTATTGTTTTCTTTTTCGAGCAGTTTTTATGACATCGCTTATTTCTTCTCTTTGGTAGGGTTTCCTTATCATGAGCCGAGCCCTGGACAACCGCACTGCTGAGGCTCGCCTTGCCGAGTTTCGAGCGAACATGGCCGAAAAGGAAGTTGCTCGTCTTCGGGCAGAGGTCGAGGCCAACCAAGCCGAAGAAGTGGTTGCGAGGGAGGTTGCTCGCGTGAGGGATGAGTGCGCGACCAGGTCTCGTCGTGCCAAGGAGCTTTCTGACCAAAGGATTCGTCGTGCTCGTCGTGCGGGCAAACGAGAGGTTGCCGAGGAGATGAAGGCTCGTCGCGAGCGATTTGTAACCGGTTGTTCCGATGCGGAAGCTGTTCAACGAGCGCATGGTGATTATCGCGAATGTCGCGGGATCGTTCATGGGTTATCCCTGACTCAGAATGAAGGGTATTCGTTTGCTAAGGAATTCCCCGTGCGATGGGAAAACTTGGATCGGGAAAGAGATATGCAGTCCGAATTTTTTGACCTTAAGGCGCGCATGTGGGATCAATGGAATCCCGTCGTGGTGTCGCCGGATTCGGTCGAAGTCGGTCCTGGGATTTCGGACGTAGATGGTGAAGTCGATCAGCCTGTGTTTGATGACTTTGATGTGTGATGTTATTAGTTTTTTGATTTTGTCGTTGTTTTTTCGGGACTGGCCGTTGGTGGCTTTGAATCCCTACCGCTGGGCGGTGTGTACTTGGATGCTTTTAATAAGAAAATATTTTCTAAGTATGAAATTCGTTTTTTATGTTAGATGTAGAGGGAAGAATACGATTTGTCATCTCATACCTAACTCTTCGGTGTAAATCGTCCGATTCGTTAACTCGGGAGATTTCGATTTTCGCGAGTATTTAGATGTGGGCGAAGAGACATGCCTTTAGGATCTCGATTCATGCCTTGAGACGTTAGCGACCAGTGTAATGGGTTTAGGGCAATACCTAGGTTTACTTTCGGATTGGGGCTGTGTGATGACTAATCGGCTTTCGTTTTACCCGTTGCGATTTTAACCTGATTCCATACCGAGTTAGAATCCGCGATAGGTTCTCGGCATATACGATTCGTATGGTTGGAACCGAGCATCTCACCGGGAACAATTTCTAAGTTGCCCGGAAGTGCTGACCAAAAATTTGGATTTCTTTTATAGCGCGTTATTTTATCCTCGTCGGATGTATGCGGGCCGATAGGTCAGTGCGTTTGTTTAGGACGGCTACCGTGCTCGACGGGGCCAATCGCCAAGCGTTCGTGTTTTTATAGTCGCGGACGGACTTTGGGGAAATATTTTTCTTTGAGAGTTTAGGCGACGTCTCGCCAGTTCTTTCCGAAAATATTTTGATATGCGAGTTTTTATAAAAACGATTAAGTAGTTGTTACTGGGGAAGCGATTTTCCGGATTTGCGTTTTTCGATGGTAGCGGAGATATTCTAACTTTGTCTTTATTCGAAAAAATTTTGGTTACAAAGCTAAAAGAAATTTTGTAAAAACAATTTGGGAGTATACGAATACACGTATACTCACCCACTCCCCCCCCCCCCTCGTTTTGGAAGGGGGGATAACTGAACTCGTCTTTAGGCGAGCTGCCTACGTATTCCTTTCGGAAATCAGCCATCTCGTAGTTCTGATTGTTTGCGCGAGTGTGCTTACTCGGCTGTCGTAGACTTCTCGATCGCTTCACTCGCGGGTTCGATGTCTTTGTCCGGGATTGTCTCCTCCGGTTGGGTGGAAGCGATGGGTGCGGAAACTTCTGGTTTCTCGGCCGTTGCTTGCTTGGGGTCATTGTCTGCGGGCGGTGGCGTGACCTTTGCCCGTTTTGGTTTCACGATCACGACCACCAATTGCCTCAGCTTATGTTCGGCCAGGAAGCAAGATCGCGATTGTCTTTGGCATCCCCAAATTACTGCGACTCCCGTAGGCGTCGGGAATTTGATGCCTAAGTGATACGTGGACAGAACCGCCTTCATGGAATTTATCCAAGGCGTGCCCATAATCACGTTGTAGATAGCCGGGAAATCGACTACCGTGAAGTTAACGATTTTCATCACTTCTTTCGCGGCGACCGGTAGTCGGATTGATCCCAGGGTCATTGACGTTTCGCCGGAGAAACTAGTCAGCGGTTTTGGAATCGGCTCAACTTCCGAGAGGTCGATTCCCATGCGAGCTAGCGTGTTGCGGAAGATGACGTTGACCGTGCTTCCGGTATCAACCAGGATTCGAGCAACCTCTAGATCGCTTATCACCAAATCGATAACAATGGGATCGGCATGCGGTTGGTCAATTCCACCGGTTTCAGCATCGTCGAAAGAGATTACCCCTGTCGGAGAATCATCCGTCGGCACCTTCCAACTCGAGCCGGTTTCGGCTTTACGTTGGTAGGATTTTATTGACGAGACGGTGTCGTTAAAGTATGGCGATTCGCCGATGATCATGTTGATTTTTCGGCGGTTAGCATCGNGCATCGTCGAAAGAGATTACCCCTGTCGGAGAATCATCCGTCGGCACCTTCCAACTCGAGCCGGTTTCGGCTTTACGTTGGTAGGATTTTATTGACGAGACGGTGTCGTTAAAGTATGGCGATTCGCCGATGATCATGTTGATTTTTCGGCGGTTAGCATCGTTACCCTTCTCGTCTACTCTTCGTCCGCGTTTTTCGCTCGACTGATTTCCCTGAGGCGGTGTTTGCGTGTTTTTGTCATTCTTCGGGACGCGGTCCGAATCGCGGATGAGATCCTTGACACTGGCTATCTCAGAGAGCTCTCCCGCGACCAATTTTGCCGCAAGTCTGGCGCCGAGAACTTTGTAGTTCACGGTGGAATGACCACAGGTTTGGTGGAGAATTCTCATCGTAATTTGAATTTCTCGTCCACGTGTTACCCGTGGTTCGCCCTTCTTCAGCTTCGGGGTTAATGGCGTAGTTATGCGCCCCTTGGAGATCCTGTCCCTCGTGATAGAAAAATTTGTCGTTACGAGAGCTTCTCTTTTTCTGCTTCTGCTCGGACGCGTTATCCTTCGCGGATGTTTTCATCGGCTTATGCTTCTCGGACAGGATTTTAGTTTCCTCTTCGATAGTTATGAAGTCAGTGGCCTTATGGAGCGGATCCTGGATCGTCCGCAGTTTCTCGAGAGTTATCCATTTGCGGAACTTCGATTTATACCAGAGCGATTTCCTTAACGCGTCGATGGCGGCTTTGTCGCTAATCCCGCTAACCCTAGCCATGACGAGTTTGAATCTACTCATGAAATCGCGGAGAGATTCGTCCTTTTTGTGCACCAAGCTCCAGAGATCGGCGTTGGAGGTTTCCGGGTTAATGAACATCGAGTACTGCTTCAGGAATTACGAAGCCAGTCGACGGAAACTTTTGATCAAATTTCGCCTAAGTTTGGCAAACCATTCGAGCGCAGCTCCTTCTAGGTTTTCGACGAAGAGGCGGCAGTAGCCTGCGTCTTTTTCGTGGTCCTTGAGCTTGGCTCGTCCCATGGTGATATGGAACGCTTGCAGGTGCGCTTTGGGATCGGACGTCCCGTCGTAAGTTGGCACCTTAAGCTTTCCGGGATCGGGCAGTTTGATCTCAGTGATGCGGGCCGTGAAGGGGGTTTTCTGAGACTCGTACAGTAGCCGACCGATCTCGGGTGCGGCGCTGGTAGCGTGGTGAATCTGAGATTTCACCGCTTTTACCGCTGCGGCCGTTTTGGTGATGTATTCGCGGAGATTTCGAATCTCGGTCAGATCGCCAGCAGTTTTCCGACCTTGTCAGCGTTTGCTGCGAGTGACCGGAGATCGCTCCTCGGCGGTTTTTGCGTATCGCGCGAAGTCGAGTTCCCCTTCGTCTCCAGTAAAGGAACGTTCGGGAGACGACTCCGGTTGAGGACTGCGAGTTTTTCTTCTCCTAGGATGGACGTCGGCGTCTTCGTCTATGGAGTCGGCCTGGTCGCTCGTTTCCAAGTTGACCCTTTCGATGCCGTCGCCTTCGGTCTCATGTTCGCGCATAGGAGTTTTTTCCGATTCGTTCATTGTCGTGCCAGGGTTTTCTTTCCCGGAATCTTTTTACGGTAAGTTTCCCTGCTCGATTCTTGGACAATCCGTAGGAGCGCCGAAGTCGAGTCTCCTTCCGCGGATCTTAGTAGTTCCGCGGGGGCGAATCGCTCTGGTTCTTGCGGTTAGGGTACGACCCGTTTTGCGAGCGAACCAATGAGCTTTTCCTGCTCTTCCAATTTTTTATTAAACTCGGAAAGCATCTTTTCGATGGTCTCAGCGTTAGTGTTTGTAGCGTTAGCGCAGACGCATCTTTTGGTGGTGGTGTTTCAACGTTGTCGCGTTCGTTGCGAGTTTGGTTGTCACCAGTCATCGTTTCTTCGTTGGACATGTTGCGGCTACGGTGTAAGATAGATCCGACCTCCCCTCCTTCTAGCGCCAAACTGTGGGAACCGAAATCCACCTACTGTCAAATAATCATAAAAAAAGGAAACTTCGGGAAAACCTAAGTTTCCAGAGGAACCGGCTATCTGCAGAACCGTACAACGAAGATTAAGATAACAAGAAATTTAGAATTATTAAAAGAATAAACGAAAATCGAGAGCAAAGAGGTTCTTACTCCGAATATGCGTTGAACTGGTACAAAGAGAGTAGCCGAAAACTTAAGAACGAAAAAACCCTAATTGAGACGCAGCTCGCTAACAGAAAACGGAAATATTCTTAATTGCTAATTTCTGGTGGTGAGAGCTCTGAATTTCGTGTGTCTTGCTTCTGCCCTAGACCTCCTATTTATATACTCCTCGCCTTGGTCATTCGGTCTTTCCATTTCGCCCAGATTCGACTATATCGGGAATTTTCCATTTTTCTCGATCCTTCCTTTTCTTCCGCGGAAATCTTCTATTTTTCTTCAAACCTTCCTTNTTTCGTGTGTCTTGCTTCTGCCCTAGACCTCCTATTTATATACTCCTCGCCTTGGTCATTCGGTCTTTCCATTTCGCCCAGATTCGACTATATCGGGAATTTTCCATTTTTCTCGATCCTTCCTTTTCTTCCGCGGAAATCTTCTATTTTTCTTCAAACCTTCCTTTTATCTTTAAACTTGACTTTTATTTTCCTCCTGAGAGTAAACCGTCAAAACGTTATCAAATCGGCTGGTTAGATTCCGTTGAAATCGCGAGATGGGTTTTTATCGCGTTTTAGGTCCTTGCGGGCCGTTTTGCGATAAATCCATTTTCCGACTTTTTACGGGATCGTCTCCTGATCTGACGTCAATTTTAATAAATTACTCGAGTTAATCGCAAGGTTTTACGATTTACTCGACTTTTTATTAAAAACACGTTTTTTACGACTTACTCGCCGTTTATTATCAAAAACGCGTTTTTATGATTTCAACGAGAAATCTCGAATAAATCGTATAGTTTAGGCAATTTTCGGTGTTTCGTTTAACCGTTTCCGTTCTATATGATTTCCTCGAGTTCTTTCCGAGAAAGCGAAATTTACGGTTTTATCGTAAAACTCGAACGGTTAGTTGGATCGAGATGGAACGGGAGATGTTTCGGCCGTGGTTTAGAATGTGACCTTGTCGAAAGACGTAAGTTTCGAATCGGGAATGCGGGAGATCGAGGCGCGGAATATCCGAAAAGTCTCTAGTTCGCCCATCGGCGAACTAAGCCGGGCCGGCTTAGTTCGCCGATGGGCGAACTAGTCGACCATCTCCTAGTCCGCCCATTGGCGAACTAAGCCGGGCCGGCTTAGTTCGCCGATGGGCGAACTAGAGAGCATCTCTTAGTTCGCCGATGGGCGAACTAGTGTCTCCTAGTTCGCCGATGGGCGAACTAAGCTGGCTTGGCTTAGTTCGCTCATGGGCGAACTAGTTGTGACTAGTTCGCGTTTTACGGCTGTTTCGGTTTTTTGCGGTTTCGTAAAACGATTCTCGAGTTTTATAAAACGATCTTCGGATTTCATAAAACGATCTTCAAGTTTTATAAAACAAACTTTGAGTTTTATAAAACGATCTTCGAGTTTTGTAAAACGATCTTCGAGTTTTATAAAACGTTATTAGAGTTTTATAAAACGATCTTCGAGTTTTATAAAACGGCTTTTTGACTTTTATAAAACGATCCTTGAGTTTTATAAAACGATCTCTTCGGGTTTTATAAAACGGCCTTTCGAGTTTTATAAAACGACTCTCGAGTTTTATAAGACGGTCTTCGGGTTTTATAAAACTGCCTTTCGAGTTTTATAAAACGGTCTGCGAGTTTTATAAATGACTTTGAGTTTTATAAAACTACTCCTCGGGTTTTATAAAACTGTTCCTTTTGTATTTTTGCGGGGAGTTTTGGTTATTAATTCTGTCGTACCGATTTTGACCCCAACATGGTGTCGGAGGTTTCCGGGTTAATGAACATCGAGTACTGCTTCAGGAATTCCAAGGCCAGTCGACAGAAACTTCCGATCGAATTTCGCCTAAGTTTGGCGAACCACTCGAGCGCGGCTCCTTCTAGTTTTTCGACGAAGAGGCGGTAGTAGCCTGCGTATTTTTCTTGATCCTTGAGCTTGGCTCGTCCCATAGTAATCTGGAATGCTTGCAAGTGCGCTTTGGGATCGGACGTCCCGTCGTAAGTCGGCACCTTAGGTTTTCCGGGATCGGGCAGTTTGATCTCGGTGATGCGGGCCGTATAGGGCGTTTTCCGAGACTCGTACAGTAGCCGATTGATCTCGGGTGCGGCGCTGGTAGCGTGGTGAATTTGAGATTTCACCGCTGCGGCCGTTTTGGTGATATACTCGCGGAGGTCGCGCATCTCGGTCAGACCGCCAGCAGTTTTCCGACCTTGTTGGCGTTTGCTGCGAGTGACCGGAGATCGCTCCTCGGCGGTTTTTGCGTATCGCACGAAGTCGAGTTCCCCTTCGTCTCCAGTATACGAACGTTTGGGGGAAGACTCCGGCGGAGGACTTCGAGTCTTTCTTCTCCTAGGATGGACGTCAGCGTCTTCATCTGTCGAATCGGCCTGGTCGCTTGTCTCCAGGTTTACCCTTTCGATGCCGTCACCCTCGGTCTCCTGTTCGTGAGTAGGAGGTTTCTCCGATTCGTTCAGCGTCGCGTCAGGATTATCTTTTCCGGAATCCTTTTCCGGTATATTTTCCTGCTCGGTTCTGGGACGATCCGTAGGAGCGCCAAAGTCGAGCCTCCTTCCGCGGATCTTAGTAGTTCCGCGCGGGCGAATTGCTCGGGTTTTTGTGGTTAGGGTTTCCACCTCTTTCGCGAGCGAACCGATGAGCTTTTCCTGCTCTTTCGATTTTTTGTTAAACTCGGAGAGCATCTTCTCGAGGGTCTCGGCGTTAGCGTTTGTAGCGTTGGCCGCTGACGTACCTTGTGGTGGTGTTGTTTCAACATTATCGTGTTCGTCGCGAGTGTGGTTGTCACCAGTCATCGTTTCTTCGTTGGACATGTTGCGGCTTCGGTGTAAGATAGATCCGACCCCCCCCTCCTTCTAGCGCCAAACTGTGGGAACCGAAATCCACCTACTGTCAAATAATCGTAAATAAGGAAACTTCGGGAAAACCCTAAGTTTCCAGAGGAACCGGCTATCTGCAGAACCACACAACGAAGATTAAGACAACGATAAACTTAGAATTTAAAAGTGAATAAACGAAATTGAGAGCAAAGAGGTTCTTATTCCGAATCTGTGTAGAACTGGTACACAAAAGAGTGGCCGAAAACTTAAGAACGAAAAACCCTAGTTGAGACGCAGCTCGCTAACAGAAAACGGAAATATTCCTAATTGCTAATTTTGGGTGGTGAGAGCTCTGAATTTCGTCTGTCTTGCTTCTGCCCTAGACCTCCTATTTATATACTCCTCGCCTTGGCCATCCGGTCTTTCCATTTCGCCCAGATTTGACTAAATCGAGAATTTTCCATTTTTCTCGATCCTTCCTTTTCTTCCGCGGTAATCTTCTATTTTTCTTCAAACTTGACTTTTATTTTCCTTCTGTGAGTAAACCGTCAAAACGTTATCGAATCTTCGGGTTAGATTCCGTTAAGATCGCGAGATGAGTTTTTATCGCGTTTTAGGTCCTTCCGGGCCGTTTTGCGATAAATCTGTTTTCCGACTTTTTACTGGATCGTTTCCTAATCTGACATCGTTTTTAATAAATTCTTCGAGTTAATCGTAAGGTTTTACGTTTTACTCGACTTTTTATTAAAAACACGTTTTTTACGATTTACTCGACGTTTTTTATTAAAAACGTGTTTTTTATGATTTCGACGAGAAATCTCGAATAAATCGTATGTTTTAGGCAATGTTCGGCGTTTTGTTTAACCGTCGCTGTTTGATACGATTTCTTCGAGTTCTTTATCGAGAAAGCGAAGTTTTACGGTTTTTATCGTAAAACTCGAACGATAGGTCGGATCGAGATGGAACGGGAGATGCTTCGTCCGTGGTTCAGAATGCGACTGTGTCGAAAGACGTAAGTTTCGAATCGGGAATGCGGGAGAACGAGGCTCGGGACGTCCAGGAAGTTTCTAGTTCGCCCATTGGCGAACATAAGCCGGGCTGGCATAGTTCGCCAATGGGCGAACGAGTCGAGTCTCTCCTAGTTCGGCCATTGGCGAACTAAGCCGGGCCGGCTTAGTTCGCCAATGGGCGAACTAGTTGAGCATCTCCTAGTTCGCCCATTGGCGAACTAAGCCGGGCCAGCTTAGTTCGCCAATGGGCGAACTAGTCGAGTGTCTCCTAGTTCACGTTTTACGGCTTTTTCGGTTTTTTTGCGGTTTCGTAAAACGATTCTGGAGTTTTATAAAATGATCTTCGAGTTTTATAAAACGGCTTCTCGAGTTTTATAAAACGATTCGCGAGCTTTATAAAATGGCTTCTCGATTTTTATGAAACGATTCTCGAGTTTTATAAAACGATCTTCGGGTTTTATAAAACGGCTTCTCGAGTTTTATAAAACGATTCTCGAGTTTTATAAAACGGCTTCTCGAGTTTCATAAAATGGCTTCTCGAGTTTTATAAAACGGTCTGCGAGTTTTATAAATGACTTTGAGTTTTATAAAACGACTCTTCGGGTTTTATAAAATGGCTTCTCGAGTTTTATAAAACGGTCTGCGAGTAAAACCCGAAGAATCGTTTTATAAAACTCTAGGATCGTTTTATAAAACTCGAGGACCGTTTTATAAAACTCGAGGACCGTTTTATAAAACTCGAGAATCGTTTTATAAAACCCGAGGATCATTTTATAAAACTCGAGAATAGTTATATAAAACTCGAGGATCGTTTTATAAAATTCGAGAATTGTTTTATAAAACTCGAAGAATTGTTTTACAAAACTCGAGAATTGTTTTATAAAACTCGAGAATCGTTTTATAAAACTTGAGGATCGTTTTATAAAACTCGAGAAGCCATTTTATAAAACTCGAAGATCGTTTTATGAAACTCGAAGATCGTTTTATAAAACTCGAGAAGCCGTTTTATAAACCTCGAAGATCGTTTTATAAAACTTGAGAAGCCGTTTTATAAAACTCGAAGATCGTTTTATAAAACTCGAAGAATCGTTTATAAAACTCGAGAATCATTTTATAAAACTCGAAGAATTGTCTTATAAAACTCGAAGAATCGTTTTATAACACTCGAGAATCGTTTTATAAAACTCGAAGAATCGTTTTATAAAACTCGAAGAATCGTTTTACGAAACCGCAAAAAACCGAAACAATTCGTAAAACGCGAACTAGTCACGACTAGTTCGCCCATGGGCGAACTAAGCCGACCCGGCTTAGTTCGCCAATGGGCAAACTAAGAGGCGCTCAACTAGTTCGCCCATTGGCGAACTAAGCTGGCCCAGCTTAGTTCGCCAATGGGCGAACTAAGAGGCACTCGACTAGTTCGCCCATTGGCGAACTAAGCTGGAGTTTTGACCGCTTTCTCTTGTCGACAGCACTCTCGGACTGGCCCAGCTGAGTAAGCCAATGGGCGAACTAGGAAGCACTCGACTAGTTCGCCCATTGGCGAACTAAGCCGGCCCGGCTTAGTTCGCCGATGGGCGAACTAGAGATTTCCCGGATATCCCGCGCCTCGATCTCCAGCATTCCCGTTTCGAAACTTACGACACGGTCGCGTTCTGAACCACGGCCGAAACATCTCCTGTTCCATCTTGATCTGACTTATCGTTCGAGTTTTACGATAAAAACCGTAAAACTTCGTTTTCTCGATAAAGAACTCGAAGAAATCGTATACAACGGCAACAGTTAAACGAAACACCAAACATTGCCTAAACTTTACGATTTATTCGAGATTTCTCGTTGAAATCATAAAAACGTGTTTTTTAATAAAAAACGTCGAGTAAATCGTAAAAAACGTGTTTTTAATAAAAAAAAAGTCGAGTGAATCGTAAAACCTTACGATTAACTCGAGGAATTTATTAAAAACGATGTCAGATCAGGAAACAATCCCGTAAAAGTCGGAAAACGGATTTATCGCAAAACGGCCCGGAAGAACCAAAAACGCGATAAAAACCCATCTCGCGATCTTAACGGAATCTAACCCGAAGATTCGATAACGTTTTGACGGTTTACTCGCAGAAGGAAAATAAATGTCAAGTTCGAAGATAAAAGGCAAGTTTGAAGATAAATAGAAGATTTCCGCGGAAGAAAAGGAAGGATCGAGAAAAATGGAAGATTCCCGAAATACTCAAATCCGNTCTCGCGATCTTAACGGAATCTAACCCGAAGATTCGATAACGTTTTGACGGTTTACTCGCAGAAGGAAAATAAATGTCAAGTTCGAAGATAAAAGGCAAGTTTGAAGATAAATAGAAGATTTCCGCGGAAGAAAAGGAAGGATCGAGAAAAATGGAAGATTCCCGAAATACTCAAATCCGGCGAAATGGAAAGATCGAATCGTCAAGGCAAGGAGTATATAAACCAGAGGCGTAGGACATAAGAAGGGGACGAGTTTTCAGAGCTTTCACCACCAAACTTAGCATTTAGGCAATTTTCCGTTTTCGTTATCAAGCTGCATCTCAACTAGGGTTTTAGATTAGAATGCTAGAACTAGGAATTTGGCCGACGGCTCACGCAGCTAAGGTAACTCTCGTTGTAACCGTTCTTACGCGAATTCGGAATAAGAATCCTTCTTGCTTTCAATCTCGTTTTTATTTTTATATCTTTCAATTTATTCCTATTAATCGCGTTCTTGGTTACTTGTTGTTGGCTTTCGCAGAGATCCGGTTCCTCTGGAAAATTAGGGTTTTCCTAACTTTCCTTATTTAACGGAAATCGACAGGTGTGAATTTCGGTTCCCACAGTTTGGCGCTAGAAGGAGGGGGGGTCGGATTACTCTTACTCATAGCCGCAAAACGCTTGACCAAAACGATGTCTGGATGTATGAAAGACAAAGTCGCAACTCGCAAAAAGATGCTGGTAAAACAACTCCAGCAGCGACTACTCCTACAGCCAACGCTCGCGCAAACACTGTAGTACTCAACAAAATCGAAAACCTAATCGCGACTCTTCGCCACGAAAAGAGCAACAAAACAAGCTCACGATTTCTATCTCAGATCACTAAGGGAAACGATAAAATCTATCAAACTCCATAGTGTTTTTCTTATTTCCGAGTTGGACAAATCTCACGTGTTAAGCAAAAGACATTTTCCGAGAACCTTTCGTAAAAATAAAACTTGCTCTCCCAGAAACTGCAGAACAAACCGTAACTTACTCGCGAAATAAATCCTAGGATACTCGCGGAAAACCCTTGGCTGTTCGCGGAAAAATCCTTAGGTGACTCGCGGAAAAACCGTAGGTTATTCGCGGCAAAACCCTAGGTTGTCCGCGGAAAAACCCTAGGTTACTCGCGTAAAAAGCCTTAGGTTATTCACGGCAAAACCATAGGTTATTCGCGGCAAAACCCTAGGTTGTTCGCGGAAAAACCCTAGGTTACTCGCGTAGAAAGCCTTAGGTGACTCGCGGAAAAACCATAGGTTATTCGCGGCAAAACCCTAGGTTGTCCGCCGAAAAACCCTAGGTTACTCGCGTATAAAGCCTTAGGTGACTCGCGGAAAAACCGTACGTTATTCGCGGCAAAACCCTAGGTTGTTCGCGGAAAAACCCTAGGTTACTCGCGTAGAAAGCCTTAGGTGACTCACGGAAAAACCGTAGGTTATTCGCGGCAAAACTTTGGTTGTTCGCGGAAAAACCCTACGTTACTCGCGTAGAAAGCCTTAGGTGACTCGCGGAAAAACCGTAGGTTATTCACGGAAAAACCCTAGGTTACTCGCGGAGAAATCCCTAGGTTACTCGCGGAAAAACCCTAGGTTATTCGCGACAAAACCCTAGGTTGCTCGCAGAAGAACCTTAGGCTACTCGCAGAATTGGGCAATACTATCCAGCCGAAAAGACGGTGAGTTGGCCAAGCAACCTAGCTTGCCATCTTGGCGAGCTGACCGGCTTTCCACCTCGTCCTAGAGGCACTGAATTTTCCCCAAGGGTCCGCACAATCCAACTCATAGCTACGGTGAGCCTGTTCGTACTCTAAACAATAATCACACTGCTTTTTGTTTCGTCTCAATCGGACTTTCCGTTGAGATTCTACGACGAAAACAAGTCAACTCGACGAATCGAGATCACCCGCACCAAGCGTCTTAGCTCACCAAACGTAGAGCTAAACCAAGCGTCTTAGCTCGCCGAACGTAGAGCTAAACCAAGTGTCTTAGCTCGCCGAACGTAGAGCTAAACCAGGCGTCTTAGCTCGCTGAATGTAGAGCTAAACCAAGCGTCTTAACTCGCCGAATGTAGAGCTAAACCAAGCGTCTTAGCTCGCCGAACATAGAGCTGAACCAAGCGCCTAGCTCGCCCGAGAGACGCTGACTTTTCCCCAAGGGTTCTTACCATCCGGATCGCCACACGGCGAGCTGAAAGGGTTCACCCGACTTGCCCTACGTCGAGCTGAACCAATCCTCGAGTTTGTCTCTCGAGTCTTGATCGCGCAGATTCTCGTTTCGACTCAATCGGAATTTCCATCGGGATTTTACGGTAAAACCGCGAAGACTTGTTTCTTCGTATAAGTTTGAATCAATCATCTAAAACGGCAACGGTTGACTTAACACCAAAGTTGCCTAAACTATACGAGAAATCTGAACTCTCTAGACCCAATCTGGTTTTACGAAACTCTGCCACGCTAAGTCGAAAACATTCAATCATAAACCCGTGATTGATTTTTTTTTCGATATACAAAGCGCACTTTATCGGTCAAATAAAACCAGCAATACGAAGAAACAAGAACATGAGCTCCGATGGTTAAGTCTTCTCCCCGCTCCGATACTCTTGCTGGTAATTCGTCGAAGACCGGTAAGTCAAAAGACGAAGAACGAAGAATAGACGATCCGAAATCATCGATGAAACTAAAGCATAACTCGCAAACCGATCCAATCTCTCGTACAATCGAGAAACGATCGCCACGCATTCAAACATACTCATTTCCTAAAAGAAAGAGGGAGCTAGAGACGCTGACGTTGTCTTAAAACCGACTCGCTCCTAGAAGTTTTCGTATATCAGACATACTCCAAGTCATCTCCGATCCACCATGGTCTTTAATCGACCCGGATTGTCGATCATCCCAATCCTTCAAAAGAAACTCGTCTTTCTTCTTTCGCCGAACATTTTTCCTCGCATCAAGAAAACGCTTTCTAAAATAAGCGGAAAAATATTCGGACGATGCAACTCCTCGTCGAAATCATCCCAAAAGCAAACGACAATCTAAAAACCGTCTAAGGGCTAAATACTGATCCAAACTGTCTGGGAAATAATCTCGAGGACTATACAGCATCTCTCGTCGCAACCATGCGGTTAGAAAATCTCTCCGAAACTTCAGGGTTAAACTCGATAATTTGCTGAAGTCATAAAGATCTTCTCGAACTTGATAAAACAAGTGTCGTATAAGAATCGAAAAATTATACGAGAAATCTTTAGGCGTCAAAACAGTGCTATCATTTTCCGTCGAATCAAGTGAGTCACAGAATAATATCAAGAACATTTGTGGCAAAAGAAAAATCGAGAACACAAAGCAGCAATAGAGAACACGTCCTCCCTTCTCGCCGACTGGTCATATTGCTGATCATGTGATTCATTCCGTCCGAGAAACCCGCTAAAACATTTTGCGACTAGATCTTGGTGAAATAAATTTTGGTAAAACTCCACGAGTGACTCCGAAAAAACCATCACCGAAGAATCAAAAACTAAGCGGAAAGGTTTCTCAAAAAATCTGCGGAAACATTGTTAACCCAATGCGTCGTGTCGATTACTAAATTCATCCCCCGTTACTTACGCGAGAAATCTTTCATATGGTCAGGATCACGTCATAACGAAGTAACTTTCGAAAGTAAACATAACAGGTTTTGCGAAAAGTACTTTCCTTATAGCGAAAACCAAGCTATACGATCCGACACTGGGCGGCCAATCTAAACTTTGCCTCCTCGCGACATGATCTGAAAGATCTCACTCTTTAGCCCATCGGTTCACGAGCATCCGCTCTCATTCCTCTTGTTTACATCCGAGAATGAGACCGCCCCGCAAACGACTCTGCACGGGCTCTGCATCGAGCTTCTTAGGATCTGTCTCCCTCGAGTAAAAAAGAAACAACTTCCATACAAAGGAAAGTTTATACGAAACTTGCATCGTATAAATCAAACCTACAACGAAAAACGTTTTTTATAAACACGGGCATACTTGGCCTATCAAGCTTGACAATCGCTACTCGGCTATTGTCTGATCACGCTTCACTTCAATGCCAAGTTTACAAACCGATTCGACCTTTTCGATAGCACGAAAGTGTCGCGATCTAATCCTCTACCAAATACGACCTTGGCTGTGCGGATGAACACAACCTTCACGCCAAACCAATACATTCAACGGATAATGCGAACTTGTCGAAAATCGGCTAAGTTCTGTATCCTCGTACCAGAACTCCTAAAGCCGTACGAATCTCGGAAGGTCAACACTTCAAAAAGCACCGTAACGAAAAACGCTTCGTTTCGGAGAAACAACTTACGCGACCTCTCGGTCCTAATTGCTCTAGCACAAATCATAAAACTACCTAACAGGAATGTAAGTTTTAATTGCGAGTATCCGCAAACGAACCAAAGTTTTCCTGCAAAGCAAGGTTAAGACAAAACCCTTGCAACACCGTGCAACATCTTCGAGCCCGCAAACGTTCCGAACACGAAACGCGACATATAAAATAAAAACCAACTTTCGGCACTGCGAGACGTCGCAGACCCCCGGAGAATAGTTTTTCGACAAAAATACCTTCCTTGATAAAGTCATTTTCTTGGAAGACCTAACAGTCCGTCCACGACTATAAAATTACGCAAAACTTCTTAACGTACGTATCCTTCGCGAAGGCCAAAACAACGTAAACATCTATCGCCTAAAAAGTTTGTTGCTGATCACAACAAACTCGCAACAGTCCTAAACAAACTTAAGTTATCTCGCAGAGATAGCTCTCGAACACCCGACACAAGGGTAATAGCGCTATAAAAGATATCCAAACTTTTGGTCAGCACTTCCGGGCAACTTAGAAATTGTTCCCGGTGAGATGCTCGGTTCCAACCAGACGAATCGTATAAGCCGAGAACCTATCGCGGATTCTAAATCGGTATGGAATCAGGTTAAAATCGCAACCGGCAAAACGAAAGCCGACTAGTCATCGCATAGCCTCAATCCGAAAGTAAACCTAGGTCTTGCCCTAAACCCAGCACACTGGTCGCTAACATCTCAAGGCATGAATCGAGATCCTAAAGGCATGTCTCTTCGTCTATATCTAAACGCTCACTCGATTTACTAAACATCCTAAAACGGGCAAACGAACAAGGCTATACACTAAGGGAAAAAGGAATGCGAGACGACAACTAGCGGACCTCCCTCAATATCAACTCATTCATACGGATAAAAACACGCTTTTAAAAACGCAAACTGATTTTTAATAAAGCCGCAAAAGCGGCAGGGACTCAGAGCCGCACACGGCCAGTCCGAAAACTATAACGGCCACGCTCAGCCAGACCAAACGGCCTACGAGGCTAGTCTCAAGGCCGGCAAAGGTCAAGATGCCATCGACATCAATATGCTCGATAAACATATAACTAGACCGTAAAGGTCTTGNCTATAACGGCCACGCTCAGCCAGACCAAACGGCCTACGAGGCTAGTCTCAAGGCCGGCAAAGGTCAAGATGCCATCGACATCAATATGCTCGATAAACATATAACTAGACCGTAAAGGTCTTGCTGGGAAACAGGTCATACGAACCTTAACTCCGAAATGAACTACGAAAGGCTTGATCCCCTCAAAAGGGTACGTAGGTAGCCTTCACAAGGCGCAGCCCTAATCTTAAACCCTTTCCGCTCCCTGGAGAGTGGAAAGATCACTTTCAACGGACCTTTCCGACCATTAATTCCGCCTAACTTAACTAAGACTGGTTAACCACTCGCAAGAACCTTACGCTAAAGGCTCAAGATTCTTACGAGCTGGGGGGCTAACTGTTGGGGTCAAAATCGGTACGACGGAATCAACGGCTGAAACTCCCCACAGAAATATAAAAGGAATCGTTTTGTAAAACCCGAAGAATCGTTTTATAAAACCCGAGGATCGTTTTATAAAACTTGAGGACCATTCTATAAAACTCGAGAATCGTTTTATAAAACCCGAGGATCATTTTATAAAACTCGAGAATCGTTTTATAAAACCCGAGGATTGTTTTATAAAACTCGAGGACCATTTTATAAAACTCGAGAATCGTTTTATAAAACCCGAGGATCATTTTATAAAACTCGAGAATCGTTTTATAAAACTCGAGGATCGTTTTATAAAATTCGAGAATCGTTTTATAAAACTCAAAGAATCGTTTTATAAAACTCGAGAATCGTTTTATAAAACTCGAGAATCGTTTTATAAAACTCGAAGATCGCTTTATAAAACTCGAGGATCGTTTTATAAAACTCGAGAAGCCATTTTATAAAACTCGAAGATCGTTTTATGAAACTCGAAGATCGTTTTATAAAACTCGAGAAGCCGTTTCATAAAACTCGAAGATCGTTTTATAAAACTCGAGAAGCCGTTTTATAAAACTCGAAGATCGTTTTATAAAACTCAAAGAATCGTTTTATAAAACTCGAGAATCGTTTTATAAAACTCGAAGAATCGATTTATAAAACTCGAAGAATCGTTTTATAAAACTCGAGAATCGTTTTATAAAACTCGAAGAATCGTTTTACGAAACCGCAAAAAACCGAAACAAGCCGTAAAACGCGAACTAGTCACGACTAGTTCGCCCATGGGCGAACTAAGAGGCGCTCAACTAGTTCGCCCATTGGGGAACTAAGCTGGCCCAGCTTAGTTCGCCAATGGGCGAACTAAGAGTCACTCGACTAGTTCGCCCATTGGAAATAGTGTGAATCGTTAGAATACAGAACTTAGCCGATTGTCGACAAGTTTGCATTATCTGTTGAATGTATTGGCTTTGCGTGAAGGTTTTATTCAGCCGCACAGCCAAGGTCGTATTTGGTAGAGGATTAGACAACGACACTTTCGTGCTATCGATAAGGTCGAGTCGGTTCGTAAACTTGGCATTGAAGTGAAGCGTGATCGGAGGAGGGCCAAGTAGCGGTTGCCGAGCTTGATACGCCAAGTTTGCCCGTGGTTGTAGAAATTTTTTTTTTGTTTTAGGTTTGACTTATACGATGAAAGTTTCGTATAATTTTTCCTTTGTTCGTATGGAAGTTGTTTCTTTTCTACCCGAGGGGACAGAGCCTAAGAAGCTCGATGCAGAGTCCGTGCGGAGTTGTTCACGGGGTAGTTTCATTCTCGGACGTAACCGAGAGGAATGAGGGTGGATGCTCGTGAATCGAAGGGGTAAAGAGTGAGATCTTTCAGATCGTGGCGCGAGGGAGCAAAGTTTAGATTGGTTGCTCAGTGCCGGATCGTATAGCTTGGTTTTCGCTATAAGGAAAGTACTTTTCGCAAAACCTGTTACGTTTACTTTCGAAGTTACTTCGTTATGACATGATCCTGACTATACGAAGGATTTCTCGAGTAAGTAATGGGCGATGAATTTAGTAAATCGGCACGACGCATTGGGTTAACAATGTTTCCGCAGATTTTTCGAGAAACCTTTCCGCTTAGTTTTTGATTCTTCGGTGATAGTTTTTTCGGGACACTCGCGGAGTTTTACAAAAAGTTATTTCACCGTGATCTAGTCGCAAAATGTTTTAGCGGGTTTCTCGGACGGAATGAATCACATGATCAGAAATAGGATCAGTCGGCAAGAAGGGAGGATGTTCTCTATTTGTTCTTTGTGTTCTCGATTTTTCTTTCACCGAAAACGTTCTTGACATTATTCTGTGACTCACTTGGTTTGACGGAGAATGAGATCACTGCTTCGATGTCTAAAGGTTTCTCGTATCATTTTTCGATTCGTATACGACACTTGTTTTATCAAGTTCGAGAAGATCTTTATGACTTCGGCTAATCATCGAGTTTCACTCTGAATTTTTGAAGATATTTTCTAACCGCATGATTGTGACGAGAGATGCTGTATATTCCTCGAGATTATTTCCCCGATGGTTTGGATCAGTCTTTAGCGTTTATACGGATTCGGATGATCGATAATCCGGGTTGGTTAAAGACCGTGGTGGATCGGCGATGACTTGGGGTATGTCTTATTTACGAAAATTTCTAGGAGCGAGTCGGTTTTAAGACGACATCAGCATCTCTAGCTCCTTCTTTCTTTTAGGAAATGAGTACGCTCGAGTACGTGACGATCGTTTCTCGGTTGTACGAGAGATTGGATCGGTTTGCTATTTATGCCTCAATGGTTAGACAACAATAGATCAAGATAGAAAAAAATTGCTTACGACTTAGCATGCTAGACTACCCTCTAAATTCAAAGTTCTCTAGGTTTTACGGCAGTTTACAAGACGTTTTCATTTCTTACTTACGAGAAATTAGAAGTCTAATAAAAATTTTCAAATCGGTCATACCTTAACTTTATTGACGATTTGGGATTGTCTATTCTGCGTTCTTCGTCTTTTTACTTACCGGTCTTCGACGAATTACCAGCAAGAGTATCGGAGCGGGGAGAAGACTTAACCATCGGAGTTCATGTTCTTGTTTCTTCGTACTGCTGGTTTTATTTAACCGACTAGGTGCGCTTTGTATATCGAAAACTCAATCACATGTTAATGATTAGATGTTTTCGACTTAGCATGGCAGAGTTTCGTAAAACCGGATTGTGTTTAGAGAGTTCAGATCTCTCTTATAGTTTAGGCAACTTTGGTGTTAAGTCAACCGTTGTCGTTTTAGACGATTGATTCAAACTTATACGAAGAAACAAGTCTTTGCGGTTTTATTGTAAAATCCTGATGAAAATTCCGACTGAGATGAAATGAGAATCAGCGCGATCAAGACTCGAGAGAGAAACTCGAGCATTGGTTCAGATCGACGTAGGGCGAGTCGGGTGAACTCTTTCAGGTCGCCGTGTGGCGATCTGGATGGTAAGAACCCTTGGGGCAAAGTCAGCGCCTCTTGGGCGAGCTAGGACGCTTGGTTTAGCTTTTCATTCGGCGAGCTAAGACGCTTGGTTTAGCTCTACGTTCGGCCAGCTGAGCCAGCTGGCTCAGCTCTACGTTCGGCGAGCTAAGACGTTTGGTTTGGCTCTACGTTTAGCGAGCTAAGACGCTTGGTTTAGCTCTACGTTCGGCGAGCTGAGACGCTTTGTTCAGCTCTACGTTCGGCAAGCTAAGACGCTTGGTTTATCTCTACGTTCGGCAAGCTAAGACGCTTGGTTTAGCTCTACGTTCGGCGAGCTAAGACGCTTGGTTTAGCTTTTCATTCGGCGAGCTAAGACGCTTGGTTTAGCTCTACGTTCGGCCAGCTGAGCCAGCTGGCTCAGCTCTACGTTCGGCGAGCTAAGACGTTTGGTTTGGCTCTACGTTTAGCGAGCTAAGACGCTTGGTTTAGCTCTACGTTCGGCGAGCTGAGACGCTTTGTTCAGCTCTACGTTCGGCGAGCTAAGACGCTTGGTTTATCTCTACGTTCGGCAAGCTAAGACGCTTGGTTTAGCTCTACGTTCGGCGAGCTGAGACCCTTGGTTCACTTCTACGTTCGGCGAGCAGAGACGCTTGGTTCGGGTGATCTCGATTCGTCGAGTTGACTTGTTTTCGTTGTAGAATCTCCACGGAAAGTCTGACTGAGACGAAACGAAAAGATGTACGGTCGAGATTGGAATAGGATCAGGCTTAAGATCCCGAGAATCGTGTCCAACTCGCCATTTGGCGTGCTGGTCAAACCTTCACACGTTGAGATTTCTCCGATTAGGTTATGGGGTTTGATTGGTTTTATTGTTGCCCTTTTGTTTAGACGGAGAAATCGCGAGCTCGTTTCGTGCTCTTTCCATGGTGAAGAGTCGCGATTAAGTTTTCAATTTTATTAATTACTATAGTGTTTGCTTGAGCGTTGGCTATAAGAGCAGTCGCCGCTAGAGTTGTTTTACCAGCGTTTTTGCGAGTTACGACTTTGTCTTTCATATATCCAGACATCGTTTTGATCAAGCGTTTTGTGGCTATGAGTAGAGTAATCCGACCCCCCCTCCTTCTAGCGCCAAACTGTGGGACTGAAGATCACCCCTGTCGATATCCGTCAAGTAAGGAAACTTTGGAAAACTCTAATTTTCCAGAGGAACCAGATAAATGCGGAAAAATATGAAAAACGTAATAAAATGAATTTATAGAGAAAATAGATCTTATTTCGATTTCGCGTAAGAGCGTTGTGATCATTACAAGAGTTTACAAAGGCTTTGGCCGCATGGGCCATCAGCGAGTTATCAACATAAAAACCCTAAACCTAGTCAAGTCGCAGCTCGATAACAAAAGACAAAAAAGATAAGAAAAAGAGAGCTTGATTGATTTCGGACGGAACCTTATGAAAGGCTGCCTACGTACCCCTTTCTAGGATCAATTCGAATGTAGTTCAGTTGATAGAGCTGGACCAGAGATCGAACTGCCTAGGCGAGTTCGTCTAGTAATTGAGCGCCAGTCATAGAAACTGAACTTGTCGAGAAAATGCCTAAGTTTCTAAGTGCGGAAAATTCTAAGTCTAGAAAAGTTGTAAAAGTCAAAGATGAGAGCTCTGAAAATCGTCCCTTTTCTTCTGCCCTATGCCTCTTGCTTATATACTCCCTTCCTAGGCGGTTTAGTCTTTCCATTTCGCCCAGATTCGACTTTATTGGGAATCTTCCATTTATCTTGATCTTTCCTTTTTTCCCGCGGAAATCTTCTATTTATCTTCAAACTTGCCATTATCCTTCAAACTTGATATTTATTTTCCTTCTGCGGATAAATCGTCAAAACGTTATCGTATCTTTGGGTTAGATTTTGTTAAGATCGCGAGATGGGCTTCTATCACGTTTTAGGACTTTCCGAGCCGTTTTGCGATAAATCCATTTTGCGACTTTGTACGAGATCGTTTCCTGATCCGACGCTACTTTTAGTAAATTCCCCGAGTTAATCATAAAGTTTAGCTGTGTTCGTTTGGTGTTTCGTTTAACCATTGCCGGTTTATAAGATTTCCTCGAGTTCTTTTCGAAAAAACAAATTTTTCCATTTTTATCATAAAACACGAACGATAGGACGGATCGAGAAAAAACGAGAGACATTTCGACCGTGGTTCGGAACATGATCGTGTCGGAGATCGAGGCTCGGGATGGTTGGCTCGACGTACGGTGAGCCGAACCGGACCGGTTCAGCTCGCCGTCCAGCGAGCTACCCGAGAAGCTTCTAGCTCGCCGTTCGGCGAGCTAGTGTGGACGTGACTAGCTCGCGTTTTACGGCGGTTTCGGTTTTTTGCGGTTTTGTGCTTAACTCGGACGATCGCGTAATCGACGTTTGTTTCGGTCTTCCGAGATAACGATCTTCCGAGTTTTCCGCGGATTTCCTTTATTTAGAAATCTCTTTTGGATTTATAAAATGATTTCCCGAGTTTTATAAAACGGTTTCTAGAGTTTATAAAATGATTTCTCGAGTTTTATAAAACGATTTCTCCAGTCTTATAAAACGATTTCTCGTGTTTTATAAAACGGTTTCTAGAGTTTTATAAAACGATTTCTCGTGTTTTATAAAACGATTTCTTGAGTCTTATAAAACGATTTCTCGTGTTTTATAAAACGAGTTCTCAAGTTCTATAAAACGACTTCTTGAGTTTTATAAAACGATTTCTCGAGTTTTATAAAATGATTTCTTGAATTTATAAAACCTATTTTTATTTTTACTTTTGCGGAGACTTTTAGCCATTGATTCCGTCGTGACCGATTTTGACACCAACAGGTTTCTACTGCTGGCAAATTGCTCCACGAACTTATCGCTGAGTTGTGCGAAGGACCTTATTGATTTTGTTGGGAGATTGACTTACCACTGAAGGGAAGGACCAATCAGGGTTGAGCCGAAGGCTCTGCACATGGCAGGTTCCCTGAGTTCTCGGGGGACCGTGGCTGTCCACATTCGTTGCTTGTAGAGGGCCACGTGGTTGTCCAGATCGCTTGTCCCGTCGTAGGTCTTCATGGTAGGGAAGGAGAATTTCCTTGGCATCTCGACTGAAGCGATTTCTTCCACGAAAGGCGTGTCGGAGTAGAAGTTGGGGTCGCTCCTTCTGATGGGGGGAGCTACGCCTAGGAACTTTCCCACCATCAAATGGATGGTGTTTAATTTCTCGGAGAACATCTTCTCGAGATACGCCACGGTGGCTGGATCTGATATCAAGGGGTCGTCGGGTGAGTATTCCTCGTTCTCCATGTTTGAGTCGCTACTGAGGTTCATCTGTGTCCTCCTTGTTGTAGTTTCCTTGCCCTCAGGTTCCTTATTGCTACGAGCCGTACGCTGAGTTGCTCCTTCCTCGTTGGTAGGAGTATCGAGGGAGGTCATGGTTCGAACTCGGGTTCGGATCCTTTGGCGCTTGTTGCCGTTCTTCCGAGATCTTGGTTCTCCTCTTGGAGAAGGTGACTTTCGGCTTCGACTGCTCCTACCTCTCTGCGCTTCGTTGCAGTTGTTGAGTATGCTCGTTGAGTTTAGCTTTTAGGATTTGAACTTCTTGGAGAAGCTCTAGGCTGTCGCCGGCTGTTCCTCGAGCCTCGTGGAGCTCAGTGATTTCTCCTCGAAGGGTGTTGAGCTGATTGATGAGCTCGGCTTCTCTCGGAGTAGCTCTGGTGGGTTCGACTGAGTGTTCTTGTGTCATCGTCACGTAGTTGGATTCCTCCCCTCCCTCTAGCGCCAAGATGTTATGGTATTTTTTGTAGGGTAGTTAGTACTATGGAACACGAGAAGGTTCGTACGAAGATAGAGAGAAGCGAGGATGTTTGTAAGAGGTAAGGAGAAATCAAGAGAAAAAAAGCAAGATAAAATAGAGAAGGAGACATGTTATTGAGTAATCAAACGGGGGCTACAATGTCTTGGTGTATGAACCCTAATTCTAGCCGCCTAGATCTAGTCTCTCAATCTCCAAGTGTCGTTCCCTTATTCTAGGGTTTGGGTTCCCCTTATATAGATGTAGATTTCGGCTTGCATTAGGTTAAACTCTTCCATATTGGCGAATATGGGAGAGTTTCCATGTACAGAGAACTTCCATTTTACTCAAGGGTCGATTTTGGAACAAGGGTCGGGCCTGGGGAACCTTAAGGCAGGGTGCGGGCCCTGGGTCCCTTCAGAGCTGGGGTCTAGAGGCCGGTGCCTAGCCCGGGGGCTGGAGGAATCTGGTTCCTGGATATTTTTTCCCAACAATCATCACTTAGTTGGATTACTCCCAACCCTCCTTCTAGCGCCAAACTGTTATGGTATTTTTGTGTATGGTCGTTTTAGTACTTCGGAACACTAGGAGGTTTGTATGAACAAAGAGAAACCAAGAGTATTTGTATGAAGTAAAGAGAAATCAAAGTGAAGCAAATAGAGAAGGAGACGTATTATTGAATAATCGAAGGGGGGCTACAAGGTTTGGTGTATAAACCCTAATTTTAGCCGCCTAGATCTTGTCTCTCAATCTCTAATGTGCCCCTTATTCTAGGGTTTGGGTTCCCCTTTTATAGGTGTAGATGTCAGCTCGCATTAGGTTAAACCCTTCCATATTGGCGTATACTGAAGAATTCCCTTACGTGGAGAACTTCTATTTTATCCAAGGGCCGGCTTTTGGAGCAGGGGTCGGGCCCGGGGAGCCTGGATGTAGGGTACGAGCCCTGGGTCCCTTCGGAGCAGGGGTCTAGAGGTCGGTGCCCAGCCCGACAGCTGGAGGAATCTGGTGCCTGGATATTTTTTCCCAACACTTACTTCATGGGCATCTGAGGAGGAAGTGAGATCAGCTTTGTTGATGATAAATCCGGAGAAAGCCTCAGAACCGGATGGAATGACTATTGGGGTCAAAATCGGTTAGGACGGAATCAATGACCAAAACTCTCTGCAAAGTTATTAATGGATTTATAAAACACGAAAAAGCGTCAAGGAGAATTCTAAGGACTTTCCGAACAAAGGAACTCCGCAAACTTAGCAATCGTCATTCTGGAAATCATCAGAAAATCGAACAAAAACACCCACGGTTGTCCAACCAGCCAGCTTAGCAAGATCGGCTGTAAAGAATGATTCACCAAAACGGAAAGGTTGTCCGAGACCGTCCAGCTCGCCAAGGTGGCGAGCTGGCCGAGCCCAACCAGCTCGATGTCTTGGTGATCTGTACCGTCCCGTCCAGCTCCCTAGCTTGGCGAGCTGAACCATCTCGTCCAGCTCGCCGTCTTGGCGAGCTGAACCACACCGTCCATCTCGCTAAACCGGCGATCTGACCATCCCAAACCTCACCATCGGCATTTCCCGGGAACAAGGCATACATCCCTCGACTTGATCGTATTCTGAACCATGATCGGAACATCTCTCGTTTTGTCTCGATCCGTCTTATCGGTGGGCTTTTACGATAAAAATGGCTAACGACTTGTTTTCTCCTAAAAACCCGAGTAAACCATATAAAACGGCAATGGTTAGACAAAAAACTGAACATTTCAAAATATAGGAATGACTGGAGATGTCTTATAAAAACAGCATCATATCGTGAAACGATCCCGTTTAGAATCGTAAAAGGGTTAAGGTGCAAACGGCCCGAAAGGTCCTAAAAGGTGATAAAGGCCCACTTGTGACTTTAGACGGAGACCAATCCAAAGATACAATGACGGTTTATCCGTTTATGTGCAGGACGAAGATAAATGTCAAGATCGGAGAAAAATGGAAGTTTTTCAAGATAGAAATGGAGATCGAGATAGATGGAAGATTTTCGAAGAATACGAAACAAGGTGGAAAAGGAAAGACTAAATCTCCTAGAAGAGGAGTATATAAGCATAAGGTCGAGGCCAAGAAGTACACATGATTTTTCAGAGCTCTCATCACATAGAAATACTTAGCATTTTGGCAATTTTCCGTTTTTGTTATAGAGCTGCGTCTCAACTAGGGTTTTAGTCTTAGGTTGCTAGACTCTTGTAGCCAAGGCTTTACCTCGCTGTCGACTCTTGTAGCCAAGGCTTTACCTCGCTGTACCGCTCTTACACTGATTCAGAATAAGAAACCTATTTGCTCTCTATTTCGAATTTTACATTGTCTTTACTGTTATTTTTGTACTTTGATTGCTTGGCTTGTGGTTTAGCAGATATCCGAGACCTCTGGGAAATTAAAGTTTTCCCTAAGTTCCTTAATCAACAGAAATTGACAGTGCGAATTTTGGTTCCCACAGTTTGGCGCTAGAAGGAGGGAGGGTTACAGATCTATCTAACTCTCAGACCACATCACACTCGATCGGATACGATGACAGAAGAACAACCGACTCAAGTCAACGAAAACGTTGAAACTCAAACTCCAACAGCAAACGCGACTACAGTTAACGCTGGAGCCAACATTACGTCGCTGCAGGACGTACTCTCCGCCTATCGAAAGAAGAGGGATGAGCAGTGTTGGTGTCATAATCGGTCACGACGGAATCAATGGCTAAACGTCTTTGCAAAAATAAAAATACGTTTTATAAAACATGAGAAGTTGTTTTATAAAATTCTAAGGACTTTCCGAACAAAGGAAATCCGTGGAAAACTTGGAGATCGTCATCTCAGAAGAACGAACGAAACAATCGCCGATTACACGATTGCCCAAGATAAGTGAAAAACCGCATCCGCCATAATTCGCGAGCAGGTTTGACCGAACCAGTTCAACGTACGACGAGCCAAACTAGCCGGTTCAGAACATGATCGAGCGGACCGTCCTGAGACTTGATCTCCCGCATCCTTGATGTAAGGCGTACGTCCTCCGATTCGATCATGTTCTGAACCATGGTCGAAACGTCTCTCATTTCGTCTCGATCCGTCTCACCGTTCAAGTTTTACTATAAAAATCGTAAAAGTCTTCTTTCCGCGTAAAGTTCGGGAAGATTGTATAAAACGGCAACGATTATATGGAAAATCATACATTGTCAAAATATACGATTAACTCGAGAAATCTTATAGAAACGGAATCGTATCAGGAAACGATCTCGTCTAAAATCGTAAAATGGTTTTTATCGCAAAATGGCTCGGACAGCCCTAAAACGCGATGAAAGCCAACTCGTGACTTTAAACGACGTCTAGCCCAAAGATACAATGACGGTTTGATGATTTACTCGCATAAAGAAGATAAATGTCAAGTTTGAAGATAAATAGAAGATATCCGCAAAGAAAATGGAAAGATCGAGATAAATGGAAGAGTCCCGATAAACTCGAATCTGGGAGAAAAGGAAGGACAAAACCGCCTAAAGAGGGAGTATATAAGCAGAAGGCCAAGGAAAGAAGAGGAGGACGAGAATTTTGAGAGCTTTCACCACCAAAATTTAGCATTTAGGAAACTTTCCGTTTTTGTTATCGAGCTGCGTCTCAACTAGGGTTTTAGTCTTAGATTGCTAGAACTAGGAATCTCTTCGTTGGCTCACGCAGCTAAGGCTTACTCTTTCTGTACCGTTCTTACGCAAATTTGGAATAAGACTCCTTCTTTCTCTTAATCTCGTTTTTCATACTTTAACTTTACTCTCATCGTGTTCTTGATTGCTTGTGTGCGGTTCCGCAGATTAGGGTTTTCTCTAAGTTCCTAAATTTACGTAAAATAGACAGGGGGTGAATTTCGGTTCCCACAGTTTGGCGCTAGAAGAAGGGGGTATCGGCTTTATCTTACATTCAGGCCGCAGCACGCTCAATCGAGAATCGGTGACAGAAGAACAACCAACTCGCGTCGATAGCGACAACGTTGACAATACACCAGCTCCCGATGTGTCCATGGTTAATGCTAACGCTAACACCGAGGCCGTCGAGAAGATACTTTCCGATTTCAACAAAAAGTCGGAGGAACAAGAAAAGCTAATTAGTTCACTCGCAGAACAGCCTTAACTGCGAGAACCAGGGCAATTCGCCCCCGCAGAACCACTAGGATCCGCGGAAGAATGCTCGATTTCGGGACCTTTATGGAACCCCCCATAACCGAGCAGGGAAGTCTTCCAGAGCAAAACTCCGAAAAAGATAACCCTGACGCGACGCTGAACGAATCGGACAAATCTCCTACTCGCAGACAGGAGACCGAAGAAGACGGTGTCGAAAGGGTCAACCTAGAAACAAGCGACCAATCTGATCCGTCGGGTGAAGATGCAGACATCCATCCGAGGAGGAGGAAAGACCGCAGTCCTCACCCAGAATCCTCTCCCGAGCGTTCTCTTACTGAGGACAAGGAGGAACTCTACTGCGTGCAATGCGCAAAAACGGCCGAGGAACAATCTCGTGTTACTCGCAGATAACGCCGACGAGGTCGGAAAACTGCTGGCGAACTAACAGAGATTCGCGATCTCCGCGACTACAATAATCAACCGGCCGCAGCGGTAAAAGCGGTGAAATCTCAAATTCACCATGCTACCAGTGTCGTGCCCGAAATAGATCGACTGCTATACGAATCTCGGAAACTGCCTTTCATGGCTCGCATCACCGAAGTCAAGCTACCCGATCCTGGAAAACTCAGAGTGCCGACCTACGACGGAACAACCGATCCCAAAGCGCACCTGCGGGCCATCCAGATCACCATGGGACGAGCCAAGCTCAAGGATCACGAAAAAGATGCGGGCTATTGCTGTCTTTTTGTCGAAAACCTAGAAGGAGCAGCGCTCGAGTGGTTCGCCAATCTTAAGCGGAATTCAATCAGGAGTCCGCCAGCTTGCTTCTGAATTCCTGAAGCAATACTCGATGTTTATAAATCAGGAAACTTCCTACGCCAACCTTTGGAGCTTACCCAAAAGGAAGACTAACCTCTCCGCGACTTTATGAGCAAGTTCAAACTTATCATGGCTAGGGTTAGAGGAATAAGCGACAGAGCCGCCATCGATGCGCTTAGGAAATCTCTCTGGTTCAAGTCGAAGTTTTGAAAGTGGATAACTCTCGAAAAACCGCGGACGATCCATGAAGTGCTCCACAAAGCTACCGATTACATAACAATCAAAGAGGAGACTAAAATCCTGCATGAGAAGCAAAAGCCGGCAAAAACGTCCGCAAAGGACATCGCGTCCGAACAGAAGACGAAAAAAAACCCTCGTAATGACAAATTCGTCCATCATGAGGGACATAATCTCCAAGGAGCGCAAAACTACGCTGTCAGTTCCGGATCAAAACAAGGGTGAACAACAGGGAACATGTGTTCAAGGAATCCGAATTACAACAAAAATTCCTTCTGCGATCTCCACCAAACTCGCGGGCACTCAACCGTGAACTGCAAAGTTGTCGGCGCAAGACTGGCTGCAAAATTACTCGCGGGAGAACTCCCTGAGATATCCAGCGTGAAGGACCTCATCCGCGATTCATATCGCCCGCTGAAAAAATATAAGAACTCGCAAGCGGAAAATCCGCCTCAAGGGAACCAGCCGGGCGAGAAGCGCATACGAAGACAAGACAAGAAAGGTAAGGACGCTAACCGCCAAAAAATCAACATGATCATCAGCGAATCACAATACTACAGCGATACCATCTCGTCCATCAAGTCCTACCAACGGAAATCCGAAACCTGTCTAGTTGGAACGTACCATCAGATAACACTCCAAAGGGAGTAATCTCTTTCGATGATAGAGAAACCGGCAGAATCAACCAACAACACGCTGATCCTCTCGTCATCGACTTAGTCATAAGTGAATTAGAATTCGTTCGAATCCTGGTCAACACCGGAAGAACCGTCAACATCATTTTCCGCAACACGCTGGCGCCCATGGGAATCGATTTATCGGAGATAGAGCCAATACCAAAGCTGTTGAACAGCTTCTTTGGCAAAACGGCTATGACTCTAGGATCGATCCGACTTCCAGTTGCCGCGAAAGATGTGACAAAAATCGTCAATTTTGCAGTCGTCGATTCCCCAGCTATCTACAACGTGATCATGGGCACGCCTTGGATAAACTCCATGAACGCGGTTCTGTCGACGTACCACTTAGGCATCAAGTTTCCGAACCCTTCCGGATTCGTGGCAATCTAGGGATGCCAGAGACAATTGCGATCTTGCTTTTTACCTGAACATAAGCTAAGGCAATTGGCCGTCGCAATCGTGACACCGAAACGGGCGAAGTTAACTCAACTTCCCGCGGAAAATGACTCAAAACCAGTAGCGATCGAGAAGCAACAAGCTTTCAAACCCATCATATCTACCCAACTGGAGGAGACAAACCCGGACCAAGACACCGATCCAGCGACTAAAGAGATCGAGAAGTCTGCGACAGCCAAGTAAAAACACTTGCACCAACAATCAGAACTACGAGATGGCTTCATTTCCGAAAGGAATATGTAGGCAGTGTGGGAACCGAAATTCGCACTGTCAATTTTCCGTAAAATATGGAAACTTAGGGCAAAAACCCTAATTCTCCTGAGGTCCCGGATCTCTGCGGAAATCACTAAAACAAACGAATTTAGAGGAATATGGATGAACAACAAAGAACAAAGAGATAAGAAATCGTAAGAAAGCTTTTATTGAATAAGAATCGACAACTGTTACAAGTAGAATTGAAGAAACTTAGACGTTGAAACGTTCTAAGGATCAGAATTGCTAGTCTAAACGCTAAGTCCTAAATTCTAAGCTAGCAGCCGTCTCTTCTAGGTCTTATTTTCGTCCCTTGCTTTTTCCCTAGACCTCCTCTTTATATACTCCTTGTCTTGGCAATCCGATATTTCCATTTCGCCCAGATTTGACTTAAATCGGGAATTTTCCATTCTTCTCGATCCTTCCTTTTCTTCTGCGGAAATCTTTTATTTCTCTTTAAACCTTCCTTTTATGTTCAAACTTGACTTTTATTTGCCTTCTGCGAGTAAACCGTCAAAATGTTATCAAATCTGCGGGTTAGATTCCGTTAAAATCGCGAGATGGGTTTTTATCGCGTTTTAGGTCCTCCCGGGCCGTTTTGTGATAAATCCGTTTTCCGACTTTTTACGGGATCATTTCCTGATCTGACGTCATTTTAATAAATTTCTCGAGTTAATCGTGAAGTTTTACGATTTACTCGACTTTTTTATTAAAAACACGTTTTTTACGACTTACTCGGCGTTTTTTATTAAAAGCGCGTTTTTTTACGATTTTAACGAGAAATCTCGAATAAATCGTATAGTTTAGGCAATGTTCGGCGTTTCGTTTAACCGTTGCCGTTTTATACGATTTCCTCGAGTCGTTTCCAAGAAAACGAAGTTTTACGGTTTTTATCGTAAAACTCGAACGGTAAGTCGGATCGAGATGGAACGAGAGATATTTCGATCGTGATTTAGAACGCGACCTTGTCGAAAGACGTAAGTTTCGAATCGGGAATGCAGAAATCGAGACGCAGAGTGTTCGGGAAGTTTCTTAGATCGCCGATGGGCGATCTAAAGAGTGACCCTTAGATCGCCCATCGGCGATCTAAAGAGTGACTCTTAGATCGCCGATGGGCGATCTAGAGAGTGTTTCTTAGATCGCCCATCGGCGATCTAAGCCGGGTTCGACTTAGATCGCCGGTGGGCGAACTAGTTGCGACAAGTTCGCGTTTTACGGCTTTTTCGGTTTTTTGCGGTTTTCTAAAACGATTCTCAAATTTTATAAAACGATCTTCGGGTTTCATAAAACGACTTTTCAGTTTTATAAAAACGACCTTCGAGTTTTATAAAATGATTTTCGATTTTTCTAAAGCGATTCTCGAGTTTTATAAAATGATTCTCGAGTTTTATAAAACGATTCTTGAGTTTTATAAAACGATCTTCGAGTTTTATAAAACGATTCTCGAGTTTTATAAAACGATTCTCGAGTTTTATAAAATGATTCTCGAGTTTTATAAAACGATTCTTGAGTTTTATAAAATGATTCTCGAGTTTTATAAAATGATTCTCGAGTTTTATAAATCGATTCTTGAGTTTTATAAAACGATTCTCGAGTTTTATAAAACGATCTTCGAGTTTTATAAAACGATTCTCGAGTTTTATAAAATGATTCTCGAGTTTTATAAAACGATTCTTGAGTTTTATAAAACGATTCTCGAGTTTTATAAAATCACTTTTGCGGAAAGTAATGATCTCTCTTTTACAGAAGCTATCGCGGACGTTGATTTCGAGAGTACGGTTTTTGACACCAACAGTTAGCCCCCCAGTCCGCAATTTCTTGAAGAATTTTTGCGGCCGGATGAAGTTAGGTTTTAATCGGAATCTACGGCTGAGATTCGTCTTATTGCGAGAGAGATCCTTTTTTTTCTATAAGTATTGGATCATTACTTCTCATATCTTCCATCCTTCAAGTTTCTCTCCAACTTCTCTCTAGGAAAACTCTTAAGATGTCTTCTTCCCAAGGTGATCAGCAAAACCATGAGGTTCCATCCGGCGACAATCCTCCGGCATATCCACAGGATGCTCGGCTTTCCGAGTTTCTCTTGTTTCAAGATGAGATGGATCATAGCGACGCTGAGGAAGATGCCGTATCGAGCGACGTTCCTCCAGTGGATTCGTCCGTTCTTGCAGGAGAAGTCAAGGCTATTCTAGACGAAACGACGGATGCAGTAGTGGGCTCCTCGGGCATTGTCACTGAACCGTCGAGTGCGCCTCTCCTTGTAACCGAAAACATCACTGTTGCCGCTGAGGTCGGACTAGCCGTAGCCCCCGCCATGACAGAGTTAGTTGCGTCTCCAGCCGTGGTCCAACCGGCCGTGGCTCCTTCCGCCGTTGAATCAGTTACGATTCCTGCTGCGGTTGATCCAGTTACGATTCTGGGACCTCCTGCTCCGGTTAAGAGAGTGATTGTCTTAGGGCTTCCGGCGCTTAGTGCGGTGCCGCCTGTTCCAGCGAAAAGCCGCAAGAGAACTCGTCCGAACCCAGACGCTCCTGCGAGAAAGAGAGCCGTGAAGGGTTCCGAGACCGGGGCTTCGTCTAGCAAGACACCGAGCATGATGTCGATGTCGCAGCAACGCACCAAGGTACGGGTTTGCAATCATATGTTTTCAAATATTATGTTCGCAGCTGACCGTCTTTCTTGGTTTTTTTTTTAGTTTGTGTCGATGATCGATGGGATGATCAAAGAGTGCGGATCCGAAGTTGAGCGTTTAGCCAAAGAGTTAGCCGAATCGCGGGCGAGGTCGGCTCAGCTCGAAGGGAAACTGAAATCGATAGAAGAAGTGCATTCCGCGGAAGTGTCTCGACTCGAAGCTCGGATTAGCGACCTGGAGCGTGACCTTGGAAGGACCGTGGTTTCGCTGATCAAAGCGAAGGATGAGAAGAAGTCCAAGGCTTCGGAGCTGCGCAGACTTCAGCGCAAGATGAAGAGTTTCGAGGAATCAGCTGCCCGTGTGACCGAAAGGTCTATTCCTGTCGAGGGGAGTGATTCTGATCCGATTTTCGCTGCCGAAGACATATCCCAACCCGACGCGGATAAGGTTGACGACCCGGAGGTTGCTATCGAGGGTGAAGGCAATGCGATGGATGAAGATGAGGCTTCGTACGCGGAGAATGTTTGAAGTTGTAGTCTCTTACGAGACTTTTAAAATTAGAATTTTATGTATTCGGCCGAGTGCGGCTTTTGTACGCGTTTGGGACTGGCCTTCTATGGCTTTGAATCCCCTGTTGCTTCGGCAACTTTTATTTTCGTAATGGATAATTGGTTTTATTTGAATTTTCTGTTTTGAGTTGACGTTGTGGGAGGTCCGCGAGTTGTCGTCTCGCATCCCGTTCCCTTTGTAGATCGCCTTGTTCATTTGCTCGTTTCAGGATTTTTAGTAAATCGAGTGTGCGTTTAGATATAGACGAAGAGACATGCCTTTAGGATCTCGATTCATGCCTTGAGACGTTAGCGACCAGTGTGCTGGGTTTAGGGCAAGACCTAGGTTTACTTTCGGATTAAGGCTGTGCGATGACTAGTCGGCTTNTTCGTTGTGATCAGCAACGAACTATTTTTAAGTGATAGATGTTTATGCAGTTTAGGCCTTCGCGAAGGATAAGTGTATTAAGAAGTTTTGCGTATTTATAGTCGCGGATGGACTGTCTATTGTTAGTTTTGGAGATGAACGTTTTTTCCGAACATTGGCGACGTCTCGCTATATTCAGAGTTTCGTTTTCTTTCGATGCATTTGCTGAAAAAGTTTGAGAAGTTTCGAGTTTTGAAATTCTGGGAGTATACGAGTATACGTATACTCACCTACTCCCCCCCCCCTTTTTGTACGAGGGGGACGGCTGGTCCTATCTTGCGATAAGATGCCTACGTACCCTTTGGAGGGGATCAAGCCGTCTCGTAGTTCAGTGTTCTGCGGGCGTGCCGCCTAGTGATAGTATTTTTTGAGGTGCATCGCGTTCCAGGATCTGGGAATTTTGACGCCCTGCATGTTTGCGATTTCGTATGCTCCGGGTCGGACTACTTTTGTGACCTTGTATGGTCCTTCCCAGGTTGCCCCTAGTTTACCGGCATTTCGTTCTGCGGTGTTCTGGAAGACTTTTCGTAAGACTAGCTCGCCTTCGTGAAATCTGCGGTTACGTACGTTCGCGTTATAGTACTTGGCGGCCGCTTGCTGATAATTTTGAATTCGAACGAGTGCCTGATCCGCCGTTCGTTAATCAGGTCGAGTTCGTCGAGAAGCATTAAGTTGTTTGTCTCTTCTCTTTCCGGGAGCAGTCTTCTGCGTACTCCTGGGAACTCGACTTCTGCGGGAATCATGCATTCCGTTCCGTATACGAGGGCGAAAGGAGTTTCGCCGGTTGCTCGCCTCGGGGTTGTGCGGTGCGACCATAAAACTCCTTCG
>CAKOAT010098155.1:0-18787 GCA_932364175.1 Eruca vesicaria subsp. sativa
CAGTTCAACACAGATTCGGAATAAGAACCTCTTTGCTCTCTATTTTCGTTTATTCTCATTTAAATTCTAAGTATTTTCGTCATCTTATTTTCGTTGTGCGGTTCTCGCAGATAGCCGGTTCCTCTGGAAACTTAGGGTTTTCCCGAAGTTTCCTTTTTTACGATTTATTTGACAGTAGGGTGAAATCGACTCCCACACTGACCACTCTCATTACTTCTTCACATTCACGGGGCTCAACCTTGCGAAAGAATAGGCTATCATCAGCAAAGAGAAGGTGAGATACCGAAGGACACACACGCTTAATGCGCATCCCCGTTATCCTCCCTTGATTCTCTTTATGATTTAGAAGGCTAACGAGCGCTTCCGTGCATTGAATAAAAAGGAAAGGGGACAGAGGATCCCCCTGCCTAAGACCTCTCTCTGGAATAATATTCCCCTTGGATGGCCATTCATAAAGACCTTATACTTTACGGATATAACACAGCGCATTATCCAAGTTATCCAGATCTCCGAGAAACCCATCTTTCTCATAGGTTCCTCAATGAAGGACCACTCCATTCTATCGTACGCCTTACTCATATATGTTTTAATGGCCATCCTCTTATTGCGGCCACTTGGTTTGGTCCTTAGAGCATGGAAATATTTCTGGGCAATCATAATATTATCAGATATCTGTCTCCCAACAACAAAGGCTGACTGGGTTTCTGAAATCCGTTTAGGTAGAACCTTTTTTAACCTCTGGCATAAGACCTTAGAGATTATCTTTTAAAAGGAATTTATTAACCATAAGAGTTAGATCATCTTTTACAATATCCCAAAATTTCTAGTAGAAAAGCAGTCATTCCATCTGGCTCTGGGGCTTTCTCTTGATGCATTGCAAAGAGAGCCAATTTGACTTCCCATTCAGTGACCGGATCTGTGAGATTCTCATTGTCGACTGATGTAATGGATGTAGTCACCTCAGATAGTGCTTCCTCTATATCCTCTGGGTTTGATGATTGAAATATATGTCTAAAGTAACTTGTAGCAATGGCTACAAGTCCTTCCTCATCATGTACAACATTCCCATCCTCATCCAGTAATTGTGTAATCATGTTTCTCGCTCTTCTCTGTTTCGTAAGGGCATGAAAGAATTTAGTATTTCTATCTCCTTCCCTCAACCAAAACACCATGCACTTCTGCTTCCAAAACATCTCTTCCGCCTTAAGAACGTCAGATAGTTCCTTTAAAGCTGCCGCAATCTCCTCTGTAGTGGCGTCATCGTTGGAAGATAATTTGTGTACCTTTTCTTTCAACTCCTCCACACTCTTCGCTGTATTCAGGTTATTCTGCCTTTTCCAATCATATAAGGCTCACCGGAAACTTGCAATATGCTCCATGATTTCCATCCTTCAAGTATGACCTGCCTGAGCTCCTCATTTTCCAGCCATCTCTTATCAAATTTGAAATTTTTCGATCTCCACGGTTTCTTTTTAAGAATGTCCGCTAGGATCGGACGATGATCCGATCCCCATAGCCTCAAATACTGAACTTTTGAATGTGGAAACTTCTCGTGCCAGTCCTCATTCCCAACAGCTTTGTCAAAGCGGCATCTAACCATAGTCCTCCCTGCTCTTTTTCCTACCCATGAAAGCATGTTCCCTGTGAAAGGAAAATCCAACATACCACAATCGCTCAGCATTTGCTTGAAGAGTAAGAATGAGCTGTCTGTGCGTTGTCTACCTCCCTCCTTCTCCTCATGACATGTTATTTCATTAAAGTCTCATATCATAAACCAAGGCCCATTTCTTGTTGTTGAGAAACGCGTAAGACGTTCCCAAACTAAATCTCTTCGTTCAAGTACAGGATCTCCATAAACAAATTTCATAGACTTTTATTCCATCAATGACTGCCTCAGTGTCAATCATTTTGTTATTTGAAATTAAAACATTAACTTGAAATTCATCCATAAAAAATAAAGCTAAACCACCGCTGAGACCAAGTGGCTAAGCGGGTAAACAAACGATAAAATCCTAAGTCGGCCTGAATGTCTTGCAACAACAGCCTTCTGTTCTTTGTTTAGAAATAAACAGAAGTCCTGGACGATGCTTCTGACACATCTCCGTAAAACATTGAACTGTGAGGTCGTTCCAAATACCTTGACAGTTCCAATTGATTGTCCTCATATCTGACACGTGGATGGGTTATTGGAACCCATCGAACCATGATCCTTACTTGTACTCTTATGTGTCTTCTTGGAACTGTGGTGCGATCGCCTTACCTTTTCATTCACACCCTTTGGCTTTTGTGCTGAGGACAAACTTGATCGCTTTCTTGGAGAACCTCGACGAAGGAACTCAGTTTTCTTAGTTTGAATACCCAAAGGAGCATTCATTCTGGATCCACTCCTAGAGTGTTTTGACACTTTAGCTTCTGGTTTTGAACTTGTTGACCCAGCCGGTAAGGAATGGGGCTGTACGTCCATATCCCTAAGTTCTTCATCCATTAGATCATCGTCTTTATCATCATATGCCAAAGCGTTGTCTTCAAATCCTCCTTACAACTCCATATCACTCAGCGCCCCTATTACCTGCTCATCTTCTTCCACCTTATCGGATACAAGGGGAGAGAAAGTGAGAGATCTTGCCACACTCTTACTTCGGACAGTAACATTATCCTCCGTGGTTTGCAGTTGAGGAATAGGAAATACAATGTCACTGGCTATTCTTCTGATCTGATGTTCCCCTCCACGCAACTCTGTCTCTCTGCTTAGGTGACAATGATCACCTTGTCCTATTAAAGAGGAGGATCGTGAAACTTGTTTAGTAGGAACAATGTCATGAGATACATTGCTATCACTCCTTTCTCGGACACTGTATTGGTTTCCCTCAGTTATTTTATCCTTAGATTTCTCACGCCAAGTTAGTTCCTTCTGACGACCATACGGTCCAGAATCATATCGAGAGGTAGCATGACGGTATTTCCTTGAGTTCTCATCTCGACCTCTTATGATCCTATATGAGTGCTTTACAACAGCTTTGTTTATATCTCTTGTGCTTGGCTCCAGTTTCTTGTATTTGTCTCTATAGTTCCCAGATCGTGTACCATCATTCAATCTATACCGCATATCGTTGTGACGTAAGTTGGGAGGAATGGCCAGACGAGACGAGTCAAAACCTGCCTGACCA
Organism: Eruca vesicaria subsp. sativa; assembly: GCA_932364175.1. NCBI lineage: Eukaryota > Viridiplantae > Streptophyta > Magnoliopsida > Brassicales > Brassicaceae > Eruca > Eruca vesicaria. Next base: position 3,168 of record CAKOAT010098155.1, read on the forward strand.
TCTCGTACTTTGGTTTATCATTCAGCAAAGGCTGACGATCCAGGGGTTCCTTTGTCGATTGAATTCGCTCAAAGATCCCTCCTTTTACCATCTTAGCATTAGTGTTATTGACCAAAGTTGGGCAGTAACCTTTTTCATGAGACATCAAACCATATATAGTACAATGCTTAAAAAGCATGTCATATTTGATTTCAATGGCGAGTTCCTCTCCCCCAGGACTCTGCACCTTCCTTTTGAAATTCAATGGTTTTCTTGAATCAACATCAATAAGCATACGACCCTCTGTGAGCTCAATTGTGTCTATGGATCCAATTCTGCTTCCTATATTACTCATGTTCTTATCAGTCCACAAATGAAGAGGCATCCCAACTATTTGGATCCATAATGGAATGATCCATGGGTAGTCATAATGTACTATCAGTTCCCATCTCACTAAAACATACATACAATAGTTGTAATGGAATGGGCGCTTAAGGAGAACTGAGTTTAGTTCTTCTTCCGAAGTAAATTTAAGCAAGAACTTCCCATTTTCTAGATCATTGGCTGTGATCTTATCTTGCAAACCCCTCTGAGATGGCATTTTTTGAAGTAGCTTCTCTACGTTTAGTTTTTTAGGATTTAAAATCTTGCCAATCAGGGACATACGAAACTCTTTGATGACATAAGAATCATCATGTTCCGTAAGCTTAATTGGCTCATAATCATCCTCGTACAAAATTCCTTTTCCTTTAAGATCAGCCATATGAGCAGACCTAGATTGATTGTGAGATCCCATAGAAAGGTATGAGGAAATGTATCTTGACTACACTGATATCCGATCGCAGTTGTTGTCGTTGAGTAAAGCGTAATGAAACTGGTGATAGGAGAGATCGGTACTTCAACGGAAGATAACGATTCCAAACATCTCTGGCTCAACCGTTTCGTGATGGAGGCGCAATCCCACCAGAGCTTGAACACTTTCATGGCTGCAAAACGACGTGTTGATGATGATGATACAGAGACGTAGATGATGAGTGGTAGATTTTGATTCACAATCGTATACGAGTGGTGAAGCGGAGACGTGGTGTATCAGTGAAGCAGCCGTGGAAACAATCCAAACAGGGGGTGCGGCGAAGTACTACACAGAACCGTGTTGCAGATAGCTCTGGGTTGGTGATCTAGTATCAAAGGATACTAGATCAGGTGAAGATCGCGATCTCGAAGAAGATCACAATCTCATGTCTTTGTCGCTCTTTATGTCGCCGCCGCTAGGGTTCTCTTTATTAAACAGATTGTTATTATTAGAGCATCCACAATGGCGGATCCTTGGGGGGAATCCTTAGGAAAAAAGAGAAAGGGGTATTTCGGATTATATAAGGATATTTCAGATTTTTTCTTTATAAAAAAAACTGACCACTCACGGATCGCCACGTGGGTAGTGGAGCCCGCGAATAGTGTAAGGATCAATCCTTACATAAGGATTTTATCCTTAAAATCCTTAACTGTTCATGGGACCCATTGATTATAAAATTAATATTTCCCTAAGGATCCTCCATTGCGGATGGTCTTATAGGTTTTTGGCACGTTTGTTATGTTTTAAAAACTCGCATAGTAAGTACGTTAGTATGTTATATTAGTGTCAAGATTAAAGTTCGGGTCAAAATAAACAAGTACAGCGCAAAAAGTTTTTAATTAGTAATGCTCTTATAAAAATATACTAGGTGTTTTGCCCGCAAATGCGGGCATAATTTTCGTACAATTTATTATTAGTCTATATTTTATTAATTCAAACTAATATAATAAGTTAGAATTTATGTTTTAAAATTAATTATAAATGACAATACTCGCATAACAAAATATTTTTAAAAATATATTTTTACAAATGTGTTGCTATAATTTATTTTAATTATAATTTTTCTATCTTATTTTTTGGTTTCTATAATAAAATATATATATTTTCAAGATAACAATATAATACATAAGAAATATCTTATTTTCTCAAAATATATTTTTAACAGAAATTCGTTTTAATTTTAAAATAAATTTTACATGAAAGTAGTAAAAATATGACAAATAATCAAATTATCTAAATCATGGAGAAAATACAAATCGGATAATTCACTAAATTTTCTAATAGAAAATATATGTTTAATATAACAATCTAATACATAAGAATTATCTTATTTTTAAAAATCTAGTATTATTAGTATACATTCTTTTTATTATTTAATAAATTATATATGAAATTATTAAAATATAATAACTAAGCAAAATATAAAACCATGGAGAAGTTGATAAATCAGCATTGCTTTCTTTATATTTAACTATTAATAATTTAACTTAATTTTTAATTTCTATGATAAAAAATATATTTTAAAGATAACAATATAATACATAAGAATTATCTTATTTTCTGAAAGTATAGTATTATTAATAGACATTTGTTTTATTATATGATAAATTATTCATAAAATTATTTAAATATAACAAATAAGCAAAATTACAAAAATCATGGAGAAGTTACAAATCAATCAGTTAATTCATTTGAATTTTATAATAGAAAATTACAAAAATCATGGAGAAGTTACAAAAATCATGGAGAAGTTACAACTTGATGGGGGCACACTTTGTTTAAGTTTATCATTGTAATAGAAGGTAAAAAGTTTTTAGTTGGCCTTCAGGTTGGTCCCGTGCGAAATTTAAATGAAAGAAGTTCTAAGTTTAACTTTTTTTGTTATTGTTCTTCACTTGGTTACTTCGCATAGTTCCCTGCAGGGTCATCTTGTGCTTCACGTATGTACGCCAATGGGAGAAAATTTTGTGTTATGTATTGTCCTAATATTTACATATTTCTTCACACCAGAAAATGCCTGCTGATATGTTTTCTCTGGTGACTTATTCTAAAGATTCTTCTACATCTTGTATATTCTGGATGAAGGTATCTGGGATTAGATTACACAAGATTGAATGTTTTTTTTGTTATGCAGACGCAACAAAGACAAAAAGGAGGAAAAGGTAGAGCCTGAGGCTGCTACTTAATCCTAATACTTAATAATGTTTGTATACATATGAAAGTGTTTTTGATGAATAATATGCTCATGTAGATCTATGTCCTAATTTGGTATTTATATCTACTCTTATCTCTATCATTTGCACACACAAAAGTTGTTAATATTCACTTGGGATTGTATGAAACATTCATTGTATATATGGATATACTAGATTTTCATGTGTTTCAAGTGCAGTTTTTTTATTATTCAAATTTTGATATAAATTATTATTTTGGGATTGTTGTATATTATTATTTTACAAATTCGTATTATACGGATGACTTCTTAAAATTATATAATTTAAGAATTATTTTATTTGAAATTTTAAGTGCATACTTTAACTCTCTCTTGTGTATAGACATTTTACCCGAACCCGAAAAGCCAAATCGATGTCGACCCAAAACTACAAGTTCGTTTTGGGTCCGGGTCTAAGAAAATAAAACTTATATTGTATATTCTTTACCTGCGGGGATTTATCCGTGATCTAATTGGATACCCAAAGTATCTAAATTGTTTTGTGTGTAGTAGGTATATTTGGATAACTTAGATATGTTTTTGGTATTATAGATATTTAAAAAAAATTGTTGGATTTTTTTTATAATATTGAGTTCTCAGTATAAAATATAATTTTAAAAATACTTATGTAAAGCGTTGAGCGAATTAAAGACTAAAGTAGTTTATTTAAATGTTAGAAGATATTATTTGTTTGATATAATAAATGTTGGTTATAAGATTTAGTTTTATATAATAGAATAGATTTATAATGAATTAAAGTGGTATATTTGAATTTTAGAAGATATTATTTGATCTATACTATTATTTGCGAAGTGATTTTTCGCAACGGAGCTCTCACGTTAAAAGTTAGAACGGTTAATATCGACATTACCCTTAAATGAATAAATATATAAATCAGCCAATAAAAAAACGAATTTAATATTTATTTGATTAGATAAATAATTTAAATTAATAAAAATGATAAGAATTATCCATAATCTAAATATATATTTAAAAATAAAAAGATAATTCCTATATATATTGTGTTGTTATCCGGAAAATATATTTAATAAAAAAAATTCAAAAACATAAAACACATAAATAAATATTAATTAAGTAAAAACTTTAATTGTATATAACTGAAAATAAAAAAAATGAAAAAATTATAATACGTAATTATTTTCAAATTAAGAGAATATAATAATATAATATAATGATATATATATATTTGTGAAGTTATTTTTGCCTCTGGGCCCACACGTTAAATTAAATTTATTTTTATATTTTTATATATAAGTAATCCTTAAACATGAATTTATCATAATAAAATAAAAAAATTATTCAAAAACAAAAAAAAACGTGTTTGGCAAAAATAAAATTTAATTATATTATTATCTAAACTAATATTATTCTTTTTGTAAGATCAATTTTTGAATGTATATTTATCGATTCAATTTTCAAATTGAAAGATAGATTTCTATATTTTTATTAATTAAGAAGAAAGGAAGTAGACTTTAGATTTTTTTAAAGTTTAAAAGGAAGAAGTATATTTTTTAAATTTGTGAATAAATTTATCATGTAAAAAAGAATAATGTTTTAGGTTAAATTTTTGGATGAATATATCATTTATTTTGACGATTTTTAAAATGATTTAAAGATAATTAAGCCCGCATGTGCCGACAAAACACCTAGTTACTATAACAAGGGGTTAGCTATAGTAGGGGGTTAGTTATAATATTTTGTTTTACATGTCTATAACGTCTGCCTGCGAATAGATTTTCGATTTTATAATCATTTATATTTAGTTATTATGAAAAGTGATAAAAATATATTATTACAATATGGTGTTTTATATTATGTAATTTAATATGTCTTGTTCGATATTATTAATATATAATTATTTATATTCATATTTTTATTTATCTATAGCAACATATATTAATATAAAATTTATTGTAAATTAAATTCTTTATAAAAATTAATATAAATATATATAAGAAATAAAATAAATAATTATCTATTTAACATGTTCTGTTAAATTTCTGAAATTTTCTAATGTAATTGAATTAGATTTTTTTTATAATTTCTCATAGATTAAAACTTATTTTGATGAATTTAAGAAATTAATTATTTTATTTAATTTAAAAACATAAAAATCAACTGTAAACTAAAAAATCATATAATTTGACTCAAAACTCAAAATCAAACACAAAACTAACCTATTCACATTATTTACGAAAATGCCATTAATTTTTTTTTTCAGAAATTGTTTTTACTCTTCCAACCGCATCATCTTCAAGTTTTTACAAGATTTTTATTTCCATCAATACCCTAACTACCATGAACAACCAATTTGAAGCTCTTAATGCATATAAAATCAATTTACTCTCTCTCTTTCTCAATTGTTATGAACTAAAAACAACATCTCTTTCATTTTGTCTCCATATTCATCCAAAAAACTGAAGCTTTTGATTCAAAAAAATTTATGGTTGATAAAGCCATTCAAGCTTACTATTCTTGGTGGGTTACTCTCGTTTGAGGTTCTGGGTGGTTGGAGATGACTCTGTGTGCTAAGAAAGTCATCTCATTAGTTTAAGGTATGAAACTGAAATTTTTGACAGATATGTTCGCGTAGAAGACTTACCCGTAAATTGTCTGGCTGTAGAAGACTTACGGGTAAGTGTTTTGGTTAAACAGACGACTTACTTCTAAGTTGTCTAGCTTTGTTTGTTATAAAAAAATCTAGAGAATACCATAAACGACTTACCACTAAGTCGTCGATGATAAACGGGTTAGTTTTGCGTTTAACCGAACTGTGTCATTTATTTGACTTTTCATGGACGACTTATAATTAAGTCATCTCCGGGAAACAAAAATTTCAATATTTTATTAAAGCTAGACAACTTATATGTAAGTCGTCTCAAGTTAGTTTTGCAATTGGAAAATAAAACTTAAATATTTTACTTTTTCCAGACGACTTACACAATAGTCGGCCAGCTAGATGACTTACTTGAAAGTCTTCCAGGATTAGCAAAGTTGTCCAGATTTTTTTCCGAGATTCTGGTCAAACCTTTCTTATCTCAGACGACTTTCTCGTAAGTCGTCAAACTGGACGACTTTCAAGTAAGTCACCTGGGAAAAAGTAAAATATTTCAGTTTTGTTTTCGAATTGCAGACTAACCTGAGATGACTTGAAGATAAGTCGTCTAGCATAAAAAAATATTGAAATTTTTGTTTTTCCAGAGACGGCTTACTGGTAAGTCATCGGGAAAAGTCAAATACCTGACAAAAGTTGGGAAAATTCAAAACTAACATGTTTATCCTAGAAGAATTAATGGTAAGTCATCTAGAATTTTCTTTTTTTAACAAACAAATCTAGACGACTTATAATTAATTCGTCCCATTGAAAAGTCAATTGCAAAAATCACCTGTTTAGACGACTTACTAATAAATCGTTTAAGTCTTCCAGACGACTTACTAGTATGACGCCAGCGTTAGTTTTAGTAAACTTTCATTTTCTCTATGTTTACTAATGTGTTTTATTTTGAATTTTTGCAGATGAGGCGTCAATCAGTGTATGGAGAATAGTTGTTCAAAGATGGCCGTTGGGATTTTGTGGTTGCTAATTTCAAAGGAGAGAGAATGTTTCTTTTGAGTGAAGGTTCGACACATGCTGAACTTGTTTCAATGGCTCAAGAAGATTTTAACCTGAACATGGGCACATAATCTGTGGAGACAACCTACTCACTACCAACATAAATGATTCTACAGATGGATTCAGACATCCCTCCTATTCATGTTACAAGTTATAGACAAGTTCAAAACTTGCTCGAGATAACCAAAACGCATGGAGTACGGCTTTGTGTATCAAGCCGTTGCAAGGTGGAAACGGTTTCAGAGGACAGGGAAGAAGCTGATGAAGCTGATGAATTTTTTGAAAATGAGGATGAGGAAGAAGATGATGATATGTGTTTTGAAGATTTCAAAAATACATATGCTATTGAAGGAGGAAGATCGAATAGTAACAGTATCTATGTCAACTAGAGTTTTGTTAGCAAGGATGTACTGCTTTCAAAGCTGCGGTTGACAGCAGTAAGACGTAAGTTCTCCTTCAGAATATACAAGTCAACAAAAACTCTCATTGTGGCAACATGTGGGGTTAGTTGTTGTGGATTGAAGATCAGAACGAGTGTGAAACATGTGAGAAACACGTTTTGGGTAACAAAGTATGTGGAAACACATACATGCTCACTGGAAGACCGAATCGCTCAGCGGAGACACTGTACTCCGAAGTATGTTGGTAGGCTTTTCATTGATCGTGTTGGAATCATTGATGGGTTGACTACGCAGCTGATGCAATGAAGAACATGTTTTGCATGACGCTTCATTACACCACTTCATACAGAGCACTGTGATATGCACAAACATTGGTGAGAGGATCAACAGAAGATGGATCTTCGCGTCTGCCATCATATCTCGAGCAAATCTCCTTAGGAAATATCGATTATATCACGGCTATAGAACTTGATTCTATCAATAGATTTAAGTATATATTTCTCTCTTTTGGAGCTTCTTTCAAAGGTTTTAAGTATCAGAGAAGGGTCATTGTGGTGGATGGGACTCACCTTAGTGGAAAGTATGGAGGTGTTTTTTTAGTTGCTGACGCACAAGATAAGAATTTTCAGATATTTCCATTGGCTTTTGGGATCGTAGATACTGAAGATGAACCTTCTTGGGAATGGTTTTTCACAAAATTGGCTATTTGTGTATCTGATGAGCAACCTCTGGTAATAGTCTCCCACACGGCTATTAAAAGTGCGTGTGATAAGGTGTTTCCTGGGGAAACCCGGAGAATATGTTATTATCACTTTCAAGATAACTTTGTCAAAAAGTATAAAGGGAAACATCTCTTTTACTTGGTGAAAGGTCCTGCTTATGCTCATACGGTTTCAGATTTTGACCGGTACATGGCTGAGGTACGGAGTGCAAACCCGGACCTTGCAACGTATTTGGAGAATGTTGACGTCATCCTATGGTCAAGGGTTTATTGTCAGGGGGACATGTAAACACAAAAAGAAGCAACATCGCTGAAATCTTTCCGCACTGAAGCGAGCTAGAAGATTTCCAATTCAGTTTTTGTTGGAGTTCATAAGGGAGAAGCTAGGAAAGTGGTTTTGGAAAAGGAGAGAAGATGCTTTGAGTCTCCTAACAGATCATAGTCGGGGTGTTGAATACTTACTTTTTGTTCGATCGGAGATAGCGGATATGATGAGGGCCCAACCAATTGATGGATGGCGATTCTTTGTGAAAGGTGGCAAAATGGACTGTGTGGTTGATTTGGAGAATGGAAAGTGTGATTGTGGTGTCTGTGAAGTGGAGAAAATACCTTGCTCTCATGCCATAGCTTCTGGATCATATGCTCGTCTGCATATCTCAACAATTGTACATCTTGTGTACTCAAAGAATTATTGTTTGCAGGATACTCAGAGAATATATATATATATATATATATATCCTTGTGATGGACAAAAAGTTGAGGAACGCACCTGTGTTCCTCTGGCCGAAAAGCGTGGTCCGGGGAGACATAAGAAATCAAGATGGCAATCTTGGTTGGAGCTATCCCGGATGAGAGGACGCAAACCCCGAAAGCAACACATGGTTTATAGATGCTCAGTATGCAGAGAAACTGAGCATACGAAAGCACAATATAAAGAATGACGTGGATGACCTTCAATTAAGTCGTCCAGGCGACCTTAAATTTAGTCGTCAGTGTTTATTCTTCCAGAAGACCTTTAAGTAAGTCATCCAGACGACCTTGAAGTTAGTCGTCAAGCGTTTATTCTTCCAGAAGACCTTCAAGTTAGCCGTACAGTGTTTAATATTAAGAATTAGTGTTAAAAATCTATGTATTAAGAATTTGTGTAATGAATCTAGGTATTAAGAATTTGTGTTATGAATCTATGCATTAAGAATTTGTGTTATGAATCTATGCATTAAGAATTTGTGTTATGAATCTATGCATTAAGAAAGATGAAAGAAAAGACTTCTCAGACAACTAATAATTAAGTCATCTGGAAAGTCTTCTAGCTGGAAAATTTTTCCGACGACTTAATTATAAGTCGTCCAGACTTTATAAATTTATGTATTAAGAATTTGTATTAAGAAACTGCATTACCATATTTAAGAAGGAGGTTCCAAAAGATCACTGCAGAGAAGACTTTCCATTCAACTTTCATTTAAGTCGTCCAACATTCGAGATGACTTAACTCTAAGTCTTCTGTGCAGAAGATAGGTTACAAAAAACAAACAAAACATACAAACATCAGCCTAATCAAGTTCAAATACAAACATACAAACATCAGCCTAATCATAAGTACCCACCTTCTAATCATTATCCTTGTTTTCTTTCTCATGCTGGCCAAGGAGCTCTTTAAATATATCCACCTCCATCTTATCCCTTATAATCTTCCCGTTGCCCTTAGAAAAGTTTTTTTGATTAAATGGCATCACAAGAGCATGACATTCAATGTACCTTAGAGCGAACATGCCACAGTCACCAGCTCGGGCCTGAGGTATATTGGTGTCACGGGGTAAATGTGAATGGCTCCAGGGAGTATTGGGCACGCTGTTCATCAGAGGTAGCGCATTCAAAAAGCAGATAAGGGATCATGTATAGAAAAGGCTCCATTATCATAGCGAGTTGTTCATCGGAGATAAATGAATAAATGCTGTCCCAGACGACTATGGGTCTCTTAGGGATCGATATCCACATAGAAATCCAATGACAGTCGTTGTAGTTCAATGGCACATAGATATCATCAATATCCCCCCCCCCACATTTTGTTTGATCGGAAAAATGATGGTATAGCGCCTGAATAAAAATTCCGCGCTCCACCAGAGAGTCTTCTTCCTAAACAGTTGTGATCAGACTCCGATTCCTTAAAATCGTTGTAGTTGAATGTCCATTGCTGAGAAAAGAGATCATCTAGGAAGCACATTATGTCGCTCCTGAAATGTTGTGGCTTAGCATCGTACTTCTTCCTCAACACATTAATCCAAGCATTCATATGCTGCCTTTAAAGTAATACAAGTCAGAAAATATCAGACGACTTAAGTAGTCTGGTAAGTATTCTACGTAGAATACTTATCAGACGACTTACTGGTAAGTCGTCTAGTAAGTCGTCTACAAAGAAGTCTTATCAGCAAATCATCTAGTAAGTCTTCTACGTAGACAACTTAACGGTAAGTCGTCTAAGTAGAAGACTTACCAGACGACTTACTGATAAGTCATCTATAAAGTGTTCTACGTAGAATACTTACCAGACGACTTACTGCTAGAAGATATAAGTCATAGCAGAAGACTTACACAGTCTTCCAGCCAAGATAAGCAGGTCCGGAGGGTGTGATACCACTTAGTTGGTGCTGTACATGGTTTTTGGTCGAGAGGTGTGTTATACAGACTGCAAACACAAAATGTTGTAAAGCAATCAATTTTGTAGACTAAAGCAAGCTATTATGGGGAAAGAAATCACTTGCGGATCAGTTTTCAACTAGTCAACGAGCTCCTTCAACTTGTTCATGTTAAGTGGTGCAAAAGGATTATAGCACCACAGGAAATGTGGGTATTAATAGCATCGTAGTATAGTGTTTTTAACATATATGCTATTGTATACCAACACTGGAATTTAATCTCAAATTTAATTATTTAAAAATATAATCTCAAATTCAAAAAATCTAAACCTCAGACACTAAATCTAAAACTATACTCTAAATCTAATACCCTAACCCCCAAACTTAAACCCTACATGTAAAGTATTTATTCTAATCTAATATTTTTAACATCAAGTCGTAAATTTAAAAGATCCTAATTTTATACTATCCAATACTTGCAAAATTTCTATCTTAACCTTTTATTCCATATATCTAAACTATAAAACTTACATATATATACCTCAAATCATACATTAACATAACTTTACATCTCAAAATACTAAATCTTAAATCTACCCTCTATATCCAATACCGTATAGCCAAACTTAAAATCTACACAAAAAAATCACAAATCCAATCTTTACAAACTTATAATTTAAATTCCAAGTATATTCTAAAACTCAAATCACATACTTAATCCTAAATCTCAACCCTAGCCCCTAAATCACATATCTCATTTTAAACTTGTAATCATAAAATTTTAATTATAAACCAGAAAATATAAAATTAAATTAAATATACACATACAGCCATTATTTAAAACTAAATATTTTTTCCAATAAATTAAAGATATGGTTATTACTAATTAATTTTAGCTTAAGAATTTTTTTTTTTGGTCAAACATTACTTATATTACTCAAACGAAACATAGTTTATCCTTCAAGAGAAGGAGACGAAGAAGCAGCCATAGCAAGAGCCGACTTTGCCACACAGTCGGCCTCCGCATTGTACAGACGAGGAACAAAGAGAAACGACACAGAGTCAAGAACAGAGCTAAAATAGAAGATATCAAACAATATCCCAAACAGAGAAGGTCTTGATGTCTTGGTCTTCAACATGGAGATGAGGACTTTTGAATCAGATAGTACCGTGAGGGATCGAAGGTTTGAAGATGCAGCCTTCATAACTGCCGAATGAACAGCAATGGCCTCCTCCATTAGTGCTGAGGAGATAGAATGTTGGTGGAACTTGATGTCCTGGATAGAGGGAGAGACGTTCTTGAAGATACCACCCACACCGCAGGTACCTGTGTCCTAGTTCCAAGCCGCATCGACAAAGCAGTGCGGTCCTAGAGGTAATGGTGGAGTGGGAGCGTTTGCTTGCACAGGAAGCAAAGGTCGGAGGCTTGATGAGATGTGCTCGTACGCTTGGGCCACCTGCCATTCCTTTGCATCCATAATGGATTTGCATACCACCTCTTGAGCTGAAAAATATCTGTCATCAAAGCACAATTTATTACGAGACTTCCATAGATTCCACAGTAACCAAGGCCATAACGGCACAAAGAGACCCACGGGGGGTAGAGTAATCATCCTAGAACTGAAAATAATGAGTTGGGCGATCGAAGGAAGCATGGTATCAGACTGCCACACTAGTGGGGACTGAGCCCACACCTCCATAGCAAACGGACACAAAACTAAAACATGAAGATCATCTTCAACGCCTCCACAGCGTTTGCAAGCAAAAGGCGAGATTCCCCGGCTAGCTAAGTTTGAGCTGACCGGGATTGCTTTTTTAATAACTTTCCAGAGAAAGTCTTCAATCTTGGGGGAATTTTTCAGGTTCCAGATATGCTTGAGCCAGTCGAATATCCTGTTATAGTAGAATATTCGCCTGAAATGTCTGGGAGCCACACGATGGAGTCAGCCACCGGAGCAGAGCTAGTGATAATCTTCTGAATAAGGCCCTCATACTGAAGGAGGTGTGTTTGGATGCGAGCAGGATCCCATGAGTTCGAGATAGGACATAGGAGGTCGCAGACACAAAGCATGGAGTTGTGTTGGTTAGGGGGGCCGATTGGCACCTTCGGAGTGATGCAAGAAAGCCATGGGTCCTGCCAGACCCTTATGATTTCGCCATTACCAACAACCCAACTCAGACCCTTTTTAAAGAGATCCCGACCAACAAGAATACTGCGCCACCCATGCGAGGCCACCAAGGGGAGTTCGCAATCGAGGAAGGTTGAGTTTTTTGCGTACTTTCCTAATAGAACCTGGGCTACAAGGGAGTTTGGCTCACGGAGTATCCTCCATCCTATCTTGGCAAGAAGGGCGTCATTAAAGTTTTCGATATCATGAAAACCTAAACCGCCCGCATACTTTGGCTTTGTTAACGTTGACCAGGCCATCCAACACATTTTCCGCTTCTCGGGGTTAGCATCCCACCAGAAACGAGTAAGTAGAGACTGTATTTGTTTACACAGTGAGGCTGGAAGTTTGAAGCATGACATGGCGTAGCTCGGCATAGCCGCCAAGACCGCCTTGAGGAGCACCTATGTCCCTGCTCCGGAGAGAAAACGCGTCGTCCAGCTATGTATCTTCTGTCTGATTCTATCTAAGATTGAAGCAAACACATATCTCTTTTTCCTTCCAATAAGCTCGGGGAGGCCAAGATATTTCCCCAATCCTCCTTCCATCTCAATCTGTAAATCGGTTGTTACTCGCGTCTTTACTTCAGGTGGTGTGCGGGCCGAGAAGATCACAGAAGACTTCTGGAAATTAACGAGCTGGCCCGATACTGCTTCGTAAGTACTAAGGATTCGCTTCAGTTCCTTTACAGCCGCCACACTTGATCTACAGAAAAACATGGTATCATCCGCGAACAACAAGTGATTAATTTAGGGACAACCTCGAGCGACTCGGATACCGTGGAGTGACCCTTGTTCCTGTGCCTTAGAACAAAGGGCAGAGAGCACCTCGGTGCATAAGATGAAAAGGTATGGAGACAGCGGGTCTCCTTGTCGTATGCCACGAGAGGGTTTAACGTCACCAAGGGGGGATCCGTTAATTAAAAAAGAGTAGGAGACTGATTCCACGCAAGCCATAATCCAGGATATCCATAATGGATCGAACCCAAACTTCGAGAGGACCATATCAAGGAAGTTCCATTCTATTCTGTCATAAGCCTTACTTATGTCGGTTTTGACAACCATAGAACAGTACTTTTTTTGCCTCAGACGTACGCAGAAAATGGAGAGTCTCGTGAGTAATTAGGACATTGTCTGCGATTGTGCGACCAGAGACAAAGGCGGATTGGTTCTTTGAGATTAACTCTGGGAGAAGCGGATTAAGTCTACGGGTGACGATCTTCGCAATGATTTTATAGTGAGTGTTGCATAACGCGATTGATGGTACTGCGCAACTGTTCTCGGGCTGGTTCCTTTGGGGATCAATCTGATATCGGTCTCATTTTGTCGGGGTTCCAAGACACTAGTCTCAAAGAACCGTAGCACCTCCCTGGAGACGTCATCACCAATGATATTCTAATAAGCTTGGTAGAATTTTGATGAGAACCTATCCAGACCAGGAGCCTTGCCACTATTGATCGAAAAAACTGCCTCTTTGATCTCCTGGGCACATGGCATTCGAATCAAATGGGCATTCATTTCATCCGTGACCTTTTTAGGGAGGAGGTTTTGGCTGGAGGAAAAATCAGAAGCACTCTTGGTGGTAAAGATGTCTTGTAGTAAGCTTCAATGACCTTAGCAATCTCGCCTTCTTCAAAAACCTCAGCCCCATCGCTAGTTTCAATAACCGCAAGGGAGTTTTGCATTCTCCTTGTTCTAGTTGCTGCGTGGAAGAACCCCGTGTTTCGATCTCCCTTCTTCAGCCATTGGATTCTGCTTCTTTGGAGCCAGAAGTCTTCTTCTTCTTTGTACGCTGTCTTAATCAAATGGTCTAGCCGGGATCGGATAAAGTGAGTGTAGCGAGTACCTCTCCAAGAGAGGTGGTTACCCGAGTGCTTTAAGTCCCAAAGCCCATTTTGCGAGAAAAACGTTCGAAATTTTGTAAAGGATCCTTCCCATCGGTCTGGGCCACCGCATTTCTCTGAATTTTCCAAAATATCGTTGAAGTCTCCCGTAAGGAGCCAAGGTTGTTCACGCCCTGATCCCACTCTTGAGACATGATCCCAAGTAGCTGCCCTGCTTTCAACAAGCGGAGCGCCATGGATAAAAGATATAAAGGATGAGGTTGCTTTGAAGGATACCTTTGTGTCGATGATATTTGGTGAAGACTCCAGAATTTCGATATCGATGGTATCAGTCCAAAGGAGAGCGATTCCTCCTGCTGCTCCTATAGGCGGTACCGAGAAGAAGTGTGGATAATGGAGATCCCGGAGCTTGTCGTCGTCTTGGTTCTTGGTCTCCATAAGGAGGATGACATCTGGGAGAATAGTTTTACGTATCTCCTTTAGTCGACGAATTGTCAAGTCACTCCCCAACCCTTGACAATTCCAGCTCACGAGAGCTAAGGAAGAGGAGGAGCGGGGGACCAAAAATCCGATCCTTGCACACTCTTCGCCGGTTTGCGTGTTCCACGGGGCTTATCGGTATGGGGGACGTTACTTGGTCCAGCCTTATTGCAAGGTAGGTTCTTACTCTTCCCGGTGCAAAGGCGCTTTTTAGGTGGGTTTAAAGACCTTGCTACATTGGCCTTTTTCAGCTTAAGGCCTTGGAGAGGGCTTCTGGCCACTCTTTTCCTAACCACTCTTGTGGATTTCCTTTTCGCAGCGGAGGTAGCAGTTGTGGCATTCCCAGTCGGATCAGTTTCAACAGGAGAAGTTTCTGCTGCAAGCACAGCCAAGCGTGTTTTCTCACTGCTACTAATTAAAGCAATTCCACCAAGCCTTAGAGCTGCTGGGATTCTGCTCCTTTCAGAAGAGAGGACTAGAGGAGGTTCCACGTTAACATCAGTGGAGGGAACAGGAATAACAGGGATAGCTTCTGCAGCAAGCAAAGCTAAACGAGTTTTCTCTCTGCTGGAAATTGAAGCTAATCCTCCTAGCCTGTGCGACACCGGAGTTCTGTTCTGCTCAGATGACAGAACCATAGGAAGATCCAAATAGCCCTCTGAACCGGGAGCATGTATTACAAGGCTATCGTGATCA